>CAWVRF010000838.1:0-308000 GCA_963932465.1 Maratus speciosus | reverse complement strand
TTTTGCATTTATTTACAGATTTATACTATTTCGCGTTATTTAAAGGCGATGTCTATCGAGGCTATTCTCAATGTGCTGGAAATTGTTTCATAATCTGTGCTTCAAGCGTGATTTTTTTGAATTTTTTTACGCATTTATACTATTTCGCGTTATTTAAAGGTGATGTATATCGAGGCTATTCTCAATGTACTGGAAATTGTTTCATAATCTGTGGTCCACGCGTGATTTTTTTAAATTTGTTTACGGATTTATACTATTTCGAGTTATTTAAAGGTGGTGTCTATCGAGACTATTTTCAATGTGCTGGAAATTGTTTCACAATCTATTCTCCAAGCGTGATTCTTTTTTTTTTTTTCAAATTGTTTACAGATTTATACTATTTCGCGTTATTAAAAGGCGATTTCTATCGAGGCTATTCTCAATGTGCTGGAAATTGTTTCATAATCTGTGCTTCAAGCGTGATTTTTTTTAATTTGTTTACGGATTTGTACTATTTTGCGTATTTAAAGGCGATGTCTATCGAGACTATTCTCAATGTGCTGTAAATTTTTTCATAATCTGCGCTCCACGCGTGATATTTTTAAATTTGTTTACGGATTTATAATATTTCGCTTTATTTAAAGGCGATGTCTATCGAGACTATTTTCAATGTGTTGGAAATTGTTCCACAATTTATGCTCCAAGCGTGATTTTTGTTTTCAATTTGTTTACATATTTATAATTATTCGCGTTATTTAAAGGTGATGTCTATCGAAGCTATTCTCAATGTGCTGGAAATTGTTTCACAATCTATGCTCCAATCATGATTTTTTTTTCAATTTGTTTACATATTTATTCTATTTCGCGTTATTTAAAGGTGATGTCTATCGGGGCTATTCTCAATGTGCTGGAAATTGTTTCATAATCTGTGCTCCACGCGTGATTTTTTTGCATTTTTTTACAGATTTATACTATTTCGCGTTATTTAAAGGCTATGTCTATCGAGGCTACTCTCACTGTGCTGGAAATTGTTTCATAATCTGTGCTCCACGCGTGATTTTTTAAAATTTATTTACAAATTTATAAGATTTCGCATTATTTAAAGGCGATGTCTATCGAGGCTATTCTCAATGTGCTGGAAATTGTTTCATAATCTGTGCTCCAATCGTGATTTTTTTTAATTTGTTTACGCATTTATACTATTTCGCGTTATTTAAAGGTGATGTCTATCGAGGCTATTCTCAATGTGCTGGAAATTGTTTCATAATCTCTGGTCCACGCGTGATATTTTAAATTTGTTTACGGATTTATACTATTTCGCGTTATTTAAAGGTGATGTCTATCGAGGCTATTCTCAATGTACTGGAAATTGTTTCATAATCTGTGGTCCACGCGTGATTTTTTTAAATTTGTTTACGGATTTATACTATTTCGAGTTATTTAAAGGTGGTGTCTATCGAGATTATTTTCAATGTGCTGGAAATTGTTTCACAATCTATTCTCCAAGCGTGATTCTTTTTTTTTTTTCAAATTGTTTACAGATTTATACTATTTCGCGTTATTAAAAGGCGATGTCTATCGAGGCTATTCTCAATGTGCTGGAAATTGTTTCATAATCTGTGCTTCAAGCGTGACTTTTTTGAATTTGTTTACGGATTTGTACTATTTTGCGTATTTAAAGGCTATGTCTATCGAGACTATTCTCAATGTGCTGTAAATTTTTTCATAATCTGCGCTCCACGCGTGATATTTTTAAATTTGTTTACGGATTTATAATATTTCGCTTTATTTAAAGGCGATGTCTATCGAGACTATTTTCAATGTGTTGGAAATTGTTCCACAATTTATGCTCCAAGCGTGATTTTTTTTTTCAATTTGTTTACATATTTATAATTATTCGCGTTATTTAAAGGTGATGTCTATCGAAGCTATTCTCAATGTGCTGGAAATTGTTTCATAATCTGTGCTCCACGCGTGTTTTTTTTTAATTTGTTTACTGATTTATACTATTTCGCGTTATTTAAAGGAGATGTCTATCGAGACTATTTTCAATGTGCTGGAAATTGTTTCACAATCTATGCTCCAATCTTGATTTTTTTTTCAATTTGTTTACATATTTATTCTATTTCGCGTTATTTAAAGGTGATGTCTATCGGGGCTATGCTCAATGTGCTGGAAATTGTTTCATAATCTGTGCTCCACGCGTGATTTTTTTGCATTTTTTTACAGATTTATACTATTTCGCGTTATTTAAAGGCTATGTCTATCGAGGCTACTCTCACTGTGCTGGAAATTGTTTCATAATCTGTGCTCCACGCGTGATTTTTTTAAATTTATTTACAAATTTATAAGATTTCGCGTTATTTAAAGGCGATGTCTATCGAGGCTATTCTCAATGTGCTGGAAATTGTTTCATAATCTGTGCTCCAATCGTGATTTTTTTTAATTTGTTTACGCATTTATACTATTTCGCGTTATTTAAAGGTGATGTCTATCGAGGCTATTCTCAATGTGCTGGAAATTGTTTCATAATCTCTGGTCCACGCGTGATATTTTAAATTTGTTTACGGATTTATACTATTTCGCGTTATTTAAAGGTGATGTCTATCGAGGCTATTCTCAATGTACTGGAAATTGTTTCATAATCTGTGGTCCACGCGTGATTTTTTTAAATTTGTTTACGGATTTATACTATTTCGAGTTATTTAAAGGTGGTGTCTATCGAGACTATTTTCAATGTGCTGGAAATTGTTTCACAATCTATTCTCCAAGCGTGATTCTTTTTTTTTTTTTTCAAATTGTTTACAGATTTATACTATTTCGCGTTATTAAAAGGCGATGTCTATCGAGACTATTCTCAATGTGCTGTAAATTTTTTCATAATCTGCGCTCCACGCGTGATATTTTTAAATTTGTTTACGGATTTATAATATTTCGCTTTATTTAAAGGCGATGTCTATCGAGACTATTTTCAATGTGTTGGAAATTGTTCCACAATTTATGCTCCAAGCGTGATTTTTTTTTTCAATTTGTTTACATATTTATAATTATTCGCGTTATTTAAAGGTGATGTCTATCGAAGCTATTCTCATGCTGGAAATTGTTTCATAATCTGTGCTCCACGCGTGTTTTTTTTTAATTTGTTTACTGATTTATACTATTTCGCGTTATTTAAAGGAGATGTCTATCGAGACTATTTTCAATGTGCTGGAAATTGTTTCTCAATCTATGCTCCAATCTTGATTTTTTTTTCAATTTGTTTACATATTTATTCTATTTCGCGTTATTTAAAGGTGATGTCTATCGGGGCTATTCTCAATGTGCTGGAAATTGTTTCATAATCTGTGCTCCACGCGTGATTTTTTTGCATTTTTTTACAGATTTATACTATTTCGCGTTATTTAAAGGCTATGTCTATCGAGGCTACTCTCACTGTGCTGGAAATTGTTTCATAATCTGTGCTCCACGCGTGATTTTTTTAAATTTATTTACAAATTTATAAGATTTCGCGTTATTTAAAGGCGATGTCTATCGAGGCTATTCTCAATGTGCTGGAAATTGTTTCGTAATCTGTGCTCCAATCGTGATTTTTTTAAATTTGTTTACGCATTTATACTATTTCGCGTTATTTAAAGGTGATGTCTATCGAGGCTATTCTCAATGTGCTGGAAATTGTTTCATAATCTCTGGTCCACGCATGATATTTTAAATTTGTTTACGGATTTATACTATTTCGAGTTATTTAAAGGTGGTGTCTATCGAGGCTATTCTCAATGTGCTGGAAATTGTTTCATAATCTGTGCTCCACGCGTGATTCTTTTGCATTTATTTACAGATTTATACTATTTCGCGTTATTTAAAGGCGATGTCTATCGAGGCTATTCTCAATGTGCTGGAAATTGTTTCATAATCTGTGCTTCAAGCGTGATTTTTTTGAATTTGTTTACGCATTTATACTATTTCGCGTTATTTAAAGGTGATGTCTATCGAGGCTATTCTCAATGTACTGGAAATTGTTTCATAATCTGTGGTCCACGCGTGATTTTTTTAAATTTGTTTACGGATTTATACTATTTCGAGTTATTTAAAGGTGGTGTCTATCGAGACTATTTTCAATGTGCTGGAAATTGTTTCACAATCTATTCTCAAAGCGTGATTCTTTTTTTTTTTTCAAATTGTTTACAGATTTATACTATTTCGCGTTATTTAAAGGCGATGTCTATCGAGGCTATTCTCAATGTGCTGGAAATTGTTTCATAATCTGTGCTTCAAGCGTGATTTTTTTGAATTTGTTTACGGATTTGTACTATTTTGCGTATTTAAAGGCGATGTCTATCGAGACTATTCTCAATGTGCTGTAAATTTTTTCATAATCTGCGCTCCACGCGTGATATTTTTAAATTTGTTTACGGATTTATAATATTTCGCTTTATTTAAAGGCGATGTCTATCGAGACTATTTTCAATGTGTTGGAAATTGTTCCACAATTTATGCTCCAAGCGTGATTTATTTTTTCAATTTGTTTACATATTTATAATTATTCGCGTTATTTAAATGTGATGTCTATCGAAGCTATTCTCAATGTGCTGGAAATTGTTTCATAATCTGTGCTCCACGCGTGTTTTTTTTTAATTTGTTTACTTATTTATACTATTTCGCGTTATTTAAAGGAGATGTCTATCGAGACTATTTTCAATGTGCTGGAAATTGTTTCACAATCTATGCTCCAATCTTGATTTTTTTTTTCAATTTGTTTACATATTTATTCTATTTCGAGTTATTTAAAGGTGATGTCTATCGGGGCTATTCTCAATGTGCTGGAAATTGTTTCATAATCTGTGCTCCACGCGTGTTTTTTTTAAATTTATTTACAAATTTATAAGATTTCGCGTTATTTAAAGGCGATGTCTATCGAGGCTACTCTCACTGTGCTGGAAATTGTTTCATAATCTGTGCTCCACGCGTGATTTTTTAAAATTTATTTACAAATTTATAAGATTTCGCGTTATTTAAAGGCGATGTCTATCGAGGCTATTCTCAATGTGCTGGAAATTGTTTCATAATCTGTGCTCCAATCGTGATTTTTTTGAATTTGTTTACGGATTTATACTATTTCGAGTTATTTAAAGGTGGTGTCTATCGAGACTATTTTCAATGTGCTGGAAATTGTTTCACAATCTATTCTCCAAGCGTGATTCTTTTTTTTTTTTTTTTTCAAATTGTTTACAGATTTATACTTTTCGCGTTATTTAAAGGTAATGTCTATCGAAGCTATTCTCAATGTGCTGGAAATTGATTCATAATCTGTGCTCCACGCGTGATTTTTTAAAACTTGCTTATGGATTTATACTATTTCGGGTTATTTAAAGGTGATGTCTATGGAGGCTATTCTCAATGTTCTGGAAATTGTTTCATAATCTGTGCTCCACGCGTGATTTTTTTAAATTTATTTACAAATTTATAAGATTTCGCGTTATTTAAAGGCGATGTCTATCGAGGATATTCTCAATGTGCTGGAAATTGTTTCATAATCTGTGCTCCAAGCGTGATTTTTTTGAACTTGTTTACGCATTTATACTATTTCGCGTTATTTAAAGTCGATGTCTATCGAGACTATTTTCAATGTGCTGGAAAATGTTTCACAATCTATGCTCCAATCCTGATTTTTTTTCAATTTGTTTACATATTTATACTATTTCGCGTTATTTAAAGGTGATGTCTATCGAGGCTATTCTCAATGTGCAGTAATTTTTTTCATAATCTGTGCTCCACACTTGATTTTTTAAAAAATTGTTTACGCATTTACACTATTTCGCGATATTTAAAGGTGATATCTATCGAGGCTATTCTCAATGCGCTGGAAATTGTTTCATAATCTGTGCTCCACGCGTGATTTTTTTGAATTTGTTTACGGATTTATACTATTTTGCGTATTTAAAGGCGATGTCTATCGAGACTATTCTCAATGTGCTGGAAATTGTTTCATAATCTGTGCTCCACGCGTCTTTTTTTTTAATTTGTTTACTGATTTATACTATTTCGCGTTATTTAAAGGAGATGTCTATCGAGACTATTTTCAATGTGCTGGAAATTGTTTCACAATCTATGCTCCAATCTTGATTTTTTTTTCAATTTGTTTACATATTTATACTATTTCGCGTTATTTAAAGGTGATGTCTATCGGGGCTATTCTCAATGTGCTGGAAATTGTTTCATAATCTGTGCTCCACGCGTGATTTTTTTGCATTTTTTTACAGATTTATACTATTTCGCGTTATTTAAAGGCGATGTCTATCGAGGCTACTCTCAATGTGCTGGAAATTGTTTCATAATCTGTGCTCCACGCGTGATTTTTTTAAATTTATTTACAAATTTATAAGATTTCGTGTTATTTTAAGGCGACGTCTATTGAGGCTATTCTCAATGTGCTGGAAATTGTTTCATAATCTGTGCTCCAAGCGTGATTTTTTTGAATTTGTTTACGCATTTATACTATTTCGCGTTATTTAAAGGCGATGTCTATCGAGACTATTTTCAATGTGCTGGAAAATGTTTCACAATCTATTCTCCAAGTGTGATTCTTTTTTTTTTTTTTCAAATTGTTTACAGATTTATACTTTTCGCGTTATTTAAAGGTAATGTCTATCGAAGCTATTCTCAATGTGCTGGAAATTGATTCATAATCTGTGCTCCACGCGTGATTTTTTAAAATTTGCTTATGGATTTATACTATTTCGGGTTATTTAAATGTGATGTCTATGGAGGCTATTCTCAATGTTCTGGAAATTGTTTCATAATCTGTGCTCCACGCGTGATTTTTTTAAATTTATTTACAAATTTATAAGATTTCGCGTTATTTAAAGGCGATGTCTATCGAGGCTATTCTCAATGTGCTGGAAATTGTTTCATAAGCTGTGCTCCACGCGTGATTTTTTTGACTTTGTTTACGGATTTATACTATTTTGCGTATTTAAAGGCGCTGTCTATCGAGACTATTCTCAATGTGCTGGAAATTGTTTCATAATCTGTGCTCCACGCGTGATTTTTTTAAATTTATTTACAAATTTATAAGATTTCGCGTTATTTAAAGGCGATGTCTAACGAGGCTATTCTCAATATGCAGTAAATTTTTTCATAATCTGTGCTCCACGCTTGATTTTTTAAAAAATTGTTTACGCATTTACACTATTTTGCGTTATTTAAAGGCGATATCTATCGAGGCTATTCTCAATGTGCTGGAAATTGTTTCATAATCTGTGCTCCACGCGTGATATTTTTAAATTTGTTTACGGATTTATAAGATTTCGCTTTATTTAAAGGCGATGTCTATCGAGGCTATACTCAAAGTGCTGGAAATTGTTTCATAATCTGTTCTCTACGCGTGAGTTTTTTGAATTTGTTTACGGATTTATACTATTTTGCGTATTTAAAGGCGATGTCTATCCAGACTATTCTCAATGTGCTGTAAATTGTTTCATAATCTGCGCTCCACGCGTGATATTTTTAAATTTGTTTACGGATTTATAATATTTCGCTTTATTTAAAGGCGATGTCTATCGAGGCTATTCTCAATCTGCTGGAAACTGTTTCATAATCTGTTCTCTACGCGTGAATTTTTTGAATTTGTTTACGGATTTATACTATTTTGCGTATTTAAAGGCGATGTCTATCGAGACTAATCTCAATGTGCTGTAAATTTTTTCATAATCTGCGCTCCACGCGTGATATTTTTAAATTTGTTTACGGATTTATAATATTTCGCTTTATTTAAAGGCGATGTCTATCGAGACTATTTTCAATGTGTTGGAAATTGTTCCACAATTTATGCTCCAAGCGTGATTTTTTTTTTCAATTTGTTCACAGATTTATAATTTTTCGCTTTATTTAAATGTGATGTCTATCGAAGCTATTCTCAATGTGATGGAAATTGTTTCATAATCTGTGCTCCACGCGTGTTTTTTTTTTTAATTTGTTTACTGATTTATACTATTTCGCGTTATTTAAAGGAGATGTCTATCGAGACTATTTTCAATGTGCTGGAAATTGTTTCACAATCTATGCTCCAATCTTGATTTTTTTTTCAATTTGTTTACATATTTATACTATTTCGCGTTATTTAAAGGTGATGTCTATCGGGGCTATTCTCAATGTGCTGGAAATTGTTTCATAATCTGTGCTCCACGCGTGATTTTTTTGCATTTTTTTACAGATTTATACTATTTCGCGTTATTTAAAGGCGATGTCTATCGAGGCTATTCTCAATGTGCTGGAAATTGTTTCATAATCTGTGCTTCAAGCGTGATTTTTTTGAATTTTTTTACGCATTTATACTATTTCGCGTTATTTAAAGGTGATGTCTATCGATGCTATTCTCAATGTACTGGAAATTGTTCCATAATCTGTGCTCCACGCGTGATTTTTTTAAATTTATTTACAAATTTATAAGATTTCGCGTTATTTAAAGGCGATGTCTATCGAGGCTATTCTCAATGTGCTGGAAATTGTTTCATAATCTATTCTCCAAGCGTGATTCTTTTTTTTTTTTTCAAATTGTTTACAGATTTATACTTTTCGCGTTATTTAAAGGTAATGTCTATCGAAGCTATTCTCAATGTGCTGGAAATTGATTCATAATCTGTGCTCCACGCGTGATTTTTTAAAATTTGCTTATGGATTTATACTATTTCGGGTTATTTAAAGGTGATGTCTATGGAGGCTATTCTCAATGTTCTGGAAATTGTTTCATAATCTGTGCTCCACGCGTGATTTTTTAAAATTTATTTACAAATTTATAAGATTTCGCGTTATTTAAAGGCGATGTCTATCGAGGCTATTCTCAATGTGCTGGAAATTGTTTCATAATATGTGCTCCAAGCGTGATTTTTTTGAATTTGTTTACGCATTTATACTATTTCGCGTTATTTAAAGGAGATGTCTATCGAGACTATTTTCAATGTGCTGGAAATTGTTTCACAATCTATGCTCCAATCTTGATTTTTTTTTCAATTTGTTTACATATTTATTCTATTTCGCGTTATTTAAAGGTGATGTCTATCGGGGCTATTCTCAATGTGCTGGAAATTGTTTCATAATCTGTGCTCCACGCGTGATTTTTTTGCATTTTTTTACAGATTTATACTATTTCGCGTTATTTAAAGGCTACGTCTATCGAGGCTACTCTCACTGTGCTGGAAATTGTTTCATAATCTGTGCTCCACGCGTGATTTTTTAAAATTTATTTACAAATTTATAAGATTTCGCATTATTTAAAGGCGATGTCTATCGAGGCTATTCTCAATGTGCTGGAAATTGTTTCATAATCTGTGCTCCAATCGTGATTTTTTTTAATTTGTTTACGCATTTATACTATTTCGCGTTATTTAAAGGTGATGTCTATCGAGGCTATTCTCAATGTGCTGGAAATTGTTTCATAATCTCTGGTCCACGCGTGATATTTTAAATTTGTTTACGGATTTATACTATTTCGCGTTATTTAAAGGTGATGTCTATCGAGGCTATTCTCAATGTACTGGAAATTGTTTCATAATCTGTGGTCCACGCGTGATTTTTTTAAATTTGTTTACGGATT
Source organism: Maratus speciosus (assembly GCA_963932465.1). Taxonomy (NCBI): domain Eukaryota; kingdom Metazoa; phylum Arthropoda; class Arachnida; order Araneae; family Salticidae; genus Maratus; species Maratus speciosus. Next base: position 298,432 of record CAWVRF010000838.1, on the reverse strand, counting down.
TATACTATTTCGAGTTATTTAAAGGTGGTGTCTATCGAGATTATTTTCAATGTGCTGGAAATTGTTTCACAATCTATTCTCCAAGCGTGATTCTTTTTTTTTTTTTCAAATTGTTTACAGATTTATACTATTTCGCGTTATTAAAAGGCGATGTCTATCGAGGCTATTCTCAATGTGCTGGAAATTGTTTCATAATCTGTGCTTCAAGCGTGATTTTTTTGAATTTGTTTACGGATTTGTACTATTTTGCGTATTTAAAGGCGATGTCTATCGAGACTATTCTCAATGTGCTGTAAATTTTTTCATAATCTGCGCTCCACGCGTGATATTTTTAAATTTGTTTACGGATTTATAATATTTCGCTTTATTTAAAGGCGATGTCTATCGAGACTATTTTCAATGTGTTGGAAATTGTTCCACAATTTATGCTCCAAGCGTGATTTTTTTTTTTCAATTTGTTTACATATTTATAATTATTCGCGTTATTTAAAGGTGATGTCTATCGAAGCTATTCTCAATGTGCTGGAAATTGTTTCATAATCTGTGCTCCACGCGTGTTTTTTTTTAATTTGTTTACTGATTTATACTATTTCGCGTTATTTAAAGGAGATGTCTATCGAGACTATTTTCAATGTGCTGGAAATTGTTTCACAATCTATGCTCCAATCTTGATTTTTTTTTCAATTTGTTTACATATTTATTCTATTTCGCGTTATTTAAAGGTGATGTCTATCGGGGCTATTCTCAATGTGCTGGAAATTGTTTCATAATCTGTGCTCCACGCGTGATTTTTTTGCATTTTTTTACAGATTTATACTATTTCGCGTTATTTAAAGGCTATGTCTATCGAGGCTACTCTCACTGTGCTGGAAATTGTTTCATAATCTGTGCTCCACGCGTGATTTTTTTAAATTTATTTACAAATTTATAAGATTTCGCGTTATTTAAAGGCGATGTCTATCGAGGCTATTCTCAATGTGCTGGAAATTGTTTCATAATCTGTGCTCCAATCGTGATTTTTTTTAATTTGTTTACGCATTTATACTATTTCGCGTTATTTAAAGGTGATGTCTATCGAGGCTATTCTCAATGTGCTGGAAATTGTTTCATAATCTCTGGTCCACGCGTGATATTTTAAATTTGTTTACGGATTTATACTATTTCGCGTTATTTAAAGGTGATGTCTAGCGAGGCTATTCTCAATGTACTGGAAATTGTTTCATAATCTGTGGTCCACGCGTGATTTTTTTAAATTTGTTTACGGATTTATACTATTTCGAGTTATTTAAAGGTGGTGTCTATCGAGACTATTTTCAATGTGCTGGAAATTGTTTCACAATCTATTCTCCAAGCGTGATTCTTTTTTTTTTTTTTCAAATTCTTTACAGATTTATACTATTTCGCGTTATTAAAAGGCGATGTCTATCGAGGCTATTCTCAATGTGCTGGAAATTGTTTCATAATCTGTGCTTCAAGCGTGATTTTTTTGAATTTGTTTACGGATTTGTACTATTTTGCGTATTTAAAGGCGATGTCTATCGAGACTATTCTCAATGTGCTGTAAATTTTTTCATAATCTGCGCTCCACGCGTGATATTTTTAAATTTGTTTACGGATTTATAATATTTCGCTTTATTTAAAGGCGATGTCTATCGAGACTATTTTCAATGTGTTGGAAATTGTTCCACAATTTATGCTCCAAGCGTGATTTTTTTTTTCAATTTGTTTACATATTTATAATTATTCGCGTTATTTAAAGGTGATGTCTATCGAAGCTATTCTCAATGTGCTGGAAATTGTTTCATAATCTGTGCTCCACGCGTGTTTTTTTTTTAATTTGTTTACTGATTTATACTATTTCGCGTTATTTAAAGGAGATGTCTATCGAGACTATTTTCAATGTGCTGGAAATTGTTTCACAATCTATGCTCCAATCTTGATTTTTTTTTCAATTTGTTTACATATTTATTCTATTTCGCGTTATTTAAAGGTGATGTCTATCGGGGCTATTCTCAATGTGCTGGAAATTGTTTCATAATCTGTGCTCCACGCGTGATTTTTTTGCATTTTTTTACAGATTTATACTATTTCGCGTTATTTAAAGGCTATGTCTATCGAGGCTACTCTCACTGTGCTGGAAATTGTTTCATAATCTGTGCTCCACGCGTGATTTTTTTAAATTTATTTACAAATTTATAAGATTTCGCGTTATTTAAAGGCGATGTCTATCGAGGCTATTCTCAATGTGCTGGAAATTGTTTCATAATCTGTGCTCCAATCGTGATTTTTTTAAATTTGTTTACGCATTTATACTATTTCGCGTTATTTAAAGGTGATGTCTATCGAGGCTATTCACAATGTGCTGGAAATTGTTTCATAATCTCTGGTCCACGCATGATATTTTAAATTTGTTTACGGATTTATACTATTTCGAGTTATTTAAAGGTGGTGTCTATCGAGGCTATTCTCAATGTGCTGGAAATTGTTTCATAATCTGTGCTCCACGCGTGATTCTTTTGCATTTATTTACAGATTTATACTATTTCGCGTTATTTAAAGGCGATGTCTATCGAGGCTATTCTCAATGTGCTGGAAATTGTTTCATAATCTGTGCTTCAAGCGTGATTTTTTTGAATTTGTTTACGCATTTATACTATTTCGCGTTATTTAAAGGTGATGTCTATCGAGGCTATTCTCAATGTACTGGAAATTGTTTCATAATCTGTGGTCCACGCGTGATTTTTTTAAATTTGTTTACGGATTTATACTATTTCGAGTTATTTAAAGGTGGTGTCTATCGAGACTATTTTCAATGTGCTGGAAATTGTTTCACAATCTATTCTCAAAGCGTGATTCTTTTTTTTTTTTCAAATTGTTTACAGATATATACTATTTCGCGTTATTTAAAGGCGATGTCTATCGAGGCTATTCTCAATGTGCTGGAAATTGTTTCATAATCTGTGCTTCAAGCGTGATTTTTTTGAATTTGTTTACGGATTTGTACTATTTTGCGTATTTAAAGGCGATGTCTATCGAGACTATTCTCAATGTGCTGTAAATTTTTTCATAATCTGCGCTCCACGCGTGATATTTTTAAATTTGTTTACGGATTTATAATATTTCGCTTTATTTAAAGGCGATGTCTATCGAGACTATTTTCAATGTGTTGGAAATTGTTCCACAATTTATGCTCCAAGCGTGATTTTTTTTTTCAATTTGTTTACATATTTATAATTATTCGCGTTATTTAAATGTGATGTCTATCGAAGCTATTCTCAATGTGCTGGAAATTGTTTCATAATCTGTGCTCCACGCGTGTTTTTTTTTAATTTGTTTACTGATTTATACTATTTCGCGTTATTTAAAGGAGATGTCTATCGAGACTATTTTCAATGTGCTGGAAATTGTTTCACAATCTATGCTCCAATCTTGATTTTTTTTTTCAATTTGTTTACATATTTATTCTATTTCGAGTTATTTAAAGGTGATGTCTATCGGGGCTATTCTCAATGTGCTGGAAATTGTTTCATAATCTGTGCTCCACGCGTGATTTTTTTAAATTTATTTACAAATTTATAAGATTTCGCGTTATTTAAAGGCGATGTCTATCGAGGCTACTCTCACTGTGCTGGAAATTGTTTCATAATCTGTGCTCCACGCGTGATTTTTTAAAATTTATTTACAAATTTATAAGATTTCGCGTTATTTAAAGGCGATGTCTATCGAGGCTATTCTCAATGTGCTGGAAATTGTTTCATAATCTGTGCTCCAATCGTGATTTTTTTGAATTTGTTTACGGATTTATACTATTTCGAGTTATTTAAAGGTGGTGTCTATCGAGACTATTTTCAATGTGCTGGAAATTGTTTCACAATCTATTCTCCAAGCGTGATTCTTTTTTTTTTTTTTTTTTCAAATTGTTTACAGATTTATACTTTTCGCGTTATTTAAAGGTAATGTCTATCGAAGCTATTCTCAATGTGCTGGAAATTGATTCATAATCTGTGCTCCACGCGTGATTTTTTAAAATTTGCTTATGGATTTATACTATTTCGGGTTATTTAAAGGTGATGTCTATGGAGGCTATTCTCAATGTTCTGGAAATTGTTTCATAATCTGTGCTCCACGCGTGATTTTTTTAAATTTATTTACAAATTTATAAGATTTCGCGTTATTTAAAGGTGATGTCTATCGAGGCTATTCTCAATGTGCAGTAAATTGTTTCATAATCTGTGCTCCACACTTGATTTTTTAAAAAATTGTTTACGCATTTATACTATTTTGCGTATTTAAAGGCGATGTCTATCGAGACTATTCTCAATGTGCTGGAAATTGTTTCATAATCTGTGCTCCACGCGTGTTTTTTTTTTAATTTGTTTTCTGATTTATACTATTTCGCGTTATTTAAAGGAGATGTCTATCGAGACTATTTTCAATGTGCTGGAAATTGTTTCACAATCTATGCTCCAATCTTGATTTTTTTTTCAATTTGTTTACATATTTATACTATTTCGCGTTATTTAAAGGTGATGTCTATCGGGGCTATTCTCAATGTGCTGGAAATTGTTTCATAATCTGTGCTCCACGCGTGATTTTTTTGCATTTTTTTACAGATTTATACTATTTCGCGTTATTTAAAGGCGATGTCTATCGAGGCTACTCTCAATGTGCTGGAAATTGTTTCATAATCTGTGCTCCACGCGTGATTTTTTTAAATTTATTTACAAATTTATAAGATTTCGCGTTATTTAAAGGCGACGTCTATTGAGGCTATTCTCAATGTGCTGGAAATTGTTTCATAATCTGTGCTCCACGCGTGTTTTTTTTTTTAATTTGTTTACTGATTTATACTATTTCGCGTTATTTAAAGGAGATGTCTATCGAGACTATTTTCAATGTGCTGGAAATTGTTTCACAATCTATGCTCCAATCTTGATTTTTTTTTCAATTTGTTTACATATTTATTCTATTTCGCGTTATTTAAAGGTGATGTCTATCGGGGCTATTCTCAATGTGCTGGAAATTGTTTCATAATCTGTGCTCCACGCGTGATTTTTTTGCATTTTTTTACAGATTTATACTATTTCGCGTTATTTAAAGGCTATGTCTATCGAGGCTACTCTCACTGTGCTGGAAATTGTTTCATAATCTGTGCTCCACGCGTGATTTTTTTAAATTTATTTACAAATTTATAAGATTTCGCGTTATTTAAAGGCGATGTCTATCGAGGCTATTCTCAATGTGCTGGAAATTGTTTCATAATCTGTGCTCCAATCGTGATTTTTTTAAATTTGTTTACGCATTTATACTATTTCGCGTTATTTAAAGGTGATGTCTATCGAGGCTATTCACAATGTGCTGGAAATTGTTTCATAATCTCTGGTCCACGCATTATATTTTAAATTTGTTTACGGATTTATACTATTTCGAGTTATTTAAAGGTGGTGTCTATCGAGGCTATTCTCAATGTGCTGGAAATTGTTTCATAATCTGTGCTCCACGCGTGATTCTTTTGCATTTATTTACAGATTTATACTATTTCGCGTTATTTAAAGGCGATGTCTATCGAGGCTATTCTCAATGTGCTGGAAATTGTTTCATAATCTGTGCTTCAAGCGTGATTTTTTTGAATTTGTTTACGCATTTATACTATTTCGCGTTATTTAAAGGTGATGTCTATCGAGGCTATTCTCAATGTACTGGAAATTGTTTCATAATCTGTGGTCCACGCGTGATTTTTTTAAATTTGTTTACGGATTTATACTATTTCGAGTTATTTAAAGGTGGTGTCTATCGAGACTATTTTCAATGTGCTGGAAATTGTTTCACAATCTATTCTCAAAGCGTGATTCTTTTTTTCTTTTCAAATTGTTTACAGATATATACTATTTCGCGTTATTTAAAGGCGATGTCTATCGAGGCTATTCACAACGTGCTGGAAATTGTTTCATAATCTGTGCTCCACGCGTGATTTTTTTGGATTTGTTTACGGATTTATATTATTTCGCGTTATTTAAAGGCGATGTCTATTGGGACTATTTTCAATGTGCTGGAAATTGTTTCACAATCTATGCTCCAAGCTTGATTTTTTTTCAATTTGTTTACATATTTATACTGTTTCGCGTTATTTAAAGGTGATGTCTATCGAGGCTATTCTCAATGTGCAGGAAATTGTTTCATAATCTGTGCTCCACGCGTGGATTTTTTGATTTTGTTTACGGATCTATACTATTTCGAGTTATTTAAAGGCGATGGCTATCGAGACTATTCTCAATGTGCAGGAAATTGTTTCATAATCTCTGCTCCAAGCTTGATTTTTTTTCAATTTGTTTACATATTTATACTGATTCGCGTTATTTAAAGGCGATGTCTATCGAGGCTATTCACAATGTGCTGGAAATTGTTTAACAATCTATGCTCCAATCTTGATTTTTTTTCAATTTGTTTACATATTTATACTATTTCGCGTTATTTAAAGGTGATGTCTATCGAGGCTATTCTTAATGTGCTGGAAATTGTTTCATAATCTGTGCTCCACGCGTGATTTTTTTAAATTTGTTTACGGATTTATACTATTTCGCGTTATTTACAGGCGATGTCTATTGAGACTATTCTCAATCTTCTGGAAATTGTTTCATAATCTATGCTCCAAGCGTGATTTTTTTTCAATTTGTTTACAGATTTATACTATTTCGCGTTATTTAAAGGTGATGTCTATCGAGGCTATTCTCAATGTGCTGGAAATTGTTTCATAATCTGTGCTCCACGCGTGATTTTTTTGAATTTGTTTACGGATTTATACTATTTCGCGCTATTTAAAGGCGATATCTATCGAGACTATTTTCAATGTGCTGGAAATTGTTTGAGAATCTATGCTCAAATCGTAATTTTTTTTTTCGTTTTTTTTAGAGATTTATACTATTTCATGTTATTTAAAGGTGATGTCTATCGAGACTATTCTCAATGTGCTGGAAATTGTTTTATAATCTGTTCTCCAAGCGCGATATTTTTAAATTTGTTTACGGATTTATACTATTTCGCGTTATTTACAGGCGATGTCTATTGAGACTATTCTCAATGTTCTGGAAATTGTTTCATAATCTATGCTCCAAGCGTGATTTTTTTTTTCAATTTGTTTACAGATTTATACTATTTCGCGTTATTTAAATGTGATGTCTATCGAGGCTATTCTCAATGTGCTGGAAATTGTTTCATAATCTGTGCTCCACACGTGATTTTTTTAAATTTATTTACAAATTTATAAGATTTCGCGTTATTTAAAGGCGATGTGTATTGAGACTATTTTCAATGTGCTGGAAATTGTTTCACAATCTGTGCTCCAAGCTTGATATTTTTTTTCAATTTGTTTACATATTTATACTGTTTCGCGTATTTTTAAAGGTGATGTCTATCGAGACTACTCTCATTGTGCTGGAAATTGTTTTATAATCTGTGCTCCAAGCGCGATTTTTTAAAATTTGTTTACGGATTTATACTATTTCGCGTTATTTAAAAGCGATGTCTATTGAGACTATTTTCAATGTGCTGGAAATTGTTTCACAATCTCTGCTCCAAGCTTGATTTTTTTTTCAATTTGTTTACATATTTATACTGATTCGCGTTATTTAAAGGTGATGTCTATCGAGGTTATTCTCAATGTGCTGGAAATTGTTTCATAATCTGTGCTCCACACGTGATTTTTTTGAATTTATTTACAAATTTATAAGATTTCGCGTTATTTAAAGGCGATGTCTATCGAGGCTATTCACAATGTGCTGGAAATTGTTTAACAATCTATGCTCCAATCTTGATTTTTTTTTCAATTTGTTTACATATTTATACTATTTCGCGTTATTTAAAGGTGATGTCTATCGAGGCTATACTTAATGTGCTGGAAATTGTTTCATAATCTGTGCTCCACGCGTGATTTTTTAAAAATTTGTTTACGCATTTATACTATTTCGCGTTATTTAAAGGTGATGTCTATCGAGGTTATTCTCAATGTGCTGGAAATTGTTTCATAATCTGTGCTCCACGCGTGATTTTTTTGAATTTGTTTACGGTTTTATACTATTTCGCGTTATTTAAAGGTGATGTCTATCGAGGTTATTCTCAATGTGCTGGAAATTGTTTAACAATCTATGCCCCAAGCTTGATTTTTTTTTCAATTTGTTTACATATTTATACTGTTTCGCGTTATTTAAATGTGATGTCTATCGTGACTATTCTCAATGTGGTGGAAATTGTTTTATAATCTGTGCTCCAAGCGCGATTTTTTTAAATTTGTTTACGGATTTATACTATTTCGCGTTATTTAAAGGTGATGTCTATCGAGGTTATTCTCAATGTGCTGGAAATTGTTTCATAATCTGTGCTCCAAGCCTGATTTTTTTTTCAATTTGTTTACGGATATATACTATTTCGCGTTATTTAAAGGCGATGTCTATCGAGGCTATTCTCAATGTGCTGGAAATTGTTTCATAATCTGTGCTCCACGCGTGATTTTTTTTAATTTGTTTTCGGATTTATAATATTCCGTGTTATTTAAAGGCGATGTATATCGAGACTATTTTCAATGTGCTGGAAATTGTTTCACATTCTATGCTCCAATCTTGATTTTTTTTTCAATTTGTTTACATATTTATACTATTTCGCGTTATTTAAAGGTGATGTCTATCGAGGCTATTCTTAATGTGCTGGAAATTGTTTCATAATCTGTGCTCCACGCGTGATTTTTTTGAATTTGTTTACGGATTTATACTATTTTGCGTATTTAAAGGCGATTTCTATCGACACTATTCTCAATGTGCTGGAAATTGTTTCATAACCTGTGCTCCACGCGTGATTTTTTTTAATTTATTTACAAATTTATAAGATTTCGCGTTATTTAAAGGTGATGTCTATCGAGACTATTTTCAATGTGCTGGAAATTATTTCACAATCTATGCTCCAAGCGTGATTTTTTTTTTCAATTTTATTTACAGATTTATACTATTTCTCGTTATTTAAAGGCGATGTCTATCGAGACTATTTTCAATGTGCTGGAAATTGTTTCACAATCTATGCTCCAAGCGTGATTTTTTTCAATTTGTTTACAGGTTTATGCTATTTCGCGTTATTTGAAGGAGAAGTCTATCGAGGCTATTCTCAATGTGCTGGAATTTGTTTCATAATCTGTGCTCCACGCGTGATTTTTTTGCATTTATTTACAAATTTATACTATTTCGCGTTATTCAAAGGCGATGTCTATCGAGGCTATTCTCAGTGTGCTGGAAATTGTTTCATAATCTGTGCTCCACACGTGATTTTTTTAAATTTATTTACAAATTTATAAGATTTCGCGTTATTTAAAGGCGACGCCTATTGAGACTATTTTCAATGTGCTGGAAATTGTTTCGCAATCTATGCTCCAAGCTTGATTTTTTTTTCAATTTGTTTACATATTTATACTGTTTCGCGTTATTTAAAGGTGATGTCTATCGAGGCTATTCTTAATGTGCTGGAAATTGTTTCATAATCTGTGCTCCACGCGTGATTTTTTTGAATTTGTTTACGGATTTATACTATTTTGCGTATTTAAAGGCGATTTCCATCGCGTAAATAAATTTGTAAATAAATTTCCAGCACATTGAGAATAACCTTGATAGACATCACCTTTAAATAACGCGAAATAGTATAAAACCGTAAACAAATTCAAAAAAATCACGCGTGGAGCACAGATTATGAAACAATTTCCAGCACATTGAGAATAGCCTCGACTATTTCGCGTTATTTAAAGGTGATGTCTATCGAGGCTATTCTCAATGTGCTGGAAATTGTTTCATAATCTGTGCTCCACGCGTGATTTTTTTGAATTTGTTTACGGTTTTATACTATTTCGCGTTATTTAAAGGTGATGTCTATCAAGGTTATTCTCAATGTGCTGGAAATTGTTTCACAATCTATGCTCCAATCTTGATTTTTTTTTCAATTTGTTTACATATTTATACTATTTCGCGTTATTTAAAGGTGATGTCTATCGAGGCTATACTTAATGTGCTGGAAATTGTTTCATAATCTGTGCTCCACGCGTGATTTTTTAAAAATTTGTTTACGCATTTATACTATTTCGCGTTATTTAAAGGTGATGTCTATCGAGGTTATTCTCAATGTGCTGGAAATTGTTTCATAATCTGTGCTCCACGCGTGATTTTTTTGAATTTGTTTACGGTTTTATACTATTTCGCGTTATTTAAAGGTGATGTCTATCGAGGTTATTCTCAATGTGCTGGAAATTGTTTAACAATCTATGCCCAAAGCTTGATTTTTTTTTCAATTTGTTTACATATTTATACTGTTTCGCGTTATTTAAATGTGATGTCTATCGTGACTATTCTCAATGTGCTGGAAATTGTTTTATAATCTGTGCTCCAAGCGCGATTTTTTTAAATTTGTTTACGGATTTATACTATTTCGCGTTATTTAAAGGTGATGTCTATCGAGGTTATTCTCAATGTGCTGGAAATTGTTTCATAATCTGTGCTCCAAGCCTGATTTTTTTTAAATTTGTTTTCGGATTTATAATATTCCGCGTTATTTAAAGGCGATGTCTATCGAGACTATTTTCAATGTGCTGGAAATTCTTTCACAATCTATGCTCCAATCTTGATTTTTTTTTCAATTTGTTTACATATTTATACCATTTCGCGTTATTTAAACGTGATGTCTATCGAGGCTATTCTTAATGTGCTGGAAATTGTTTCATAATCTGTGCTCCACGCGTGATTTTTTTTGAATTTGTTTACGGATTTATACTATTTTGCGTATTTAAAGGCGATTTCTATCGACACTATTCTCAATGTGCTGGAAATTGTTTCATAATCTGTGCTCCACGCGTGATTTTTTTAAATTTATTTACAAATTTATAAGATTTCGCGTTATTTAAAGGTGATGTCTATCGAGGTTATTCTCAATGTGCTGGAAATTGTTTCATAATCTGTGCTCCAAGCCTGATTTTTTTTTCAATTTGTTTACGGATATATACTGTTTCGCGTTATTTAAAGGCGATGTCTATCAAGGCTATTCTCAATGTGCTGGAAATTGTTTCATAATCTATGCTCCAATCTTGATTTTTTTTTCAATTTGTTTACATAATTATACTATTTCGCGTTATTTAAAGGTGATGTCTATCGAGGCTATTCTTAATGTGCTGGAAATTGTTTCATAATCTGTGCTCCACGCGTGATTTTTTTGAAAATTTGTTTACACATTTATACTATTTCGCGTTATTTAAAGGTGATGTCTATCGAGGTTATTCTCAATGTGCTGGAAATTGTTTCATAATCTGTGCTCCACGCGTGATTTTTTTAAAATTTGTTTACGGATTTATAATATTTCGCTTTATTTAAAGGCGATGTCTATCGAGACTATTTTCGATGTGCTGGAAATTGTTTCACAATTTATGCTCCAAGCGTGATTTTTTTTTCAATTTGTTTACAGATTTATACTTTTTCGCGTTATTTAAAGGTGATGTCTATCGAAGCTATTCTCAATGTGCTGGAAATTGTTTCATAATCTGTGCTCCACGCATGATTTTTTTGAATTTGTTTACGGATATATACTATTTCGCGTTATTTAAATGCGATGTCTCTCGAGACTATTTTCAATATGCTGGAAATTGTTTCACAATCTATGCTCCAAGCGTGATTTTTTTTCAATTTTATTTACAGATTTATACTATTTCTCGTTATTTAAAGGCGATGTCTATCGAGACTATTTTCAATGTGCTGGAAATTGTTTCATAATCTGTGCTCCAAACGTGATTTTTTTGAAATTATTTACAAATTTATAAGATTTCGCGTTACTTAATGGTGATGTCTATCGAGGTTATTCTCAATGTGCTGGAAATTGTTTCATAATCTGTGCTCTACGCGTGATTTTTTTAAAAATTTGTTTACGGATTTATACTTTTTCGCGCTATTTAAAGGCGATATCTATCGAGACTATTTTCAATGTGCTGGAAATTTTTTCACAATCTATGCTCCAAGCTTAATTTTTTTTTTCAATTTGTTTACATATTTATACTGTTTCGCGTTATTTAAAGGTTATGTCTATCGAGGCTATTCTCAATGTGCTGGAAACTGTTTCATAATCTGTGCTCCACGCGTGGATTTTTTGATTTTTGATTTTGTTTACGGATCTATACTATTTCTCGTTATTTAAAGGCGATGTCTATCGAGACTATTTTCAATGTGCTGGAAATTGTTTCACAATCTATGCTCCAAGCTTGATTTTTTTTTCAATTTGTTTACATATTTATACTGTTTCGCGTTATTTAAAGTTGATGTCTATCGAGACTATTCTCAAAGTGCTGGAAATTGTTTTATAATCTGTGCTCCAAGCGGGATTTTTTTAAATTTGTTTACGGATTTATATTATTTCGCGTTATTTAAAAGCGATGTCTATTGAGACTATTTTCAATCTGCTGGAAATTGCTTCACAATCTATGCTCCAAGCTTGATTTTTTTTTCAATTTGTTTACATATTTATACTGATTCGCGTTATTTAAAGGTGATGTCTATCGAGGTTATTCTCAATGTGCTGGAAATTGTTTCATAATCTGTGCTCCACACGTGATTTTTTTGAATTTATTTACAAATTTATAAGATTTCGCGTTATTTAAAGGCGATGTCTATCGAGGCTATTCACAATGTGCTGGAAATTGTTTCATAATCTGTGCTCCACGCGTGATTTTTTTGAATTTGTTTACGGATTTATATTATTTCGCGTTATTTAAAGGTGATGTCTATCGAGGTTATTCTCAATGTGCTGGAAATTGTTTCATAATCTGTGCTCCAAGCCTGATTTTTTTTCAATTTGTTTACGGATATATACTATTTCGCGTTATTTAAAGGCGATGTCTATCGAGGCTATTCTCAATGTGCTGGAAATTGTTTCATAATCTGTGCTCCACGCGTGATTTTTTTAAATTTGTTTTCGGATTTATAATATTCCGCGTTATTTAAAGGCGATGTCTATCGAGACTATTTTCAATATGCTGGAAATTCTTTCACAATCTATGCTCCAATCTTGATTTTTTTTTTCAATTTGTTTACATATTTATACCATTTCGCGTTATTTAAAGGTGATGTCTATCGAGGTTATTCTCAATGTGCTGGAAATTGTTTCATAATATGTGCTCCACGCGTGATTTTTTTAAAATTTGTTTACGGATTTATAATATTTCGCTTTATTTAAAGGCGATGTCTATCGAGACTTCTTTCGATGTGCTGGAAATTGTTTCACAATTTATGCTCCAAGCGTGATTTTTTTTTCAATTTGTTTACAGATTTATACTTTTTCGCGTTATTTAAAGGTGATGTCTATCGAAGCTATTCTCAATGTGCTGGAAATTGTTTCATAATCTGTGCTCCACGCATGATTTTTTTGAATTTGTTTACGGATATATACTATTTCGCGTTATTTAAATGCGATGTCTCTCGAGACTATTTTCAATATGCTGGAAATTGTTTCACAATCTATGCTCCAAGCGTGATTTTTTTTCAATTTTATTTACAGATTTATACTATTTCTCGTTATTTAAAGGCGATGTCTATCGAGACTATTTTCAATGTGCTGGAAATTGTTTCATAATCTGTGCTCCAAACGTGATTTTTTTGAAATTATTTACAAATTTATAAGATTTCGCGTTACTTAATGGTGATGTCTATCGAGGTTATTCTCAATGTGCTGGAAATTGTTTCATAATCTGTGCTCTACGCGTGATTTTTTTAAAAATTTGTTCACGGATTTATACTATTTCGCGCTATTTAAAGGCGTTATCTATCGAGACTATTTTCAATGTGCTGGAAATTTTTACACAATCTATGCTCCAAGCTTAATTTTTTTTTTCAATTTGTTTACATATTTATACTGTTTCGCGTTATTTAAAGGTTATGTCTATCGAGGCTATTCTCAATGTGCTGGAAATTGTTTCATAATCTGTGCTCCACGCGTGGATTTTTTGATTTTGTTTACGGATCTATACTATTTCTCGTTATTTAAAGGCGATGTCTATCGAGACTATTTTCAATGTGCTGGAAATTGTTTCACAATCTATGCTCCAAGCGTGATTTTTTTCAATTTGTTTACAGGTTTATGCTATTTCGCGTTATTTGAAGGAGAAGTCTATCGAGGCTATTCTCAATGTGCTGGAATTTGTTTCATAATCTGTGCTCCACACGTGATTTTTTTTAATTTATTTACAAATTTATAAGATTTCGCGTTATTTAAAGGCGATGCCTATTGAGACTATTTTCAATGTGCTGGAAATTGTTTCACAATCTATGCTCCAAGCTTGATTTTTTTTTCAATTTGTTTACATATTTATACTGTTTCGCGTTATTTAAAGTTGATGTCTATCGAGACTATTCTCAATGTGCTGGAAATTGTTTTATAATCTGTGCTCCAAGCGGGATTTTTTTTAATTTGTTTACGGATTTATATTATTTCGCGTTATTTAAAAGCGATGTCTATTGAGACTATTTTCAATGTGCTGGAAATTGCTTCACAATCTATGCTCCAAGCTTGATTTTTTTTTCAATTTGTTTACATATTTATATTGATTCGCGTTATTTAAAGGTGATGTCTATCGAGGTTATTCTCAATGTGCTGGAAATTGTTTCATAATCTGTGCTCCACACGTGATTTTTTTGAATTTATTTACAAATTTATAAGATTTCGCGTTATTTAAAGGCGATGTCTATCGAGGCTATTCACAATGTGCTGGAAATTGTTTCATAATCTGTGCTCCACGCGTGATTTTTTTGAATTTGTTTACGGATTTATATTATTTCGCGTTATTTAAAGGCGATGTCTATTGGGAATATTTTCAATGTGCTGGAAATTGTTTCACAATCTATGCTCCAAGCTTGATTTTTTTTTCAATTTGTTTACATATTTATACTGTTTCGCGTTATTTAAAGGTGATGTCTATCGAGGCTATTCTCAATGTGCAGGAAATTGTTTCATAATCTGTGCTCCACGCGTGGATTTTTTGATTTTGTTTACGGATCTATACTATTTCGAGTTATTTAAAGGCGATGGCTATCCAGACTATTCTCAATGTGCTGGAAATTGTTTCATAATCTGTGTTCCACGCCTGATTTTTTTTCATTTATTTACGGATTTATACTATTTCGCGTTATTTAAAGGCAATGTCTATCGAGGCTATTCTCAATGTGCTGAAAATCATTTCATAATCTGTGCTCCACGCGTGATTTTTTTGAGTTTATTTACAAATTTATAAGATTTCGCGTTATTTAAAGGCGATGTCTATCGAGGCTATTCTCAATGTGCTGTAAATTGTTTCATAATCTGTGCTCCACGCGTGATTTTTTTAAATTTGTTTACGGATTTATACTATTTCGCGTTATTTACAGGCGATGTCTATTGAGACTATTCTCAATGTTCTGGAAATTGTTTCATAATCTATGCTCCAAGCGTGATTTTTTTTTTATTTGTTTACAGATTTATACTATTTCGCGTTATTTAAAGGTGATGTCTATCGAGGCTATTCTCAATGTGCTGTAAATTGTTTCATAATCTGTGCTCCACGCGTGATTTTTTTGAATTTGTTTACGGATTTATACTATTGAGCGTTATTTAAAGGTGATGTCTATCGAGGCTATTCTCAATGTTCTGGAAATTGTTTCATAATCTATGCTCCAAGCGTGATTTTTTTTTCAATTTGTTTACAGATTTATACTATTTCGCGTTATTTAAAGGTGATGTCTATCGAGGCTATTCTCAATGTGCTGGAAATTGTTTCATAATCTGTGCTCCACGCGTGATTTTTTTCAATTTGTTTACGGTTTTATACTATTTCGCGTTATTTAAAGGTGATGTATATCAAGGTTATTCTCAATGTGCTGGAAATTGTTTAACAATCTATGCTCCAATCTTGATTTTTTTTTCAATTTGTTTACATATTTATACTATTTCGCGTTATTTAAAGGTGATGTCTATCGAGGCTATTCTTAATGTGCTGGAAATTGTTTCATAATCTGTGCTCCACGCGTGATTTTTTAAAAATTTTTTTACGCATTTATTCTATTTCGCGTTATTTAAAGGTGATATCTATCGAGGTTATTCTCAATGTGCTGGAAATTGTTTCATAATCTGTGCTCCACGCGTGATTTTTTTAAAATTTGTTTACGGATTTACAATATTTCGCTTTATTTAAAGGCGATGTCTATCGAGACTATTTTCGATGTGCTGGAAATTGTTTCACAATTTATGCTCCATGCGTGATTTTTTTTTCAATTTGTTTACAGATTTATACTTTTTCGCGTTATTTAAAGGTGATGTCTATCGAAGCTATTCTCAATGTGCTGGAAATTGTTTCATAATCTGTGCTCCACGCATGATTTTTTTGAATTTGTTTACGGATTTATACTATTTCGCGTTATTTAAATGCGATGTCTCTCGAGACTATTTTCAATATGCTGGAAATTGTTTCACAATTTATGCTCCAAGCGTGATTTTTTTTTCAATTTTATTTACAGATTTATACTATTTCTCGTTATTTAAAGGCGATGTCAATCGAGACTATTTTCAATGTGCTGGAAATTGTTTCACAATCTATGCTCCAAGCGTGATTTTTTTCAATTTGTTTACAGGTTTATGCTATTTCGCGTTATTTGAAGGAGAAGTCTATCGAGGCTATTCTCAATGTGCTGGAAATTGTTTCATAATCTGTGCTCCACACGTGATTTTTTTGAATTTATTTACAAATTTATAAGATTTCGCGTTATTTAAAGGCGATGCCTATTGAGACTATTTTCAATGTGCTGGAAATTGTTTCACAATCTATGCTCCAAGCTTGATTTTTTTTTCAATTTGTTTACATATTTATACTGTTTCGCGTTAATTAAAGATTATGTCTATCGAGACTATTCTCAATGTGCTGGAAATTGTTTTATAATCTGTGCTCCAAGCGGGATTTTTTTAAATTTGTTTACGGATTTATATTATTTCGCGTTATTTAAAAGCGATGTCTATTGAGACTATTTTCAATGTGCTGGAAATTGCTTCACAATCTATGCTCCAAGCTTGATTTTTTTTTCAATTTGTTTACATATTTATACTGATTCGCGTTATTTAAAGGTGATGTCTATCGAGGCTATTCTTAATGTGCTGGAAATTGTTTCATAATCTGTGCTCCACGCGTGGATTTTTTTATTTTGTTTACGGATCTATACTATTTCGAGTTATTTAAAGGCGATGGCTATCGAGACTATTCTCAATGTGCTGGAAATTGTTTCATAATCTGTGTTCCACGCCTGATTTTTTTTCATTTATTTACGGATTTATACTATTTCGCGTTATTTAAAGGCAATGTCTATCGAGGCTATTCTCAATGTGCTGTAAATTGTTTCATAATCTGTGCTCCACGCGTGATTTTTTAAAATTTGTTTACGGATTTATACTATTTCGCGTTATTTACAGGCGATGTCTATTGAGACTATTCTCAATGTTCTGGAAATTGTTTCATAATCTATGCTCCAAGCGTGATTTTTTTTTCAATTTGTTTACAGATTTATACTGTTTCGCGTTATTTAAAGGTGATGTCTATCGAGGCTATTCTCAATGTGCTGGAAATTGTTTCATAATCTGTGCTCCACGCGTGATTTTTATTGAATTTGTTTACGGTTTTATACTATTTCGCGTTATTTAAAGGTGATGTCTATCGAGGTTATTCTCAATGTGCTGGAAATTGTTTCATAATCTGTGCTCTACGCGTGATTTTTTTAAAAATTTGTTTACGGATTTATACTATTTCGCGCTATTTAAAGGCGATATCTATCGAGACTATTTTCAATGTGCTGGAAATTGTTTCAGAATCTATGCTCAAATCGTAAATTTTTTTTCATTTTTTTTAGAGATTTATACTATTTCGCGTTATTTAAAGGCAATGTCTATCGAGGCTATTCTCAATGTGCTGAAAATCATTTCATAATCTGTGCTCCACGCGTGATTTTTTTGAGTTTATTTACAAATTTATAAGATTTCGCGTTATTTAAAGGCGATGTCTATCGAGGCTATTCTCAATGTGCTGTAAATTGTTTCATAATCTGTGCTCCACGCGTGATTTTTTTAAATTTGTTTACGGATTTATACTATTTCGCGTTATTTACAGGCGATGTCTATTGAGACTATTCTCAATGTTCTGGAAATTGTTTCATAATCTATGCTCCAAGCGTGATTTTTTTTTTATTTGTTTACAGATTTATACTATTTCGCGTTATTTAAAGGTGATGTCTATCGAGGCTATTCTCAATGTGCTGTAAATTGTTTCATAATCTGTGCTCCACGCGTGATTTTTTTGAATTTGTTTACGGATTTATACTATTGAGCGTTATTTAAAGGTGATGTCTATCGAGGCTATTCTCAATGTTCTGGAAATTGTTTCATAATCTATGCTCCAAGCGTGATTTTTTTTTCAATTTGTTTACAGATTTATACTATTTCGCGTTATTTAAAGGTGATGTCTATCGAGGCTATTCTCAATGTGCTGGAAATTGTTTCATAATCTGTGCTCCACGCGTGATTTTTTTCAATTTGTTTACGGTTTTATACTATTTCGCGTTATTTAAAGGTGATGTATATCAAGGTTATTCTCAATGTGCTGGAAATTGTTTAACAATCTATGCTCCAATCTTGATTTTTTTTTCAATTTGTTTACATATTTATACTATTTCGCGTTATTTAAAGGTGATGTCTATCGAGGCTATTCTTAATGTGCTGGAAATTGTTTCATAATCTGTGCTCCACGCGTGATTTTTTAAAAATTTTTTTACGCATTTATTCTATTTCGCGTTATTTAAAGGTGATATCTATCGAGGTTATTCTCAATGTGCTGGAAATTGTTTCATAATCTGTGCTCCACGCGTGATTTTTTTAAAATTTGTTTACGGATTTACAATATTTCGCTTTATTTAAAGGCGATGTCTATCGAGACTATTTTCGATGTGCTGGAAATTGTTTCACAATTTATGCTCCATGCGTGATTTTTTTTTCAATTTGTTTACAGATTTATACTTTTTCGCGTTATTTAAAGGTGATGTCTATCGAAGCTATTCTCAATGTGCTGGAAATTGTTTCATAATCTGTGCTCCACGCATGATTTTTTTGAATTTGTTTACGGATTTATACTATTTCGCGTTATTTAAATGCGATGTCTCTCGAGACTATTTTCAATATGCTGGAAATTGTTTCACAATTTATGCTCCAAGCGTGATTTTTTTTTCAATTTTATTTACAGATTTATACTATTTCTCGTTATTTAAAGGCGATGTCAATCGAGACTATTTTCAATGTGCTGGAAATTGTTTCACAATCTATGCTCCAAGCGTGATTTTTTTCAATTTGTTTACAGGTTTATGCTATTTCGCGTTATTTGAAGGAGAAGTCTATCGAGGCTATTCTCAATGTGCTGGAAATTGTTTCATAATCTGTGCTCCACACGTGATTTTTTTGAATTTATTTACAAATTTATAAGATTTCGCGTTATTTAAAGGCGATGCCTATTGAGACTATTTTCAATGTGCTGGAAATTGTTTCACAATCTATGCTCCAAGCTTGATTTTTTTTTCAATTTGTTTACATATTTATACTGTTTCGCGTTAATTAAAGATTATGTCTATCGAGACTATTCTCAATGTGCTGGAAATTGTTTTATAATCTGTGCTCCAAGCGGGATTTTTTTAAATTTGTTTACGGATTTATATTATTTCGCGTTATTTAAAAGCGATGTCTATTGAGACTATTTTCAATGTGCTGGAAATTGCTTCACAATCTATGCTCCAAGCTTGATTTTTTTTTCAATTTGTTTACATATTTATACTGATTCGCGTTATTTAAAGGTGATGTCTATCGAGGCTATTCTTAATGTGCTGGAAATTGTTTCATAATCTGTGCTCCACGCGTGGATTTTTTTATTTTGTTTACGGATCTATACTATTTCGAGTTATTTAAAGGCGATGGCTATCGAGACTATTCTCAATGTGCTGGAAATTGTTTCATAATCTGTGTTCCACGCCTGATTTTTTTTCATTTATTTACGGATTTATACTATTTCGCGTTATTTAAAGGCAATGTCTATCGAGGCTATTCTCAATGTGCTGTAAATTGTTTCATAATCTGTGCTCCACGCGTGATTTTTTAAAATTTGTTTACGGATTTATACTATTTCGCGTTATTTACAGGCGATGTCTATTGAGACTATTCTCAATGTTCTGGAAATTGTTTCATAATCTATGCTCCAAGCGTGATTTTTTTTTCAATTTGTTTACAGATTTATACTGTTTCGCGTTATTTAAAGGTGATGTCTATCGAGGCTATTCTCAATGTGCTGGAAATTGTTTCATAATCTGTGCTCCACGCGTGATTTTTATTGAATTTGTTTACGGTTTTATACTATTTCGCGTTATTTAAAGGTGATGTCTATCGAGGTTATTCTCAATGTGCTGGAAATTGTTTCATAATCTGTGCTCTACGCGTGATTTTTTTAAAAATTTGTTTACGGATTTATACTATTTCGCGCTATTTAAAGGCGATATCTATCGAGACTATTTTCAATGTGCTGGAAATTGTTTCAGAATCTATGCTCAAATCGTAAATTTTTTTTCATTTTTTTTAGAGATTTATACTATTTCATGTTATTTAAAGGTGATGTCTATCGAGACTATTCTCAATGTGCTGGAAATTGTTTTATAATCTGTTCTCCAAGCGCGATATTTTTAAATTTGTTTACGGATTTATACTATGTCGCGTTATTTACAGACGATGTCTATTGAGACTATTCTCAATGTTCTGGAAATTGTTTCATAATCTATGCTCCAAGCGTGATTTTTTTTTCAATTTGTTTACAGATTTATACTATTTCGCGTTATTTAAATGTGATGTCTATCGAGGCCATTCTCAATGTGCTGGAAATTGTTTCATAATCTGTGCTCCACACGTGATTTTTTTAAATTTATTTACAAATTTATAAGATTTCGCGTTATTTAAAGGCGATGTGTATTGAGACTATTTTCAATGTGCTGGAAATTGTTTCAATATCTGTGCTCCAAGCTTGATATTTTTTTTCAATTTGGTTACATATTTATACTGTTTCGCGTATTTTTAAAGGTGATGTCTATCGAGACTACTCTCAATGTGCTGGAAATTGTTTTATAATCTGTGCTCCAAGCGCGATTTTTTAAAATTTGTTTACGGATTTATAATATTTCGCGTTATTTAAAAGCGATGTCTATTGAGACTATTTTCAATGTGCTGGAAATTGTTTCACAATCTATGCTCCAAGCTTGATTTTTTTTTCAATTTGTTTACATATTTATACTGATTCGCGTTATTTAAAGATGATGTCTATCGAGGTTATTCTCAATGTGCTGGAAATTGTTTCATAATCTGTGCTCCGCACGTGATTTTTTTTAATTTATTTACAAATTTATAAGATTTCGCGTTACTTAAAGGTGATGTCTATCGAGGTTATTCTCAATGTGCTGGAAATTGTTTCATAATCTGTGCTCTACGCGTGATTTTTTTAAAAATTTGTTAACGGATTTATACTATTTCGCGCTATTTAAAGGCGATATCTATCGAGACTATTTTCAATGTGCTGGAAATTTTTTCACAATCTATGCTCCAAGCTTAATTTTTTTTTTCAATTTGTTTACATATTTATACTGTTTCGCGTTATTTAAAGGTGATGTCTATCGAGGCTATTCTCAATGTGCAGGAAATTGTTTCATAATCTGTGCTCCACGCGTGGATTTTTTGATTTTGTTTACGGATCTATACTATTTCGAGTTATTTAAAGGCGATGGCTATCGAGACTATTCTCAATGTGCTGGAAATTGTTTCATAATCTGTGTTCCACGCCTGATTTTTTTTCATTTATTTACGGATTTATACTATTTCGCGTTATTTAAAGGCAATGTCTATCGAGGCTATTCTCAATGTGCTGAAAATCATTTCATAATCTGTGCTCCACGCGTGATTTTTTTGAGTTTATTTACAAATTTATAAGATTTCGCGTTATTTAAAGGCGATGTCTATCGAGGCTATTCTCAATGTGCTGTAAATTGTTTCATAATCTGTGCTCCACGCGTGATTTTTTTAAATTTGTTTACGGATTTATACTATTTCGCGTTATTTACAGGCCATGTCTATCGAGGCTATTCTCAATGTGCTGGAAATTGTTTCATAATCTGTGCTCCACGCGTGATTTTTATTGAATTTGTTTACGGTTTTATAATATTTCGCGTTATTTAAAGGTGATGTCTATCGAGGTTATTCTCAATGTGCTGGAAATTGTTTCATAATCTGTGCTCTACGCATGATTTTTTTAAAAATTTGTTTACGGATTTATACTATTTCGCGCTATTTAAAGGCGATATCTATCCAGACTATTTTCAATGTGCTGGAAATTGTTTCATAATCTATGCTCAAATCGTAATTTTTTTTTCTTTTTTTTTAGAGATTTATACTATTTCATGTTATTTAAAGGTGATGTCTATCGAGACTATTCTCAATGTGCTGGAAATTGTTTTATAATCTGTTCTCCAAGCGCGATATTTTTAAATTTGTTTACGGATTTATACTATTTCGCGTTATTTACAGGCGATGTCTATTGAGACTATTCTCAATGTTCTGGAAATTGTTTCATAATCTATGCTCCAAGCGTGATTTTTTTTTTCAATTTGTTTACAGATTTATACTATTTCGCGTTATTTAAAGGTGATGTCTATCGAGGCTATTCTCAATGTGCTGGAAATTGTTTCATAATCTGTGCTCCACACGTGATTTTTTTAAATTTATTTACAAATTTATAAGATTTCGCGTTATTTAAAGGCGATGTGTATTGAGACTATTTTCAATGTGCTGGAAATTGTTTCACAATCTGTGCTCCAAGCTTGATATTTTTTTTTCAATTTGTTTACATATTTATACTGTTTCGCGTATTTTTAAAGGTAATGTCTATCGAGACTACTCTCATTGTGCTGGAAATTGTTTTATAATCTGTGCTCCAAGCGCGATTTTTTAAAATTTGTTTACGGATTTATACTATTTCGCGTTATTTAAAAGCGATGTCTATTGAGACTATTTTCAATGTGCTGGAAATTGTTTCACAATCTCTGCTCCAAGCTTGATTTTTTTTTTCAATTTGTTTACATATTTATACTGATTCGCGTTATTTAAAGGTGATGTCTATCGAGGTTATTCTCAATGTGCTGGAAATTGTTTCATAATCTGTGCTCCACACGTGATTTTTTTGAATTTATTTACAAATTTATAAGATTTCGCGTTATTTAAAGGCGATGTCTATCGAGGCTATTCACAATGTGCTGGAAATTGTTTAACAATCTATGCTCCAATCTTGATTTTTTTTTCAATTTGTTTACATATTTATACTATTTCGCGTTATTTAAAGGTGATGTCTATCGAGGCTATACTTAATGTGCTGGAAATTGTTTCATAATCTGTGCTCCACGCGTGATTTTTTAAAAATTTGTTTACGCATTTATACTATTTCGCGTTATTTAAAGGTGATGTCTATCGAGGTTATTCTCAATGTTCTGGAAATTGTTTCATAATCTGTGCTCCACGCGTGATTTTTTTGAATTTGTTTACGGTTTTATACTATTTCGCGTTATTTAAAGGTGATGTCTATCGAGGTTATTCTCAATGTGCTGGAAATTGTTTAACAATCTATGCCCCAAGCTTGATTTTTTTTTCAATTTGTTTACATATTTATACTGTTTCGCGTTATTTAAATGTGATGTCTATCGTGACTATTCTCAATGTGCTGGAAATTGTTTTATAATCTGTGCTCCAAGCGCGATTTTTTTAAATTTGTTTACGGATTTATACTATTTCGCGTTATTTAAAGGTGATGTCTATCGAGGTTATTCTCAATGTGCTGGAAATTGTTTCATAATCTGTGCTCCAAGCCTGATTTTTTTTTTCAATTTGTTTACGGATATATACTATTTCGCGTTATTTAAATGCGATGTCTATCGAGGCTATTCTCAATGTGCTGGAAATTGTTTCATAATCTCTGCTCCAAGCATGATTTTTTTTTTCAATTTGTTTACATATTTATACTGATTCGCGTTATTTAAAGGTGATGTCTATCGAGGTTATTCTCAATGTGCTGGAAATTGTTTCATAATCTGTGCTCCACACGTGATTTTTTTGAATTTATTTACAAATTTATAAGATTTCGCGTTATTTAAAGGCGATGTCTATCGAGGCTATTCACAATGTGCTGGAAATTGTTTAACAATCTACGCTCCAATCTTGATTTTTTTTTCAATTTGTTTACATATTTATACTATTTCGCGTTATTTAAAGGTGATGTCTATCGAGGCTATACTTAATGTGCTGGAAATTGTTTCATAATCTGTGCTCCACGCGTGATTTTTTAAAAATTTGTTTACGCATTTATACTATTTCGCGTTATTTAAAGGTGATGTCTATCGAGGTTATTCTCAATGTTCTGGAAATTGTTTCATAATCTGTGCTCCACGCGTGATTTTTTTGAATTTGTTTACGGTTTTATACTATTTCGCGTTATTTAAAGGTGATGTCTATCGAGGTTATCCTCAATGTGCTGGAAATTGTTTAACAATCTATGCCCCAAGCTTGATTTTTTTTTCAATTTGTTTACATATTTATACTGTTTCGCGTTATTTAAATGTGATGTCTATCGTGACTATTCTCAATGTGCTGGAAACTGTTTTATAATCTGTGCTCCAAGCGCGATTTTTTTAAATTTGTTTACGGATTTATACTATTTCGCGTTATTTAAAGGTGATGTCTATCGAGGTTATTCTCAATGTGCTGGAAATTGTTCCATAGTCTGTGCTCCAAGCCTGATTTTTTTTTTCAATTTGTTTACGGATATATACTATTTCGCGTTATTTAAAGGCGATGTCTATCGAGGCTATTCTCAATGTGCTGGAAATTGTTTCATAATCTGTGCTCCACGCGTGATTTTTTTTAATTTGTTTTCGGATTTATAATATTCCGCGTTATTTAAAGGCGATGTCTATCGAGACTATTTTCAATGTGCTGGAAATTGTTTCACAATCTATGCTCCAATCTTGATTTTTTTTTCAATTTGTTTACATATTTATACTATTTCGCGTTATTTAAAGGTGATGTCTATCGAGGCTATTCTTAATGTGCTG
Organism: Maratus speciosus; assembly: GCA_963932465.1. NCBI lineage: Eukaryota > Metazoa > Arthropoda > Arachnida > Araneae > Salticidae > Maratus > Maratus speciosus. The sequence continues at coordinate 273,194 of CAWVRF010000838.1, read as the reverse complement.
GAAATTGTTTCATAATCTGTGCTCCACCCGTGATTTTTTTGAATTTGTTTACGGATTTATACTATTTTGCGTACTTAAAGGCGATTTCTATCGACACTATTCTCAATGTGCTGGAAATTGTTTCATAATCTGTGCTCCACGCGTGATTTTTTTAAATTTATTTACAAATTTATAAGATTTCGCGTTATTTAAAGGTGATGTCTATCGAGGTTATTCTCAATGTGCTGGAAATTGTTTCATAATCTGTGCTCCAAGCCTGATTTTTTTTTCAATATGTTTACGGATATATACTATTTCGCGTTATTTAAAGGCGATGTCTATCGAGGCTATTCTCAATGTGCTGGAAATTGTTTCATAATCTGTGCTCCACGCGTGATTTTTTTGAATTTGTTTTCGGATTTATAATATTCCGCGTTATTTAAAGGCGATGTCTATCGAGACTATTTTCAATGTGCTGGAAATTGTTTAACATTCTATGCTCCAATCTTGATTTTTTTTTCAATTTGTTTACATATTTATACTATTTCGCGTTATTTAAAGGTGATGTCTATCGAGGCTATACTTAATGTGCTGGAAATTGTTTCATAATCTGTGCTCCACGCGTGATTTTTTAAAAATTTGTTTACGCATTTATACTATTTCGCGTAATTTAAAGGTGATGTCTATCGAGGTTATTCTCAATGTTCTGGAAATTGTTTCATAATCTGTGCCGCACGCGTGATTGTTTTGAATTTGTTTACGGTTTTATACTATTTCGCGTTATTTAAATGTGATGTCTATCGTGACTATTCTCAATGTGCTGGAAATTGTTTTATAATCTGTGCTCCAAGCGCGATTTTTTTAAATTTGTTTACGGATTTATACTATTTCGCGTTATTTAAAGGTGATGTCTATCGAGGTTATTCTCAATGTGCTGGAAATTATTCCATAATCTGTGCTCCAAGCCTGATTTTTTTTTTCAATTTGTTTACGGATATATACTATTTCGCGTTATTTAAAGGCGATGTCTATCGAGGCTATTCTCAATGTGCTGGAAATTGTTTCATAATCTGTGCTCCACGCGTGATTTTTTTGAATTTGTTTTCGGATTTATAATATTCCGCGTTATTTAAAGGTGATGTCTATCGAGACTATTTTCAATGTGCTGGAAATTGTTTCACAATCTATGCTCCAATCTTGATTTTTTTTCAATTTGTTTACATATTTATACTATTTCGCGTTATTTAAAGGTGATGTCTATCGAGGCTATTCTTAATGTGCTGGAAATTGTTTCATAATCTGTGCTCCACCCGTGATTTTTTTGAATTTGTTTACGGATTTATACTATTTTGCGTATTTAAAGGCGATTTCTATCGACACTATTCTCAATGTGCTGGAAATTGTTTCATAATCTGTGCTCCACGCGTGATTTTTTTAAATTTATTTACAAATTTATAAGATTTCGCGTTATTTAAAGGTGATGTCTATCGAGGTTATTCTCAATGTGCTGGAAATTGTTTCATAATCTGTGCTCCAAGCCTGATTTTTTTTTCAATATGTTTACGGATATATACTATTTCGCGTTATTTAAAGGCGATGTCTATCGAGGCTATTCTCAATGTGCTGGAAATTGTTTCATAATCTGTGCTCCACGCGTGATTTTTTTGAATTTGTTTTCGGATTTATAATATTCCGCGTTATTTAAAGGCGATGTCTATCGAGACTATTTTCAATGTGCTGGAAATTGTTTCACAATCTATGCTCCAATCTTGATTTTTTTTTCAATTTGTTTACATATTTATACTATTTCGCGTTATTTAAAGGTGATGTCTATCGAGGCTATTCTTAATGTGCTGGAAATTGTTTCATAATCTGTGCTCCACGCGTGATTTTTTTAAAATTTGTTTACGCATTTATACTATTTCGCGTTATTTAAAGGTTATGTCTATCGAGGTTATTCTCAGTGTGCTGGAAATTGTTTCATAATCTGTGCTCCACGCGTGATTTTTTTTAAATTTGTTTACGCATTTATACTATTTTGCGTTATTTAAATGCGATGTCTCTCGAGACTATTTTCAATATGCTGGAAATTGTTTCACAATCTATGCTCCAAGCGTGATTTTTTTTTCAATTTTGTTTACAGATTTATACTATTTCTCGTTATTTAAAGGCGATGTCTATCGAGACTATTTTCAATATGCTGGAAATTGTTTCACAATCTATGCTCCAAGCGTGATTTTTTTTTCAATTTTGTTTACAGATTTATACTATTTCTCGTTATTTAAAGGCGATGTCTATCGAGACTATTTTCAATGTGCTGGAAATTGTTTCACAATCTATGCTCCACGCGTGGATTTTTTGATTTTGTTTACGGATCTATACTATTTCTCGTTATTTAAAGGCGATGTCTATCGAGACTATTTTCAATGTGCTGGAAATTGTTTCACAATCTATGCTCCAAGCGTGATTTTTTTCAATTTGTTTACAGGTTTATGCTATTTCGCGTTATTTGAAGGAGAAGTCTATCGAGGCTATTCTCAATGTGCTGGAATTTGTTTCATAAACTGTGCTCCACGCGTTATTTTTTTGAATTTATTTACAAATTTATGAGATTTCGCGTTATTTAAAGGCGATGCCTATTGAGACTATTTTCAATGTGCTGGAAATTGTTTCACAATCTATGCTCCAAGCTTGATTTTTTTTTTCAATTTGTTTACATATTTATACTGTTTCGCGTTATTTAAAGTTGATGTCTATCGAGACTATTCTCAATGTGCTGGAAATTGTTTTATAATCTGTGCTCCAAGCGGGATTTTTTAAAATTTGTTTACGGATTTATATTATTTCGCGTTACTTAAAAGCGATGTCTATTGAGACTATTTTCAATGTGCTGGAAATTGCTTCACAATCTATGCTCCAAGCTTGATTTTTTTTTCAATTTGTTTACATATTTATACTGATTCGCGTTATTTAAAAGTGATGTCTATCGAGGTTATTCTCAATGTGCTGGAAATTGTTTCATAATCTGTGCTCCACACGTGATTTTTTTGAATTTATTTACAAATTTATAAGATTTCGCGTTATTTAAAGGCGATGTCTATCGAGGCTATTCACAATGTGCTGGAAATTCTTTCATAATCTGTGCTCCACGCGTGATTTTTTTGAATTTGTTTTCGGATTTATAATATTCCGCGTTATTTAAAGGCGATGTCTATCGAGACTATTTTCAATGTGCTGGAAATTGTTTCACAATCTATGCTCCAATCTTGATTTTTTTTCAATTTGTTTACATATTTATACTATTTCGCGTTATTTAAAGGTGATGTCTATCGAGGCTATTCTTAATGTGCTGGAAATTGTTTCATAATCTGTGCTCCACCCGTGATTTTTTTGAATTTGTTTACGGATTTATACTATTTTGCGTACTTAAAGGCGATTTCTATCGACACTATTCTCAATGTGCTGGAAATTGTTTCATAATCTGTGCTCCACGCGTGATTTTTTTAAATTTATTTACAAATTTATAAGATTTCGCGTTATTTAAAGGTGATGTCTATCGAGGTTATTCTCAATGTGCTGGAAATTGTTTCATAATCTGTGCTCCACGCGTGATTTTTTTGAATTTGTTTTCGGATTTATAATATTCCGCGTTATTTAAAGGCGATGTCTATCGAGACTATTTTCAATGTGCTGGAAATTGTTTAACAATCTATGCTCCAATCTTGATTTTTTTTTCAATTTGTTTACATATTTATACTATTTCGCGTTATTTAAAGGTGATGTCTATCGAGGCTATACTTAATGTGCTGGAAATTGTTTCATAATCTGTGCTCCACGCGTGATTTTTTAAAAATTTGTTTACGCATTTATACTATTTCGCGTAATTTAAAGGTGATGTCTATCGAGGTTATTCTCAATGTTCTGGAAATTGTTTCATAATCTGTGCCGCACGCGTGATTGTTTTGAATTTGTTTACGGTTTTATACTATTTCGCGTTATTTAAATGTGATGTCTATCGTGACTATTCTCAATGTGCTGGAAATTGTTTTATAATCTGTGCTCCAAGCGCGATTTTTTTAAATTTGTTTACGGATTTATACTATTTCGCGTTATTTAAAGGTGATGTCTATCGAGGTTATTCTCAATGTGCTGGAAATTATTCCATAATCTGTGCTCCAAGCCTGATTTTTTTTTCAATTTGTTTACGGATATATACTATTTCGCGTTATTTAAAGGCGATGTCTATCGAGGCTATTCTCAATGTGCTGGAAATTGTTTCATAATCTGTGCTCCACGCGTGATTTTTTGAATTTGTTTTCGGATTTATAATATTCCGCGTTATTTAAAGGTGATGTCTATCGAGACTATTTTCAATGTGCTGGAAATTGTTTCACAATCTATGCTCCAATCTTGATTTTTTTTCAATTTGTTTACATATTTATACTATTTCGCGTTATTTAAAGGTGATGTCTATCGAGGCTATTCTTAATGTGCTGGAAATTGTTTCATAATCTGTGCTCCACCCGTGATTTTTTTGAATTTGTTTACGGATTTATACTATTTTGCGTATTTAAAGGCGATTTCTATCGACACTATTCTCAATGTGCTGGAAATTGTTTCATAATCTGTGCTCCACGCGTGATTTTTTTAAATTTATTTACAAATTTATAAGATTTCGCGTTATTTAAAGGTGATGTCTATCGAGGTTATTCTCAATGTGCTGGAAATTGTTTCATAATCTGTGCTCCAAGCCTGATTTTTTTTTCAATATGTTTACGGATATATACTATTTCGCGTTTTTTAAAGGCGATGTCTATCGAGGCTATTCTCAATGTGCTGGAAATTGTTTCATAATCTGTGCTCCACGCGTGATTTTTTTGAATTTGTTTTCGGATTTATAATATTCCGCGTTATTTAAAGGCGATGTCTATCGAGACTATTTTCAATGTGCTGGAAATTGTTTCACAATCTATGCTCCAATCTTGATTTTTTTTTCAATTTGTTTACATATTTATACTATTTCGCGTTATTTAAAGGTGATGTCTATCGAGGCTATACTTAATGTGCTGGAAATTGTTTCATAATCTGTGCTCCACGCGTGATTTTTTTAAATTTATTTACAAATTTATAAGATTTCGCGTTATTTAAAGGTGATGTCTATCGAGGTTATTCTCAATGTGCTGGAAATTGTTTCATAATCTGTGCTCCACGCGTGATTTTTTTAAATTTATTTACAAATTTATAAGATTTCGCGTTATTTAAAGGTGATGTCTATCGAGGTTATTCTCAATGTGCTGGAAATTGTTTCATAATCTGTGCTCCACGCGTGATTTTTTTGAATTTGTTTTCGGATTTATAATATTCCGCGTTATTTAAAGGCGATGTCTATCGAGACTATTTTCAATGTGCTGGAAATTGTTTAACAATCTATGCTCCAATCTTGATTTTTTTTTCAATTTGTTTACATATTTATACTATTTCGCGTTATTTAAAGGTGATGTCTATCGAGGCTATACTTAATGTGCTGGAAATTGTTTCATAATCTGTGCTCCACGCGTGATTTTTTAAAAATTTGTTTACGCATTTATACTATTTCGCGTAATTTAAAGGTGATGTCTATCGAGGTTATTCTCAATGTTCTGGAAATTGTTTCATAATCTGTGCCGCACGCGTGATTGTTTTGAATTTGTTTACGGTTTTATACTATTTCGCGTTATTTAAATGTGATGTCTATCGTGACTATTCTCAATGTGCTGGAAATTGTTTTATAATCTGTGCTCCAAGCGCGATTTTTTTAAATTTGTTTACGGATTTATACTATTTCGCGTTATTTAAAGGTGATGTCTATCGAGGTTATTCTCAATGTGCTGGAAATTATTCCATAATCTGTGCTCCAAGCCTGATTTTTTTTTCAATTTGTTTACGGATATATACTATTTCGCGTTATTTAAAGGCGATGTCTATCGAGGCTATTCTCAATGTGCTGGAAATTGTTTCATAATCTGTGCTCCACGCGTGATTTTTTTGAATTTGTTTTCGGATTTATAATATTCCGCGTTATTTAAAGGTGATGTCTATCGAGACTATTTTCAATGTGCTGGAAATTGTTTCACAATCTATGCTCCAATCTTGATTTTTTTTCAATTTGTTTACATATTTATACTATTTCGCGTTATTTAAAGGTGATGTCTATCGAGGCTATTCTTAATGTGCTGGAAATTGTTTCATAATCTGTGCTCCACCCGTGATTTTTTTGAATTTGTTTACGGATTTATACTATTTTGCGTATTTAAAGGCGATTTCTATCGACACTATTCTCAATGTGCTGGAAATTGTTTCATAATCTGTGCTCCACGCGTGATTTTTTTAAATTTATTTACAAATTTATAAGATTTCGCGTTATTTAAAGGTGATGTCTATCGAGGTTATTCTCAATGTGCTGGAAATTGTTTCATAATCTGTGCTCCAAGCCTGATTTTTTTTTCAATATGTTTACGGATATATACTATTTCGCGTTATTTAAAGGCGATGTCTATCGAGGCTATTCTCAATGTGCTGGAAATTGTTTCATAATCTGTGCTCCACGCGTGATTTTTTTGAATTTGTTTTCGGATTTATAATATTCCGCGTTATTTAAAGGCGATGTCTATCGAGACTATTTTCAATGTGCTGGAAATTGTTTCACAATCTATGCTCCAATCTTGATTTTTTTTTCAATTTGTTTACATATTTATACTATTTCGCGTTATTTAAAGGTGATGTCTATCGAGGCTATTCTTAATGTGCTGGAAATTGTTTCATAATCTGTGCTCCACGCGTGATTTTTTTTAAATTTGTTTACGCATTTATACTATTTCGCGTTATTTAAAGGTTATGTCTATCGAGGTTATTCTCAGTGTGCTGGAAATTGTTTCATAATCTGTGCTCCACGCGTGATTTTTTTTAAATTTGTTTACGCATTTATACTATTTTGCGTTATTTAAATGCGATGTCTCTCGAGACTATTTTCAATATGCTGGAAATTGTTTCACAATCTATGCTCCAAGCGTGATTTTTTTTTCAATTTTGTTTACAGATTTATACTATTTCTCGTTATTTAAAGGCGATGTCTATCGAGACTATTTTCAATATGCTGGAAATTGTTTCACAATCTATGCTCCAAGCGTGATTTTTTTTTTCAATTTTGTTTACAGATTTATACTATTTCTCGTTATTTAAAGGCGATGTCTATCGAGACTATTTTCAATGTGCTGGAAATTGTTTCACAATCTATGCTCCACGCGTGGATTTTTTGATTTTGTTTACGGATCTATACTATTTCTCGTTATTTAAAGGCGATGTCTATCGAGACTATTTTCAATGTGCTGGAAATTGTTTCACAATCTATGCTCCAAGCGTGATTTTTTTCAATTTGTTTACAGGTTTATGCTATTTCGCGTTATTTGAAGGAGAAGTCTATCGAGGCTATTCTCAATGTGCTGGAATTTGTTTCATAAACTGTGCTCCACGCGTTATTTTTTTGAATTTATTTACAAATTTATGAGATTTCGCGTTATTTAAAGGCGATGCCTATTGAGACTATTTTCAATGTGCTGGAAATTGTTTCACAATCTATGCTCCAAGCTTGATTTTTTTTTTCAATTTGTTTACATATTTATACTGTTTCGCGTTATTTAAAGTTGATGTCTATCGAGACTATTCTCAATGTGCTGGAAATTGTTTTATAATCTGTGCTCCAAGCGGGATTTTTTAAAATTTGTTTACGGATTTATATTATTTCGCGTTACTTAAAAGCGATGTCTATTGAGACTATTTTCAATGTGCTGGAAATTGCTTCACAATCTATGCTCCAAGCTTGATTTTTTTTTCAATTTGTTTACATATTTATACTGATTCGCGTTATTTAAAAGTGATGTCTATCGAGGTTATTCTCAATGTGCTGGAAATTGTTTCATAATCTGTGCTCCACACGTGATTTTTTTGAATTTATTTACAAATTTATAAGATTTCGCGTTATTTAAAGGCGATGTCTATCGAGGCTATTCACAATGTGCTGGAAATTCTTTCATAATCTGTGCTCCACGCGTGATTTTTTTGAATTTGTTTACGGATTTATATTATTTCGCGTTATTTAAAGGCGATGTCTATTGGGACTATTTTCAATGTGCTGGAAATTGTTTCACAATCTATGCTCCAAGCTTGATTTTTTTTTCAATTTGTTTACATATTTATACTGTTTCGCGTTATTTAAAGGTGATGTCTATCGAGGCTATTCTCAATGTGCAGGAAATTGTTTCATAATCTGTGCTCCACGCGTGGATTTTTTGATTTTGTTTACGGATCTATACTATTTCGAGTTATTTAAAGGCGATGGCTATCGAGACTATTCTCAATGTGCTGGAAATTGTTTCATAATCTGTGTTCCACGCCTGATTTTTTTTCATTTATTTACGGATTTATACTATTTCGCGTTATTTAAAGGCAATGTCTATCGAGGCTATTCTCAATGTGCTGTAAATTGTTTCATAATCTGTGCTCCACGCGTGATTTTTTTAAATTTGTTTACGGATTTATACTATTTCGCGTTATTTACAGGCGATGTCTATTGAGACTATTCTCAATGTTCTGGAAATTGTTTCATAATCTATGCTCCAAGCGTGATTTTTTTTTCAATTTGTTTACAGATTTATACTATTTCGCGTTATTTAAAGGTGATGTCTATCGAGGCTATTCTCAATGTGCTGGAAATTGTTTCATAATCTGTGCTCCACGCGTGATTTTTATTGAATTTGTTTACGGTTTTATACTATTTCGCGTTATTTAAAGGTGATGTCTATCGAGGTTATTCTCAATGTGCTGGAAATTGTTTCATAATCTGTGCTCTACGCGTGATTTTTTTAAAAATTTGTTTACGGATTTATACTATTTCGCGCTATTTAAAGGCGATATCTATCCAGACTATTTTCAATGTGCTGGAAATTGTTTCATAATCTATGCTCAAATCGTAATTTTTTTTTTTCATTTTTTTTAGAGATTTATACTATTTCATGTTATTTAAAGGTGATGTCTATCGAGACTATTCTCAATGTGCTGGAAATTGTTTTATAATCTGTTCTCCAAGCGCGATATTTTTAAATTTGTTTACGGATTTATACTATTTCGCGTTATTTACAGGCGATGTCTATTGAGACTATTCTCAATGTTCTGGAAATTGTTTCATAATCTATGCTCCAAGCGTGATTTTTTTTTCAATTTGTTTACAGATTTATACTATTTCGCGTTATTTAAAGGTGATGTCTATCGAGGCTATTCTCAATGTGCTGGAAATTGTTTCATAATCTGTGCTCCACACGTGATTTTTTTAAATTTATTTACAAATTTATAAGATTTCGCGTTATTTAAAGGCGATGTGTATTGAGACTATTTTCAATGTGCTGGAAATTGTTTCACAATCTGTGCTCCAAGCTTGATATTTTTTTTCAATTTGTTTACATATTTATACTGTTTCGCGTATTTTTAAAGGTGATGTCTATCGAGACTACTCTCATTGTGCTGGAAATTGTTTTATAATCTGTGCTCCAAGCGCGATTTTTTAAAATTTGTTTACGGATTTATACTATTTCGCGTTATTTAAAAGCGATGTCTATTGAGACTATTTTCAATGTGCTGGAAATTGTTTCACAATCTCTGCTCCAAGCTTGATTTTTTTTTCAATTTGTTTACATATTTATACTGATTCGCGTTATTTAAAGGTGATGTCTATCGAGGTTATTCTCAATGTGCTGGAAATTGTTTCATAATCTGTGCTCCACACGTGATTTTTTTGAATTTATTTACAAATTTATAAGATTTCGCGTTATTTAAAGGCGATGTCTATCGAGGCTATTCACAATGTGCTGGAAATTGTTTAACAATCTATGCTCCAATCTTGATTTTTTTTTCAATTTGTTTACATATTTATACTATTTCGCGTTATTTAAAGGTGATGTCTATCGAGGCTATACTTAATGTGCTGGAAATTGTTTCATAATCTGTGCTCCACGCGTGATTTTTTAAAAATTTGTTTACGCATTTATACTATTTCGCGTTATTTAAAGGTGATGTCTATCGAGGTTATTCTCAATGTTCTGGAAAATGTTTTATAATCTGTGCTCCAAGCGCGATTTTTTTAAATTTGTTTACGGATTTATACTATTTCGCGTTATTTAAAGGTGATGTCTATCGAGGTTATTCTCAATGTGCTGGAAATTGTTTCACAATCTATGCTCCACGCGTGGATTTTTTGATTTTGTTTACGGATCTATACTATTTCTCGTTATTTAAAGGCGATGTCTATCGAGACTATTTTCAATGTGCTGGAAATTGTTTCACAATCTATGCTCCAAGCGTGATTTTTTTCAATTTGTTTACAGGTTTATGCTATTTCGCGTTATTTGAAGGAGAAGTCTATCGAGGCTATTCTCAATGTGCTGGAATTTGTTTCATAAACTGTGCTCCACGCGTTATTTTTTTGAATTTATTTACAAATTTATGAGATTTCGCGTTATTTAAAGGCGATGCCTATTGAGACTATTTTCAATGTGCTGGAAATTGTTTCACAATCTATGCTCCAAGCTTGATTTTTTTTTTCAATTTGTTTACATATTTATACTGTTTCGCGTTATTTAAAGTTGATGTCTATCGAGACTATTCTCAATGTGCTGGAAATTGTTTTATAATCTGTGCTCCAAGCGGGATTTTTTAAAATTTGTTTACGGATTTATATTATTTCGCGTTACTTAAAAGCGATGTCTATTGAGACTATTTTCAATGTGCTGGAAATTGCTTCACAATCTATGCTCCAAGCTTGATTTTTTTTTCAATTTGTTTACATATTTATACTGATTCGCGTTATTTAAAAGTGATGTCTATCGAGGTTATTCTCAATGTACTGGAAATTGTTTCATAATCTGTGCTCCACACGTGATTTTTTTGAATTTATTTACAAATTTATAAGATTTCGCGTTATTTAAAGGCGATGTCTATCGAGGCTATTCACAATGTGCTGGAAATTCTTTCATAATCTGTGCTCCACGCGTGATTTTTTTGAATTTGTTTACGGATTTATATTATTTCGCGTTATTTAAAGGCGATGTCTATTGGGACTATTTTCAATGTGCTGGAAATTGTTTCACAATCTATGCTCCAAGCTTGATTTTTTTTCAATTTGTTTACATATTTATACTGTTTCGCGTTATTTAAAGGGTCTTTAAAGCGTCTATCGAGGCTATTCTCAATGTGCAGGAAATTGTTTCATAATCTGTGCTCCACGCGTGGATTTTTTGATTTTGTTTACGGATCTATACTATTTCGAGTTATTTAAAGGCGATGGCTATCGAGACTATTCTCAATGTGCTGGAAATTGTTTCATAATCTGTGTTCCACGCCTGATTTTTTTTCATTTATTTACGGATTTATACTATTTCGCGTTATTTAAAGGCAATGTCTATCGAGGCTATTCTCAATGTGCTGAAAATCATTTCATAATCTGTGCTCCACGCGTGATTTTTTTGAGTTTATTTACAAATTTATAAGATTTCGCGTTATTTAAAGGCGATGTCTATCGAGGCTATTCTCAATGTGCTGTAAATTGTTTCATAATCTGTGCTCCACGCGTGATTTTTTTAAATTTGTTTACGGATTTATACTATTTCGCGTTATTTACAGGCGATGTCTATTGAGACTATTCTCAATGTTCTGGAAATTGTTTCATAATCTATGCTCCAAGCGTGATTTTTTTTTCAATTTGTTTACAGATTTATACTATTTCGCGTTATTTAAAGGTGATGTCTATCGAGGCTATTCTCAATGTGCTGGAAATTGTTTCATAATCTGTGCTCCACGCGTGATTTTTATTGAATTTGTTTACGGTTTTATACTATTTCGCGTTATTTAAAGGTGATGTCTATCGAGGTTATTCTCAATGTGCTGGAAATTGTTTCATAATCTGTGCTCTACGCGTGATTTTTTTAAAAATTTGTTTACGGATTTATACTATTTCGCGCTATTTAAAGGCGATATCTATCCAGACTATTTTCAATGTGCTGGAAATTGTTTCATAATCTATGCTCAAATCGTAATTTTTTTTTTCATTTTTTTTAGAGATTTATACTATTTCATGTTATTTAAAGGTGATGTCTATCGAGACTATTCTCAATGTGCTGGAAATTGTTTTATAATCTGTTCTCCAAGCGCGATATTTTTAAATTTGTTTACGGATTTATACTATTTCGCGTTATTTACAGGCGATGTCTATTGAGACTATTCTCAATGTTCTGGAAATTGTTTCATAATCTATGCTCCAAGCGTGATTTTTTTTTCAATTTGTTTACAGATTTATACTATTTCGCGTTATTTAAAGGTGATGTCTATCGAGGCTATTCTCAATGTGCTGGAAATTGTTTCATAATCTGTGCTCCACACGTGATTTTTTTAAATTTATTTACAAATTTATAAGATTTCGCGTTATTTAAAGGCGATGTGTATTGAGACTATTTTCAATGTGCTGGAAATTGTTTCACAATCTCTGCTCCAAGCTTGATTTTTTTTTCAATTTGTTTACATATTTATACTGATTCGCGTTATTTAAAGGTGATGTCTATCGAGGTTATTCTCAATGTGCTGGAAATTGTTTCATAATCTGTGCTCCACACGTGATTTTTTTGAATTTATTTACAAATTTATAAGATTTCGCGTTATTTAAAGGCGATGTCTATCGAGGCTATTCACAATGTGCTGGAAATTGTTTAACAATCTATGCTCCAATCTTGATTTTTTTTTCAATTTGTTTACATATTTATACTATTTCGCGTTATTTAAAGGTGATGTCTATCGAGGCTATACTTAATGTGCTGGAAATTGTTTCATAATCTGTGCTCCACGCGTGATTTTTTAAAAATTTGTTTACGCATTTATACTATTTCGCGTTATTTAAAGGTGATGTCTATCGAGGTTATTCTCAATGTTCTGGAAAATGTTTTATAATCTGTGCTCCAAGCGCGATTTTTTTAAATTTGTTTACGGATTTATACTATTTCGCGTTATTTAAAGGTGATGTCTATCGAGGTTATTCTCAATGTGCTGGAAATTGTTTCATAATCTGTGCTCCAAGCCTGATTTTTTTTTTCAATTTGTTTACGGATATATACTATTTCGCGTTATTTAAAGGCGATGTCTATCAAGGCTATTCTCAATGTGCTGGAAATTGTTTCATAATCTCTGCTCCAAGCTTGATTTTTTTTTCAATTTGTTTACATATTTATACTGATTCGCGTTATTTAAAGGTGATGTCTATCGAGGTTATTCTCAATGTGCTGGAAATTGTTTCATAATCTGTGCTCCACACGTGATTTTTTTGAATTTATTTACAAATTTATAAGATTTCGCGTTATTTAAAGGCGATGTCTATCGAGGCTAATCACAATGTGCTGGAAATTGTTTAACAATCTATGCTCCAATCTTGATTTTTTTTTCAATTTGTTTACATATTTATACTATTTCGCGTTATTTAAAGGTGATGTCTATCGAGGCTATACTTAATGTGCTGGAAATTGTTTCATAATCTGTGCTCCACGCGTGATTTTTTAAAAATTTGTTTACGCATTTATACTATTTCGCGTTATTTAAAGGTGATGTCTATCGAGGTTATTCTCAATGTTCTGAAAATTGTTTCATAATCTGTGCTCCACGCGTGATTTTTTTTAATTTGTTTACGGTTTTATACTATTTCGCGTTATTTAAAAGTGATGTCTATCGAGGTTATTCTGAATGTGCTGGAAATTGTTTAACAATCTATGCCACAAGCTTGATTTTTTTTTCAATTTGTTTACATATTTATACTGTTTCGCGTTATTTAAATGTGATGTCTATCGTGACTATTCTCAATGTGCTGGAAATTGTTTTATAATCTGTGCTCCAAGCGCGATTTTTTTTAATTTGTTTACGGATTTATACTATTTCGTGTTATTTAAAGGTGATGTCTATCGAGGTTATTCTCAATGTGCTGGAAATTGTTCCATAATCTGTGCTCCAAGCCTGATTTTTTTTTTCAATTTGTTTACGGATATATACTATTTCGCGTTATTTAAAGGCGATGTCTATCGAGGCTATTCTCAATGTGCTGGAAATTGTTTCATAATCTGTGCTCCACGCGTGATTTTTTTGAATTTGTTTTCGGATTTATAATATTCCGCGTTATTTAAAGGCGATGTCTATCGAGACTATTTTCAATGTGCTGGAAATTGTTTCACAATCTATGCTCCAATCTTGATTTTTCAATTTGTTTACATATTTATACTATTTCGCGTTATTTAAAGGTGATGTCTATCGAGGCTATTCTTAATGTGCTGGAAATTGTTTCATAATCTGTGCTCCACCCGTGATTTTTTTGAATTTGTTTACGGATTTATACTATTTTGCGTATTTAAAGGCGATTTCTATCGACACTATTCTCAATGTGCTGGAAATTGTTTCATAATCTGTGCTCCACGCGTGATTTTTTTAAATTTATTTACAAATTTATAAGATTTCGCGTTGTTTAAAGGTGATGTCTATCGAGGTTATTCTCAATGTGCTGGAAATTGTTTCATAATCTGTGCTCCAAGCCTGATTTTTTTTTCAATATGTTTACGGATATATACTATTTCGCGTTATTTAAAGGCGATGTCTATCGAGGCTATTCTCAATGTGCTGGAAATTGTTTCATAATCTGTGCTCCACGCGTGATTTTTTTTAATTTGTTTTCGGATTTATAATATTCCGCGTTATTTAAAGGCGATGTCTATCGAGACTATTTTCAATGTGCTGGAAATTGTTTCACAATCTATGCTCCAATCTTGATTTTTTTTTCAATTTGTTTACATATTTATACTATTTCGCGTTATTTAAAGGTGATGTCTATCGAGGCTATTCTCAATGTGCTGGAATTTGTTTCATAATCTGTGCTCCACGCGTGATTTTTTTGCATTTAATACAAATTTATGCTATTTCGCGTTATTCAAAGGCGATGTCTATCGAGGCTATTCTCAATGTGCTGGAAATTGTTTCATAATCTGTGCTCCACACGTGATTTTTTTAAATTTATTTACAAATTTATAAGATTTCGCGTTATTTAAAGGCGATGCCTATTGAGACTATTTTCAATGTGCTGGAAATTGTTTCACAATCTATGCTCCAAGCTTGATTTTTTTTTTCAATTTGTTTACATATTTATACTGTTTCGCGTTATTTAAAGGTGATGTCTATCGAGACTATTCTCAATGTGCTGGAAATTGTTTTATAATCTGTGCTCCAAGCGGGATTTTTTTAAATTTATTTACGGATTTATATTATTTCGCGTTATTTAAAAGCGATGTCTATTGAGACTATTTTCAATGTGCTGGAAATTGCTTCAAAATCTATGCTCCAAGCTTGATTTTTTTTTCAATTTGTTTATATATTTATACTGATTCGCGTTATTTAAAGGTGATGTCTATCGAGGTTATTCTCAATGTGCTGGAAATTGTTTCATAATCTGCGCTCCACACGTGATTTTTTTGAATTTATTTACAAATTTATAAGATTTCGCGTTATTTAAAGGCGATGTCTATCGAGGCTATTCACAATGTGCTGGAAATTGTTTCATAATCTGTGCTCCACGCGTGATTTTTTTGAATTTGTTTACGGATTTATATTATTTCGCGTTATTTAAAGGCGATGTCTATTGGGACTATTTTCAATGTGCTGGAAATTGTTTCACAATCTATGCTCCAAGCTTGATTTTTTTTTCAATTTGTTTACATATTTATACTGTTTCGCGTTATTTAAAGGTGATGTCTATCGAGGCTATTCTCAATGTGCAGGAAATTGTTTCATAATCTGTGCTCCACGCGTGGATTTTTTGATTTTGTTTACGGATCTATACTATTTCGAGTTATTTAAAGGCGATGGCTATCGAGACTATTCTCAATGTGCTTGAAATTGTTTCATAATCTGTGTTCCACGCCTGATTTTTTTTCATTTATTTACGGATTTATACTATTTCGCGTTATTTAAAGGCAATGTCTATCGATGCTATTCTCAATGTGCTGAAAATCATTTCATAATCTGTGCTCCACGCGTGATTTTTTTGAGTTTATTTAGAAATTTATAAGATTTCGCGTTATTTAAAGGCGATGTCTATCGAGGCTATTCTCAATGTGCTGTAAATTGTTTCATAATCTGTGCTACACGCGTGATTTTTTTAAATTTGTTTACTGATTTATACTATTTCGCGTTATTTACAGGCGATGTCTATTGAGACTATTCTCAATGTTCTGGAAATTGTTTCATAATCTATGCTCCAAGCGTGATTTTTTTTTCAATTTGTTTACAGATTTATACTATTTCATGTTATTTAAAGGTGATGTCTATCGAGACTATTCTCAATGTGCTGGAAATTGTTTTATAATCTGTTCTCCAAGCGCGATATTTTTAAATTTGTTTACGGATTTATACTATTTCGCGTTATTTACAGGCGATGTCTATTGAGACTATTCTCAATGTTCTGGAAATTGTTTCATAATCTATGCTCCAAGCGTGATTTTTTTTTCAATTTGTTTACAGATTTATACTATTTCGCGTTATTTAAAGGTGATGTCTATCGAGGCTATTCTCAATGTGCTGGAAATTGTTTCATAATCTGTGCTCCACACGTGATTTTTTTAAATTTATTTACAAATTTATAAGATTTCGCGTTATTTAAAGGCGATGTGTATTGAGACTATTTTCAATGTGCTGGAAATTGTTTCACAATCTGTGCTCCAAGCTTGATATTTTTTTTCAATTTGTTTACATATTTATACTGTTTCGCGTATTTTTAAAGGTGATGTCTATCGAGACTACTCTCATTGTGCTGGAAATTGTTTTATAATCTGTGCTCCAAGCGCGATTTTTTAAAATTTGTTTACGGATTTATACTATTTCGCGTTATTTAAAAGCGATGTCTATTGAGACTATTTTCAATGTGCTGGAAATTGTTTCACAATCTCTGCTCCAAGCTTGATTTTTTTTTTCAATTTGTTTACATATTTATACTGATTCGCGTTATTTAAAGGTGATGTCTATCGAGGTTATTCTCAATGTGCTGGAAATTGTTTCATAATCTGTGCTCCACACGTGATTTTTTTGAATTTATTTACAAATTTATAAGATTTCGCGTTATTTAAAGGCGATGTCTATCGAGGCTATTCACAATGTGCTGGAAATTGTTTAACAATCTATGCTCCAATCTTGATTTTTTTTCAATTTGTTTACATATTTATACTATTTCGCGTTATTTAAAGGTGATGTCTATCGAGGCTATACTTAATGTGCTGGAAATGGTTTCATAATCTGTGCTCCACGCGTGATTTTTTAAAAATTTGTTTACGCATTTATACTATTTCGCGTTATTTAAAGGTGATGTCTATCGAGGTTATTCTCAATGTTCTGGAAATTGTTTCATAATCTGTGCTCCACGCGTGATTTTTTTGAATTTGTTTACGGTTTTATACTATTTCGCGTTATTTAAAGGTGATGTCTATCGAGGTTATTCTCAATGTGCTGGAAATTGTTTAACAATCTATGCCCCAAGCTTGATTTTTTTTTCAATTTGTTTACATATTTATACTGTTTCGCGTTATTTAAATGTGATGTCTATCGTGACTATTCTCAATGTGCTGGAAAATGTTTTATAATCTGTGCTCCAAGCGCGATTTTTTAAAATTTGTTTACGGATTTATACTATTTCGCGTTATTTAAAGGTGATGTCTATCGAGGTTATTCTCAATGTGCTGGAAATTGTTTCATAATCTGTGCTCCAAGCCTGATTTTTTTTTTCACTTTGTTTACGGATATATACTATTTCGCGTTATTTAAAGGCGATGTCTATCAAGGCTATTCTCAATGTGCTGGAAATTGTTTCATAATCTCTGCTCCAAGCTTGATTTTTTTTTCAATTTGTTTACATATTTATACTGATTCGCGTTATTTAAAGGTGATGTCTATCGAGGTTATTCTCAATGTGCTGGAAATTGTTTCATAATCTGTGCTCCACACGTGATTTTTTTGAATTTATTTACAAATTTATAAGATTTCGCGTTATTTAAAGGCGATGTCTATCGAGGCTATTCACAATGTGCTGGAAATTGTTTAACAATCTATGCTCCAATCTTGATTTTTTTTTCAATTTGTTTACATATTTATACTATTTCGCGTTATTTAAAGGTGATGTCTATCGAGGCTATACTTAATGTGCTGGAAATTGTTTCATAATCTGTGCTCCACGCGTGATTTTTTAAAAATTTGTTTACGCATTTATACTATTTCGCGTTATTTAAAGGTGATGTCTATCGAGGTTATTCTCAATGTTCTGGAAATTGTTTCATAATCTGTGCTCCACGCGTGATTTTTTTGAATTTGTTTACGGTTTTATACTATTTCGCGTTATTTAAAGGTGATGTCTATCGAGGTTATTCTCAATGTGCTGGAAATTGTTTCATAATCTGTGCTCCAAGCCTGATTTTTTTTTTCACTTTGTTTACGGATATATACTATTTCGCGTTATTTAAAGGCGATGTCTATCAAGGCTATTCTCAATGTGCTGGAAATTGTTTCATAATCTCTGCTCCAAGCTTGATTTTTTTTTCAATTTGTTTACATATTTATACTGATTCGCGTTATTTAAAGGTGATGTCTATCGAGGTTATTCTCAATGTGCTGGAAATTGTTTCATAATCTGTGCTCCACACGTGATTTTTTTGAATTTATTTACAAATTTATAAGATTTCGCGTTATTTAAAGGCGATGTCTATCGAGGCTATTCACAATGTGCTGGAAATTGTTTAACAATCTATGCTCCAATCTTGATTTTTTTTTCAATTTGTTTACATATTTATACTATTTCGCGTTATTTAAAGGTGATGTCTATCGAGGCTATACTTAATGTGCTGGAAATTGTTTCATAATCTGTGCTCCACGCGTGATTTTTTAAAAATTTGTTTACGCATTTATACTATTTCGCGTTATTTAAAGGTGATGTCTATCGAGGTTATTCTCAATGTTCTGAAAATTGTTTCATAATCTGTGCTCCACGCGTGATTTTTTTGAATTTGTTTACGGTTTTATACTATTTCGCGTTATTTAAAAGTGATGTCTATCGAGATTATTCTGAATGTGCTGGAAATTGTTTAACAATCTATGCCACAAGCTTGATTTTTTTTTCAATTTGTTTACATATTTATACTGTTTCGCGTTATTTAAATGTGATGTCTATCGTGACTATTCTCAATGTGCTGGAAATTGTTTTATAATCTGTGCTCCAAGCGCGATTTTTTTAAATTTGTTTACGGATTTATACTATTTCGTGTTATTTAAAGGTGATGTCTATCGAGGTTATTCTCAATGTGCTGGAAATTGTTCCATAATCTGTGCTCCAAGCCTGATTTTTTTTTTCAATTTGTTTACGGATATATACTATTTCGCGTTATTTAAAGGCGATGTCTATCGAGGCTATTCTCAATGTGCTGGAAATTGTTTCATAATCTGTGCTCCACGCGTGATTTTTTTGAATTTGTTTTCGGATTTATAATATTCCGCGTTATTTAAAGGCGATGTCTATCGAGACTATTTTCAATGTGCTTGAAATTGTTTCACAATCTATGCTCCAATCTTGATTTTTTTTTCAATTTGTTTACATATTTATACTATTTCGCGTTATTTAAAGGTGATGTCTATCGAGGCTATTCTTAATGTGCTGGAAATTGTTTCATAATCTGTGCTCCACCCGTGATTTTTTTTAATTTGTTTACGGATTTATACTATTTTGCGTATTTAAAGGCGATTTCTATCGACACTATTCTCAATGTGCTGGAAATTGTTTCATAATCTGTGCTCCACGCGTGATTTTTTTAAATTTATTTACAAATTTATAAGATTTCGCGTTATTTAAAGGTGATGTCTATCGAGGTTATTCTCAATGTGCTGGAAATTGTTTCATAATCTGTGCTCCAAGCCTGATTTTTTTTTCAATATGTTTACGGATATATACTATTTCGCGTTATTTAAAGGCGATGTCTATCGAGGCTATTCTCAATGTGCTGGAAATTGTTTCATAATCTGTGCTCCACGCGTGATTTTTTTTAATTTGTTTTCGGATTTATAATATTCCGCGTTATTTAAAGGCGATGTCTATCGAGACTATTTTCAATGTGCTGGAAATTGTTTCACAATCTATGCTCCAATCTTGATTTTTTTTTCAATTTGTTTACATATTTATACTATTTCGCGTTATTTAAAGGTGATGTCTATCGAGGCTATTCTTAATGTGCTGAAAATTGTTTCATAATCTGTGCTCCACGCGTGATTTTTTTAAAATTTGTTTACGCATTTATACTATTTTGCGTTATTTAAAGGTTATGTCTATCGAGGTTATTCTCAATGTGCTGGAAATTGTTTCATAATCTGTGCTCCACGCGTGATTTTTTTAAAATTTTATTTACAGATTTATACTATTTCTCGTTATTTAAAGGCGATGTCTATCGAGACTATTTTCAATGTGCTGGAAATTGTTTCACAATCTATGCTCCAAGCGTGATTTTTTTCAATTTGTTTACAGGTTTATGCTATTTCGCGTTATTTGAAGGAGAAGTCTATCGAGGCTATTCTCAATGTGCTGGAATTTGTTTCATAATCTGTGCTCCACGCGTGATTTTTTTGCATTTAATACAAATTTATGCTATTTCGCGTTATTCAAAGGCGATGTCTATCGAGGCTATTCTCAATGTGCTGGAAATTGTTTCATAATCTGTGCTCCACACGTGATTTTTTTAAATTTATTTACAAATTTATAAGATTTCGCGTTATTTAAAGGCGATGCCTATTGAGACTATTTTCAATGTGCTGGAAATTGTTTCACAATCTATGCTCCAAGCTTGATTTTTTTTTTCAATTTGTTTACATATTTATACTGTTTCGCGTTATTTAAAGGTGATGTCTATCGAGACTATTCTCAATGTGCTGGAAATTGTTTTATAATCTGTGCTCCAAGCAAGATTTTTTTAAATTTGTTTACGGATTTATATTATTTCGCGTTATTTAAAAGCGATGTCTATTGAGACTATTTTCAATGTGCTGGAAATTGCTTCAAAATCTATGCTCCAAGCTTGATTTTTTTTTCAATTTGTTTATATATTTATACTGATTCGCGTTATTTAAAGGTGATGTCTATCGAGGTTATTCTCAATGTGCTGGAAATTGTTTCATAATCTGTGCTCCACACGTGATTTTTTTGAATTTATTTACAAATTTATAAGATTTCGCGTTATTTAAAGGCGATGTCTATCGAGGCTATTCACAATGTGCTGGAAATTGTTTCATAATCTGTGCTCCACCCGTGATTTTTTTGAATTTGTTTACGGATTTATACTATTTTGCGTATTTAAAGGCGATTTCTATCGACACTATTCTCAATGTGCTGGAAATTGTTTCATAATCTGTGCTCCACGCGTGATTTTTTTAAATTTATTTACAAATTTATAAGATTTCGCGTTATTTAAAGGTGATGTCTATCGAGGTTATTCTCAATGTGCTGGAAATTGTTTCATAATCTGTGCTCCAAGCCTGATTTTTTTTTCAATATGTTTACGGATATATACTATTTCGCGTTATTTAAAGGCGATGTCTATCGAGGCTATTCTCAATGTGCTGGAAATTGTTTCATAATCTGTGCTCCACGCGTGATTTTTTTTAATTTGTTTTCGGATTTATAATATTCCGCGTTATTTAAAGGCGATGTCTATCGAGACTATTTTCAATGTGCTGGAAATTGTTTCACAATCTATGCTCCAATCTTGATTTTTTTTTCAATTTGTTTACATATTTATACTATTTCGCGTTATTTAAAGGTGATGTCTATCGAGGCTATTCTTAATGTGCTGAAAATTGTTTCATAATCTGTGCTCCACGCGTGATTTTTTTAAAATTTGTTTACGCATTTATACTATTTTGCGTTATTTAAAGGTTATGTCTATCGAGGTTATTCTCAATGTGCTGGAAATTGTTTCATAATCTGTGCTCCACGCGTGATTTTTTTAAAATTTGTTTACGCATTTATACTATTTCGCTTTATTTAAATGCGATGTCTTTCGAGACTGTTTTCAATATGCTGGAAATTGTTTCACAATCTATGCTCCAAGCGTGATTTTTTTTTCAATTTTATTTACAGATTTATACTATTTCTCGTTATTTAAAGGCGATGTCTATCGAGACTATTTTCAATGTGCTGGAAATTGTTTCACAATCTATGCTCCAAGCGTGATTTTTTTCAATTTGTTTACAGGTTTATGCTATTTCGCGTTATTTGAAGGAGAAGTCTATCGAGGCTATTCTCAATGTGCTGGAATTTGTTTCATAATCTGTGCTCCACGCGTGATTTTTTTGCATTTAATACAAATTTATGCTATTTCGCGTTATTCAAAGGCGATGTCTATCGAGGCTATTCTCAATGTGCTGGAAATTGTTTCATAATCTGTGCTCCACACGTGATTTTTTTAAATTTATTTACAAATTTATAAGATTTCGCGTTATTTAAAGGCGATGCCTATTGAGACTATTTTCAATGTGCTGGAAATTGTTTCACAATCTATGCTCCAAGCTTGATTTTTTTTTTCAATTTTTTTACATATTTATACTGTTTCGCGTTATTTAAAGGTGATGTCTATCGAGACTATTCTCAATGTGCTGGAAATTGTTTTATAATCTGTGCTCCAAGCGGGATTTTTTAAATTTGTTTACGGATTTATATTATTTCGCGTTATTTAAAAGCGATGTCTATTGAGACTATTTTCAATGTGCTGGAAATCGCTTCAAAATCTATGCTCCAAGCTTGATTTTTTTTTCAATTTGTTTATATATTTATACTGATTCGCGTTATTTAAAGGTGATGTCTATCGAGGTTATTCTCAATGTGCTGGAAATTGTTTCATAATCTGTGCTCCACACGTGATTTTTTTGAATTTATTTACAAATTTATAAGATTTCGCGTTATTTAAAGGCGATGTCTATCGAGGCTATTCACAATGTGCTGGAAATTGTTTCATAATCTGTGCTCCACGCGTGATTTTTTTGAATTTGTTTACGGATTTATATTATTTCGCGTTATTTAAAGGCGATGTCTATTGGGACTATTTTCAATGTGCTGGAAATTGTTTCACAATCTATGCTCCAAGCTTGATTTTTTTTTCAATTTGTTTACATATTTATACTGTTTCGCGTTATTTAAAGGTGATGTCTATCGAGGCTATTCTCAATGTGCAGGAAATTGTTTCATAATCTGTGCTCCACGCGTGGATTTTTTGATTTTGTTTACGGATCTATACTATTTCGAGTTATTTAAAGGCGATGGCTATCGAGACTATTCTCAATGTGCTTGAAATTGTTTCATAATCTGTGTTCCACGCCTGATTTTTTTTCATTTATTTACGGATTTATACTATTTCGCGTTATTTAAAGGCAATGTCTATCGATGCTATTCTCAATGTGCTGAAAATCATTTCATAATCTGTGCTCCACGCGTGATTTTTTTGAGTTT
Organism: Maratus speciosus; assembly: GCA_963932465.1. Lineage (NCBI taxonomy): Eukaryota > Metazoa > Arthropoda > Arachnida > Araneae > Salticidae > Maratus > Maratus speciosus. The sequence continues at coordinate 249,592 of CAWVRF010000838.1, read as the reverse complement.
ATTTAGAAATTTATAAGATTTCGCGTTATTTAAAGGCGATGTCTATCGAGGCTATTCTCAATGTGCTGTAAATTGTTTCATAATCTGTGCTCCACGCGTGATTTTTTTAAATTTGTTTACTGATTTATACTATTTCGCGTTATTTACAGGCGATGTCTATTGAGACTATTCTCAATGTTCTGGAAATTGTTTCATAATCTATGCTCCAAGCGTGATTTTTTTTTCAATTTGTTTACAGATTTATACTATTTCGCGTTATTTAAAGGTGATGTCTATCGAGGCTATTCTCAATGTGCTGGAAATTGTTTCATAATCTGTGCTCCACACGTGATTTTTTTAAATTTATTTACAAATTTATAAGATTTCGCGTTATTTAAAGGCGATGTGTATTGAGACTATTTTCAATGTGCTGGAAATAGTTTCACAATCTGTGCTCCAAGCTTGATATTTTTTTTCAATTTGTTTACATATTTATACTGTTTCGCGTATTTTTAAAGGTGATGTCTATCGAGACTACTCTCATTGTGCTGGAAATTGTTTTATAATCTGTGCTCCAAGCGCGATTTTTTAAAATTTGTTTACGGATTTATACTATTTCGCGTTATTTAAAAGCGATGTCTATTGAGACTATTTTCAATGTGCTGGAAATTGTTTCACAATCTCTGCTCCAAGCTTGATTTTTTTTTTCAATTTGTTTACATATTTATACTGATTCGCGTTATTTAAATGTGATGTCTATCGAGGTTATTCTCAATGTGCTGGAAATTGTTTCATAATCTGTGCTCCACACGTGATTTTTTTGAATTTATTTACAAATTTATAAGATTTCGCGTTATTTAAAGGCGATGTCTATCGAGGCTATTCACAATGTGCTGGAAATTGTTTAACAATCTATGCTCCAATCTTGATTTTTTTTTCAATTTGTTTACATATTTATACTATTTCGCGTTATTTAAAGGTGATGTCTATCGAGGCTATACTTAATGTGCTGGAAATGGTTTCATAATCTGTGCTCCACGCGTGATTTTTTAAAAATTTGTTTACGCATTTATACTATTTCGCGTTATTTAAAGGTGATGTCTATCGAGGTTATTCTCAATGTTCTGGAAATTGTTTCATAATCTGCGCTCCACGCGTGATTTTTTTGAATTTGTTTACGGTTTTATACTATTTCGCGTTATTTAAAGGTGATGTCTATCGAGGTTATTCTCAATGTTCTGGAAATTGTTTCATAATCTGCGCTCCACGCGTGATTTTTTTGAATTTGTTTACGGTTTTATACTATTTCGCGTTATTTAAAGGTGATGTCTATCGAGGTTATTCTCAATGTGCTGGAAATTGTTTAACAATCTATGCCCCAAGCTTGATTTTTTTTTCAATTTGTTTACATATTTATACTGTTTCGCGTTATTTAAATGTGATGTCTATCGTGACTATTCTCAATGTGCTGGAAAATGTTTTATAATCTGTGCTCCAAGCGCGATTTTTTTAAATTTGTTTACGGATTTATACTATTTCGCGTTATTTAAAGGTGATGTCTATCGAGGTTATTCTCAATGTGCTGGAAATTGTTTCATAATCTGTGCTCCAAGCCTGATTTTTTTTTTCAATTTGTTTACGGATATATACTATTTCGCGTTATTTAAAGGCGATGTCTATCAAGGCTATTCTCAATGTGCTGGAAATTGTTTCATAATCTCTGCTCCAAGCTTGATTTTATTTTCAATTTGTTTACATATTTATACTGATTCGCGTTATTTAAAGGTGATGTCTATCGAGGTTATTCTCAATGTGCTGGAAATTGTTTCATAATCTGTGCTCCACACGTGATTTTTTTGAATTTATTTACAAATTTATAAGATTTCGCGTTATTTAAAGGCGATGTCTATCGAGGCTATTCACAATGTGCTGGAAATTGTTTAACAATCTATGCTCCAATCTTGATTTTTTTTTCAATTTGTTTACATATTTATACTATTTCGCGTTATTTAAAGGTGATGTCTATCGAGGCTATACTTAATGTGCTGGAAATTGTTTCATAATCTGTGCTCCACGCGTGATTTTTTAAAAATTTGTTTACGCATTTATACTATTTCGCGTTATTTAAAGGTGATGTCTATCGAGGTTATTCTCAATGTTCTGAAAATTGTTTCATAATCTGTGCTCCACGCGTGATTTTTTTCAATTTGTTTACGGTTTTATACTATTTCGCGTTATTTAAAAGTGATGTCTATCGAGGTTATTCTGAATGTGCTGGAAATTGTTTAACAATCTATGCCACAAGCTTGATTTTTTTTTCAATTTGTTTACATATTTATACTGTTTCGCGTTATTTAAATGTGATGTCTATCGTGACTATTCTCAATGTGCTGGAAATTGTTTTATAATCTGTGCTCCAAGCGCGATTTTTTTAAATTTGTTTACGGATTTATACTATTTCGTGTTATTTAAAGGTGATGTCTATCGAGGTTATTCTCAATGTGCTGGAAATTGTTCCATAATCTGTGCTCCAAGCCTGATTTTTTTTTTCAATTTGTTTACGGATATATACTATTTCGCGTTATTTAAAGGCGATGTCTATCGAGGCTATTCTCAATGTGCTGGAAATTGTTTCATAATCTGTGCTCCACGCGTGATTTTTTTGAATTTGTTTTCGGATTTATAATATTCCGCGTTATTTAAAGGGGATGTCTATCGAGACTATTTTCAATGTGCTGGAAATTGTTTCACAATCTATGCTCCAATCTTGATTTTTTTTCAATTTGTTTACATATTTATACTATTTCGCGTTATTTAAAGGTGATGTCTATCGAGGCTATTCTTAATGTGCTGGAAATTGTTTCATAATCTGTGCTCCACCCGTGATTTTTTTGAATTTGTTTACGGATTTATACTATTTTGCGTACTTAAAGGCGATTTCTATCGACACTACTCTCAATGTGCTGGAAATTGTTTCATAATCTGTGCTCCACGCGTGATTTTTTTAAATTTATTTACAAATTTATAAGATTTCGCGTTATTTAAAGGTGATGTCTATCGAGGTTATTCTCAATGTGCTGGAAATTGTTTCATAATCTGTGCTCCAAGCCTGATTTTTTTTTCAATATGTTTACGGATATATACTATTTCGCATTATTTAAAGGCGATGTCTATCGAGGCTATTCTCAATGTGCTGGAAATTGTTTCATAATCTGTGCTCCACGCGTGATTTTTTTGAATTTGTTTTCGGATTTATAATATTCCGCGTTATTTAAAGGCGATGTCTATCGAGACTATTTTCAATGTGCTGGAAATTGTTTCACAATCTATGCTCCAATCTTGATTTTTTTTCAATTTGTTTACATATTTATACTATTTCGCGTTATTTAAAGGTGATGTCTATCGAGGCTATTCTTAATGTGCTGGAAATTGTTTCATAATCTGTGCTCCACGCGTGATTTTTTTAAAATTTGTTTACGCATTTTTACTATTTCGCGTTATTTAAAGGTTATGTCTATCGAGGTTATTCTCAATGTGCTGGAAATTGTTTCATAATCTGTGCTCCACGCGTGATTTTTTTAAAATTTGTTTACGCATTTATACTATTTCTCGTTATTTAAAGGCGATGTCTATCGAGACTATTTTCAATGTGCTGGAAATTGTTTCACAATCTATGCTCCAAGCGTGATTTTTTTCAATTTGTTTACAGGTTTATGCTATTTCGCGTTATTTGAAGGAGAAGTCTATCGAGGCTATTCTCAATGTGCTGGAATTTGTTTCATAATCTGTGCTCCACGCGTGATTTTTTTGCATTTATTTACAAATTTATACTATTTCGCGTTATTCAAAGGCGATGTCTATCGAGGCTATTCTCAATGTGCTGGAAATTGTTTCATAATCTGTGCTCCACACGTGATTTTTTTAAATTTATTTACAAATTTATAAGATTTCGCGTTATTTAAAGGCGATGCCTATTGAGACTATTTTCAATGTGCTGGAAATTGTTTCACAATCTATGCTCCAAGCTTGATTTTTTTTTTCAATTTGTTTACATATTTATACTGTTTCGCGTTATTTAAAGGTGATGTCTATCGAGACTATTCTCAATGTGCTGGAAATTGTTTTATAATCTGTGCTCCAAGCGGGATTTTTTTAAATTTGTTTACGGATTTATATTATTTCGCGTTATTTAAAAGCGATGTCTATTGAGACTATTTTCAATGTGCTGGAAATTGCTTCAAAATCTATGCTCCAAGCTTGATTTTTTTTTCAATTTGTTTATATATTTATACTGATTCGCGTTATTTAAAGGTGATGTCTATCGAGGTTATTCTCAATGTGCTGGAAATTGTTTCATAATCTGTGCTCCACACGTGATTTTTTTGAATTTATTTACAAATTTATAAGATTTCGCGTTATTTAAAGGCGATGTCTATCGAGGCTATTCACAATGTGCTGGAAATTGTTTAACAATCTATGCTCCAATCTTGATTTTTTTTTCAATTTGTTTACATATTTATATTATTTCGCGTTATTTAAAGGTGATGTCTATCGAGGCTATACTTAATGTGCTGGAAATGGTTTCATAATCTGTGCTCCACGCGTGATTTTTTAAAAATTTGTTTACGCATTTATACTATTTCGCGTTATTTAAAGGTGATGTCTATCGAGGTTATTCTCAATGTTCTGGAAATTGTTTCATAATCTGTGCTCCACGCGTGATTTTTTTAAATTTATTTACAAATTTATGAGATTTCGCGTTATTTAAAGGCGATGCCTATTGAGACTATTTTCAATGTGCTGGAAATTGTTTCACAATCTATGCTCCAAGCTTGATTTTTTTTTTTCAATTTATTTACATATTTATACTGTTTCGCGTTATTTAAAGGTGATGTCTATCGAGACTATTCTCAATGTGCTGGAAATTGTTTTATAATCTGTGCTCCAAGCGGGATTTTTTTAAATTTGTTTACGGATTTATATTATTTCGCGTTATTTAAAAGCGATGTCTATTGAGACTATTTTCAATGTGCTGGAAATTGCTTCAAAATCTATGCTCCAAGCTTGATTTTTTTTTTCAATTTGTTTATATATTTATACTGTTTCGCGTTATTTAAAGGTCATGTCTATCGAGGCTATTCTCAATGTGCAGGAAATTGTTTCATAATCTGTGCTCCACGCGTGGATTTTTTGATTTTGTTTACGGATCTATACTATTTCGAGTTATTTAAAGGTGATGTCTATCGAGGTTATTCTCAATGTGCTGGAAATTGTTCCATAATCTGTGCTCCAAGCCTGATTTTTTTTTTCAATTTGTTTACGGATATATACTATTTCGCGTTATTTAAAGGCGATGTCTATCGAGGCTATTCTCAATGTGCTGGAAATTGTTTCATAATCTGTGCTCCACGCGTGATTTTTTTGAATTTGTTTTCGGATTTATAATATTCCGCGTTATTTAAAGGCGATGTCTATCGAGACTATTTTCAATGTGCTGGAAATTGTTTCACAATCTATGCTCCAATCTTGATTTTTTTTCAATTTGTTTACATATTTATACTATTTCGCGTTATTTAAAGGTGATGTCTATCGAGGCTATTCTTAATGTGCTGGAAATTGTTTCATAATCTGTGCACCACCCGTGATTTTTTTGAATTTGTTTACGGATTTATACTATTTTGCGTATTTAAAGGCGATTTCTATCGACACTATTCTCAATGTGCTGGAAATTGTTTCATAATCTGTGCTCCACGCGTGATTTTTTTAAATTTATTTACAAATTTATAAGATTTCGCGTTATTTAAAGGTGATGTCTATCGAGGTTATTCTCAATGTGCTGGAAATTGTTTCATAATGTGTGCTCCAAGCCTGATTTTTTTTTCAATATGTTTACGGATATATACTATTTCGCGTTATTTAAAGGCGATGTCTATCGAGGCTATTCTCAATGTGCTGGAAATTGTTTCATAATCTGTGCTCCACGCGTGATTTTTTTGAATTTTTTTTCGGATTTATAATATTCCGCGTTATTTAAAGGCGATGTCTATCGAGACTATTTTCAATGTGCTGGAAATTGTTTCACAATCTATGCTCCAATCTTGATTTTTTTTTCAATTTGTTTACATATTTATACTATTTCGCGTTATTTAAAGGTGATGTCTATCGAGGCTATTCTTAATGTGCTGGAAATTGTTTCATAATCTGTGCTCCACGCGTGATTTTTTTTAAATTTGTTTACGCATTTATACTATTTCGCGTTATTTAAAGGTTATGTCTATCGAGGTTATTCTCAATGTGCTGGAAATTGTTTCATAATCTGTGCTCCACGCGTGATTTTTTTAAAATTTGTTTACGCATTTATACTATTTCGCGTTACTTAAATGCGATGTCTTTCGAGGCTATACTTAATGTGCTGGAAATGGTTTCATAATCTGTGCTCCACGCGTGATTTTTTAAAAATTTGTTTACGCATTTATACTATTTCGCGTTATTTAAAGGTGATGTCTATCGAGGTTATTCTCAATGTTCTGGAAATTGTTTCATAATCTGTGCTCCACGCGTGATTTTTTTAAATTTATTTACAAATTTATAAGATTTCGCGTTATTTAAAGGCGATGCCTATTGAGACTATTTTCAATGTGCTGGAAATTGTTTCACAATCTATGCTCCAAGCTTGATTTTTTTTTTTCAATTTATTTACATATTTATACTGTTTCGCGTTATTTAAAGGTGATGTCTATCGAGACTATTCTCAATGTGCTGGAAATTGTTTTATAATCTGTGCTCCAAGCGGGATTTTTTTAAATTTGTTTACGGATTTATATTATTTCGCGTTATTTAAAAGCGATGTCTATTGAGACTATTTTCAATGTGCTGGAAATTGCTTCAAAATCTATGCTCCAAGCTTGATTTTTTTTTTCAATTTGTTTATATATTTATACTGTTTCGCGTTATTTAAAGGTCATGTCTATCGAGGCTATTCTCAATGTGCAGGAAATTGTTTCATAATCTGTGCTCCACGCGTGGATTTTTTGATTTTGTTTACGGATCTATACTATTTCGAGTTATTTAAAGGTGATGTCTATCGAGGTTATTCTCAATGTGCTGGAAATTGTTCCATAATCTGTGCTCCAAGCCTGATTTTTTTTTTCAATTTGTTTACGGATATATACTATTTCGCGTTATTTAAAGGCGATGTCTATCGAGGCTATTCTCAATGTGCTGGAAATTGTTTCATAATCTGTGCTCCACGCGTGATTTTTTTGAATTTGTTTTCGGATTTATAATATTCCGCGTTATTTAAAGGCGATGTCTATCGAGACTATTTTCAATGTGCTGGAAATTGTTTCACAATCTATGCTCCAATCTTGATTTTTTTTCAATTTGTTTACATATTTATACTATTTCGCGTTATTTAAAGGTGATGTCTATCGAGGCTATTCTTAATGTGCTGGAAATTGTTTCATAATCTGTGCACCACCCGTGATTTTTTTGAATTTGTTTACGGATTTATACTATTTTGCGTATTTAAAGGCGATTTCTATCGACACTATTCTCAATGTGCTGGAAATTGTTTCATAATCTGTGCTCCACGCGTGATTTTTTTAAATTTATTTACAAATTTATAAGATTTCGCGTTATTTAAAGGTGATGTCTATCGAGGTTATTCTCAATGTGCTGGAAATTGTTTCATAATGTGTGCTCCAAGCCTGATTTTTTTTTCAATATGTTTACGGATATATACTATTTCGCGTTATTTAAAGGCGATGTCTATCGAGGCTATTCTCAATGTGCTGGAAATTGTTTCATAATCTGTGCTCCACGCGTGATTTTTTTGAATTTTTTTTCGGATTTATAATATTCCGCGTTATTTAAAGGCGATGTCTATCGAGACTATTTTCAATGTGCTGGAAATTGTTTCACAATCTATGCTCCAATCTTGATTTTTTTTTCAATTTGTTTACATATTTATACTATTTCGCGTTATTTAAAGGTGATGTCTATCGAGGCTATTCTTAATGTGCTGGAAATTGTTTCATAATCTGTGCTCCACGCGTGATTTTTTTTAAATTTGTTTACGCATTTATACTATTTCGCGTTATTTAAAGGTTATGTCTATCGAGGTTATTCTCAATGTGCTGGAAATTGTTTCATAATCTGTGCTCCACGCGTGATTTTTTTAAAATTTGTTTACGCATTTATTCTATTTCGCGTTACTTAAATGCGATGTCTTTCGAGACTATTTTCAATATGCTGGAAATTGTTTCACAATCTATGCTCCAAGCGTGATTTTTTTTTCAATTTTATTTACAGATTTATACTATTTCTCGTTATTTAAAGGCGATGTCTATCGAGACTATTTTCAATGTGCTGGAAATTGTTTCACAATCTATGCTCCAAGCGTGATTTTTTTCAATTTGTTTACAGGTTTATGCTATTTCGCGTTATTTGAAGGAGAAGTCTATCGAGGCTATTCTCAATGTGCTGGAATTTGTTTCATAATCTGTGCTCCACGCGTGATTTTTTTGCATTTATTTACAAATTTATACTATTTCGCGTTATTCAAAGGCGATGTCTATCGAGGCTATTCTCAATGTGCTGGAAATTGTTTCATAATCTGTGCTCCACACGTGATTTTTTTAAATTTATTTACAAATTTATAAGATTTCGCGTTATTTAAAGGCGATGCCTATTGAGACTATTTTCAATGTGCTGGAAATTGTTTCACAATCTATGCTCCAAGCTTGATTCTTTTTTTTTTAATTTGTTTACATATTTATACTGTTTCGCGTTATTTAAAGGTGATGTCTATCGAGACTATTCTCAATGTGCTGGAAATTGTTTTATAATCTGTGCTCCAAGCGGGATTTTTTTAAATTTGTTTACGGATTTATATTATTTCGCGTTATTTAAAAGCGATGTCTATTGAGACTATTTTCAATGTGCTGGAAATTGCTTCAAAATCTATGCTCCAAGCTTGATTTTTTTTTCAATTTGTTTATATATTTATACTGATTCGCGTTATTTAAAGGTGATGTCTATCGAGGTTATTCTCAATGTGCTGGAAATTGTTTCATAATCTGTGCTCCACACGTGATTTTTTTGAATTTATTTACAAATTTATAAGATTTCGCGTTATTTAAAGGCGATGTCTATCGAGGCTATTCACAATGTGCCGGAAATTGTTTCATAATCTGTGCTCCACGCGTGATTTTTTTGAATTTGTTTACGGATTTATATTATTTCGCGTTATTTAAAGGCGATGTCTATTGGGACTATTTTCAATGTGCTGGAAATTGTTTCACAATCTATGCTCCAAGCTTGATTTTTTTTTCAATTTGTTTAAATATTTATACTGTTTCGCGTTATTTAAAGGTCATGTCTATCGAGGCTGTTCTCAATGTGCAGGAAATTGTTTCATAATCTGTGCTCCACGCGTGGATTTTTTGATTTTGTTTACGGATCTATACTATTTCGAGTTATTTAAAGGTGATGTCTATCGAGGTTATTCTCAATGTGCTGGAAATTGTTCCATAATCTGTGCTCCAAGCCTGATTTTTTTTTTCAATTTGTTTACGGATATATACTATTTCGCGTTATTTAAAGGCGATGTCTATCGAGGCTATTCTCAATGTGCTGGAAATTGTTTCATAATCTGTGCTCCACGCGTGATTTTTTTGAATTTGTTTTCGGATTTATAATATTCCGCGTTATTTAAAGGCGATGTCTATCGAGACTATTTTCAATGTGCTGGAAATTGTTTCACAATCTATGCTCCAATCTTGATTTTTTTTTCAATTTGTTTACATATTTATACTATTTCGCGTTATTTAAAGGTGATGTCTATCGAGGCTATTCTTAATGTGCTGGAAATTGTTTCATAATCTGTGCTCCACCCGTGATTTTTTTGAATTTGTTTACGGATTTATACTATTTTGCGTATTTAAAGGCGATTTCTATCGACACTATTCTCAATGTGCTGGAAATTGTTTCATAATCTGTGCTCCACGCGTGATTTTTTTAAATTTATTTACAAATTTATAAGATTTCGCGTTATTTAAAGGTGATGTCTATCGAGGTTATTCTCAATGTGCTGGAAATTGTTTCATAATGTGTGCTCCAAGCCTGATTTTTTTTTCAATATGTTTACGGATATATACTATTTCGCGTTATTTAAAGGCGATGTCTATCGAGGCTATTCTCAATGTGCTGGAAATTGTTTCATAATCTGTGCTCCACGCGTGATTTTTTTGAATTTGTTTTCGGATTTATAATATTCCGCGTTATTTAAAGGCGATGTCTATCGAGACTATTTTCAATGTGCTGGAAATTGTTTCACAATCTATGCTCCAATCTTGATTTTTTTTTCAATTTGTTTACATATTTATACTATTTCGCGTTATTTAAAGGTGATGTCTATCGAGGCTATTCTTAATGTGCTGGAAATTGTTTCATAATCTGTGCTCCACGCGTGATTTTTTTAAAATTTGTTTACGCATTTATACTATTTCGCGTTATTTAAAGGTTATGTCTATCGAGGTTATTTTCAATGTGCTGGAAATTGTTTCACAATCTATGCTCCAAGCGTGATTTTTTTCAATTTGTTTACAGGTTTATGCTATTTCGCGTTATTTGAAGGAGAAGTCTATCGAGGCTATTCTCAATGTGCTGGAATTTGTTTCATAATCTGTGCTCCACGCGTGATTTTTTTGCATTTATTTACAAATTTATACTATTTCGCGTTATTCAAAGGGGATGTCTATCGAGGCTATTCTCAATGTGCTGGAAATTGTTTCATAATCTGTGCTCCACACGTGATTTTTTTAAATTTATTTACAAATTTATAAGATTTCGCGTTATTTAAAGGCGATGCCTATTGAGACTATTTTCAATGTGCTGGAAATTGTTTCACAATCTATGCTCCAAGCTTGATTTTTTTTTCAATTTGTTTACATATTTATACTGTTTCGCGTTATTTAAAGGTGATGTCTATCGAGACTATTCTCAATGTGCTGGAAATTGTTTTATAATCTGTGCTCCAAGCGGGATTTTTTTAAATTTGTTTACGGATTTATATTATTTCGCGTTATTTAAAAGCGATGTCTATTGAGACTATTTTCAATGTGCTGGAAATTGCTTCAAAATCTATGCTCCAAGCTTGATTTTTTTTTCAATTTGTTTATATATTTATACTGATTCGCGTTATTTAAAGGTGATGTCTATCGAGGTTATTCTCAATGTGCTGGAAATTGTTTCATAATCTGTGCTCCACACGTGATTTTTTTGAATTTATTTACAAATTTATAAGATTTCGCGTTATTTAAAGGCGATGTCTATCGAGGCTATTCACAATGTGCTGGAAATTGTTTCATAATCTGTGCTCCACGCGTGATTTTTTTGAATTTGTTTACGGATTTATATTATTTCCGGTTATTTAAAGGCGATGTCTATTGGGACTATTTTCAATGTGCTGGAAATTGTTTCACAATCTATGCTCCAAGCTTGATTTTTTTTTCAATTTGTTTACATATTTATACTGTTTTGCGTTATTTAAAGGTCATGTCTATCGAGGCTATTCTCAATGTGCAGGAAATTGTTTCATAATCTGTGCTCCACGCGTGGATTTTTTGATTTTGTTTACGGATCTATACTATTTGGAGTTATTTAAAGGCGATGGCTATCGAGACTATTCTCAATGTGCTTGAAATTGTTTCATAATCTGTGTTCCACGCCTGATTTTTTTTCATTTATTTACGGATTTATACTATTTCGCGTTATTTAAAGGTAATGTCTATCGAGGCTATTCTCAATGTGCTGAAAATCATTTCATAATCTGTGCTCCACGCGTGATTTTTTTGAGTTTATTTAGAAATTTATAAGATTTCGCGTTATTTAAAGGCGATGTCTATCGAGGCTATTCTCAATGTGCTGTAAATTGTTTCATAATCTGTGCTCCACGCGTGATTTTTTTAAATTTGTTTACGGATTTATACTATTTCGCGTTATTTACAGGCGATGTCTATTGAGACTATTCTCAATGTTCTGGAAATTGTTTCATAATCTATGCTCCAAGCGTGATTTTTTTTTCAATTTGTTTACAGATTTATACTATTTCGCGTTATTTAAAGGTGATGTCTATCGAGGCTATTCTCAATGTGCTGGAAATTGTTTCATAATCTGTGCTCCACGCGTGATTTTTTTGAATTTGTTTACGGTTTTATACTATTTCGCGTTATTTAAAGGTGATGTCTATCAAGGTTATTCTCAATGTGCTGGAAATTGTTTAACAATCTATGCTCCAATCTTGATTTTTTTTTCAATTTGTTTACATATTTATACTATTTCGCGTTATTTAAAGGTGATGTCTATCGAGGCTATACTTAATGTGCTGGAAATTGTTTCATAATCTGTGCTCCACGCGTGATTTTTTAAAAATTTGTTTACGCATTTATACTATTTCGCGTTATTTAAAGGTGATGTCTATCGAGGTTATTCTCAATGTGCTGGAAATTGTTTCATAATCTGTGCTCCACGCGTGATTTTTTTAAATTTGTTTACGGTTTTATACTATTTCGCGTTATTTAAAGGTGATGTCTATCGAGGTTATTCTCAATGTGCTGGAAATTGTTTAACAATCTATGCCCCAAGCTTGATTTTTTTTTCAATTTGTTTACATATTTATAATGTTTCGCGTTATTTAAATGTGATGTCTATCGTGACTATTCTCAATGTGCTGGAAATTGTTTTATAATCTGTGCTCCAAGCGCGATTTTTTTAAATTTGTTTACGGATATATACTATTTCGCGTTATTTAAAGGCGATGTCTATCGAGGCTATTCTCAATGTGCTGGAAATTGTTTCATAATCTCTGCTCCACGCATGATTTTTTTTAATTTGTTTACGGATTTATACTATTTTGCGTATTTAAAGGCGATTTCTATCGACACTATTCTCAATGTGCTGGAAATTGTTTCATAATCTGTGCTCCACGCGTGATTTTTTTAAATTTATTTACAAATTTATAAGATTTCGCGTTATTTAAAGGTGATGTCTATCGAGGTTATTCTCAATGTGCTGGAAATTGTTTCATAATCTGTGCTCCAAGCCTGATTTTTTTTTCAATTTGTTTACGGATCTATACTATTTCTCGTTATTTAAAGGCGATGTCTATCGAGACTATTTTCAATGTGCTGGAAATTGTTTCACAATCTATGCTCCAAGCTTGATTTTTTTTTTCAATTTGTTTACATATTTATACTGTTTCGCGTTATTTAAAGTTGATGTCTATCGAGACTATTCTCAATGTGCTGGAAATTGTTTTATAATCTGTGCTCCAAGCGGGATTTTTTTAAATTTGTTTACGGATTTATATTATTTCGCGTTATTTAAAAGCGATGTCTATTGAGACTATTTTCAATGTGCTGGAAATTGCTTCACAATCTATGCTCCAAGCTTGATTTTTTTTTCAATTTGTTTACATATTTATACTGATTCGCGTTATTTAAAGGTGATGTCTATCGAGGTTATTCTCAATGTGCTGGAAATTGTTTCATAATCTGTGCTCCACACGTGATTTTTTTGAATTTATTTACAAATTTATAAGATTTCGCGTTATTTAAAGGCGATGTCTATCGAGGCTATTCACAATGTGCTGGAAATTGTTTCATAATCTGTGCTCCACGCGTGATTTTTTTGAATTTGTTTACGGATTTATATTATTTCGCGTTATTTAAAGGCGATGTCTATTGGGACTATTTTCAATGTGCTGGAAATTGTTTCACAATCTATGCTCCAAGCTTGATTTTTTTTTTCAATTTGTTTACATATTTATACTGTTTCGCGTTATTTAAAGGTGATGTCTATCGAGGCTATTCTCAATGTGCAGGAAATTGTTTCATAATCTGTGCTCCACGCGTGGATTTTTTGATTTTGTTTACGGATCTATACTATTTCGAGTTATTTAAAGGCGATGGCTATCCAGACTATTCTCAATGTGCTGGAAATTGTTTCATAATCTGTGTTCCACGCCTGATTTTTTTTAGTTTATTTACAAATTTATAAGATTTCGCGTTATTTAAAGGCGATGTCTATCGAGGCTATTCTCAATGTGCTGTAAATTGTTTCATAATCTGTGCTCCACGCGTGATTTTTTTAAATTTGTTTACGGATTTATACTATTTCGCGTTATTTACAGGCGATGTCTATTGAGACTATTCTCAATGTTCTGGAAATTGTTTCATAATCTATGCTCCAAGCGTGATTTTTTTTTTATTTGTTTACAGATTTATACTATTTCGCGTTATTTAAAGGTGATGTCTATCGAGGCTATTCTCAATGTGCTGTAAATTGTTTCATAATCTGTGCTCCACGCGTGATTTTTTTGAATTTGTTTACGGATTTATACTATTGAGCGTTATTTAAAGGTGATGTCTATCGAGGCTATTCTCAATGTTCTGGAAATTGTTTCATAATCTATGCTCCAAGCGTGATTTTTTTTTCAATTTGTTTACAGATTTATACTATTTCGCGTTATTTAAAGGTGATGTCTATCGAGGCTATTCTCAATGTGCTGGAAATTGTTTCATAATCTGTGCTCCACGCGTGATTTTTTTGAATTTGTTTACGGTTTTATACTATTTCGCGTTATTTAAAGGTGATGTCTATCGAAGCTATTCTCAATGTGCTGGAAATTGTTTCATAATCTGTGCTCCACGCATGATTTTTTTGAATTTGTTTACGGATTTATACTATTTCGCGTTATTTAAATGCGATGTCTCTCGAGACTATTTTCAATATGCTGGAAATTGTTTCACAATTTATGCTCCAAGCGTGATTTTTTTTTCAATTTTATTTACAGATTTATACTATTTCTCGTTATTTAAAGGCGATGTCTATCGAGACTATTTTCAATGTGCTGGAAATTGTTTCACAATCTATGCTCCAAGCGTGATTTTTTTCAATTTGTTTACAGGTTTATGCTATTTCGCGTTATTTGAAGGAGAAGTCTATCGAGGCTATTCTCAATGTGCTGGAAATTGTTTCATAATCTGTGCTCCACACGTGATTTTTTTGAATTTATTTACAAATTTATAAGATTTCGCGTTATTTAAAGGCGATGCCTATTGAGACTATTTTCAATGTGCTGGAAATTGTTTCACAATCTATGCTCCAAGCTTGATTTTTTTTTCAATTTGTTTACATATTTATACTGATTCGCGTTATTTAAAGGTGATGTCTATCGAGGCTATTCTTAATGTGCTGGAAATTGTTTCATAATCTGTGCTCCACGCGTGGATTTTTTGATTTTGTTTACGGATCTATACTATTTCGAGTTATTTAAAGGCGATGGCTATCGAGACTATTCTCAATGTGCTGGAAATTGTTTCATAATCTGTGTTCCACGCCTGATTTTTTTTCATTTATTTACGGATTTATACTATTTCGCGTTATTTAAAGGCAATGTCTATCGAGGCTATTCTCAATGTGCTGTAAATTGTTTCATAATCTGTGCTCCACGCGTGTTTTTTTAAAATTTGTTTACGGATTTATACTATTTCGCGTTATTTACAGGCGATGTCTATTGAGACTATTCTCAATGTTCTGGAAATTGTTTCATAATCTATGCTCCAAGCGTGATTTTTTTTTCAATTTGTTTACAGATTTATACTGTTTCGCGTTATTTAAAGGTGATGTCTATCGAGGCTATTCTCAATGTGCTGGAAATTGTTTCATAATCTGTACTCCACGCGTGATTTTTATTGAATTTGTTTACGGTTTTATACTATTTCGCGTTATTTAAAGGTGATGTCTATCGAGGTTATTCTCAATGTGCTGGAAATTGTTTCATAATCTGTGCTCTACGCGTGATTTTTTTAAAAATTTGTTTACGGATTTATACTATTTCGCGCTATTTAAAGGCGATATCTATCGAGACTATTTTCAATGTGCTGGAAATTGTTTCAGAATCTATGCTCAAATCGTAATTTTTTTTTCATTTTTTTTAGAGATTTATACTATTTCATGTTATTTAAAGGTGATGTCTATCGAGACTATTCTCAATGTGCTGGAAATTGTTTTATAATCTGTTCTCCAAGCGCGATATTTTTAAATTTGTTTACGGATTTATACTATTTCGCGTTATTTACAGACGATGTCTATTGAGACTATTCTCAATGTTCTGGAATTTGTTTCATAATCTATGCTCCAAGCGTGATTTTTTTTTCAATTTGTTTACAGATTTATACTATTTCGCGTTATTTAAATGTGATGTCTATCGAGGCTATTCTCAATGTGCTGGAAATTGTTTCATAATCTGTGCTCCACACGTGATTTTTTTAAATTTATTTACAAATTTATAAGATTTCGCGTTATTTAAAGGCGATGTGTATTGAGACTATTTTCAATGTGCTGGAAATTGTTTCACAATCTGTGCTCCAAGCTTGATATTTTTTTTCAATTTGGTTACATATTTATACTGTTTCGCGTATTTTTAAAGGTGATGTCTATCGAGACTACTCTCAATGTGCTGGAAATTGTTTTATAATCTGTGCTCCAAGCGCGATTTTTTAAAATTTGTTTACGGATTTATAATATTTCGCGTTATTTAAAAGCGATGTCTATTGAGACTATTTTCAATGTGCTGGAAATTGTTTCACAATCTATGCTCCAAGCTTGATTTTTTTTTCAATTTGTTTACATATTTATACTGATTCGCGTTATTTAAAGATGATGTCTATCGAGGTTATTCTCAATGTGCTGGAAATTGTTTCATAATCTGTGCTCTACGCGTGATTTTTTTAAAAATTTGTTTACGGATTTATACTATTTCGCGCTATTTAAAGGCGATATCTATCGAGACTATTTTCAATGTGCTGGAAATTTTTTCACAATCTATGCTCCAAGCTTAATTTTTTTTTTCAATTTGTTTACATATTTATACTGTTTCGCGTTATTTAAAGGTGATGTCTATCGAGGCTATTCTCAATGTGCAGGAAATTGTTTCATAATCTGTGCTCCACGCGTGGATTTTTCTATTTTGTTTACGGATCTATACTATTTCGAGTTATTTAAAGGCGATGGCTATCGAGACTATTCTCAATGTGCTGGAAATTGTTTCATAATCTGTGTTCCACGCCTGATTTTTTTTCATTTATTTACGGATTTATACTATTTCGCGTTATTTAAAGGCAATATCTATCGAGGCTATTCTCAATGTGCTGAAAATCATTTCATAATCTGTGCTCCTCGCGTGATTTTTTTGAGTTTATTTACAAATTTATAAGATTTCGCGTTATTTAAAGGCGATGTCTATCGAGGCTATTCTCAATGTGCTGTAAATTGTTTCATAATCTGTGCTCCACGCGTGATTTTTTTAAATTTGTTTACGGATTTATACTATTTCGCGTTATTTACAGGCGATGTCTATCGAGGCTATTCTCAATGTGCTGGAAATTGTTTCATACTCTGTGCTCCACGCGTGATTTTTATTGAATTTGTTTACGGTTTTATACTATTTCGCGCTATTTAAAGGCGATATCTATCCAGACTATTTTCAATGTGCTGGAAATTGTTTCATAATCTATGCTCAAATCGTAATTTTTTTTTTCATTTTTTTTAGAGATTTATACTATTTCATGTTATTTAAAGGTGATGTCTATCGAGACTATTCTCAATGTGCTGGAAATTGTTTTATAATCTGTTCTCCAAGCGCGATATTTTTAAATTTGTTTACGGATTTATACTATTTCGCGTTATTTACAGGCGATGTCTATTGAGACTATTCTCAATGTTCTGGAAATTGTTTCATAATCTATGCTCCAAGCGTGATTTTTTTTTTCAATTTGTTTACAGATTTACACTATTTCGCGTTATTTAAAGGTGATGTCTATCGAGGCTATTCTCAATGTGCTGGAAATTGTTTCATAATCTGTGCTCCACACGTGATTTTTTTAAATTTATTTACAAATTTATAAGATTTCGCGTTATTTAAAGGCGATGTCTATTGAGACTATTTTCAATGTGCTAGAAATTGTTTCACAATCTCTGCTCCAAGCTTGATTTTTTTTTTCAATTTGTTTACATATTTATACTGATTCGCGTTATTTAAAGGTGATGTCTATCGAGGTTATTCTCAATGTGCTGGAAATTGTTTCATAATCTGTGCTCCACACGTGATTTTTTTAAATTTATTTACAAATTTATAAGATTTCGCGTTATTTAAAGGCGATGTCTATCGAGGCTATTCACAATGTGCTGGAAATTGTTTAACAATCTATGCTCCAATCTTGATTTTTTTTTCAATTTGTTTACATATTTATACTATTTCGCGTTATTTAAAGGTGATGTCTATCGAGGCTATACTTAATGTGCTGGAAATTGTTTCATAATCTGTGCTCCACGCGTGATTTTTTAAAAATTTGTTTACGCATTTATACTATTTCGCGTTATTTAAAGGTGATGTCTATCGAGGTTATTCTCAATGTTCTGGAAATTGTTTCATAATCTGTGCTCCACGCGTGATTTTTTTAAATTTGTTTACGGTTTTATACTATTTCGCGTTATTTAAAGGTGATGTCTATCGAGGTTATTCTCAATGTGCTGGAAATTGTTTAACAATCTATGCCCCAAGCTTGATTTTTTTTTCAATTTGTTTACATATTTATACTATTTCGCGTTATTTAAATGTGATGTCTATCGTGACTATTCTCAATGTGCTGGAAATTGTTTTATAATCTGTGCTCCAAGCGCGATTTTTTTAAATTTTTTTACGGATTTATACTATTTCGCGTTATTTAAAGGTGATGTCTATCGAGGTTATTCTCAATGTGCTGGAAATTGTTTCATAATCTGTGCTCCAAGCCTGATTTTTTTTTTCAATTTGTTTACGGATATATACTATTTCGCGTTATTTAAATGCGATGTCTATCGAGGCTATTCTCAATGTGCTGGAAATTGTTTCATAATCTCTGCTCCAAGCTTGATTTTTTTTTTCAATTTGTTTACATATTTATACTGATTCGCGTTATTTAAAGGTGATGTCTATCGAGGTTATTCTCAATGTGCTGGAAATTGTTTCATAATCTGTGCTCCACACGTGATTTTTTTTAATTTATTTACAAATTTATAAGATTTCGCGTTATTTAAAGGCGATGTCTATCGAGGCTATTCACAATGTGCTGGAAATTGTTTAACAATCTATGCTCCAATCTTGATTTTTTTTTCAATTTGTTTACATATTTATACTATTTCGCGTTATTTAAAGGTGATGTCTATCGAGGCTATACTTAATGTGCTGGAAATTGTTTCATAATCTGTGCTCCACGCGTGATTTTTTAAAAATTTGTTTACGCATTTATACTATTTCGCGTTATTTAAAGGTGATGTCTATCGAGGTTATTCTCAATGTTCTGGAAATTGTTTCATAATCTGTGCTCCACGCGTGATTTTTTTGAATTTGTTTACGGTTTTATACTATTTCGCGTTATTTAAATGTGATGTCTATCGTGACTATTCTCAATGTGCTGGAAATTGTTTTATAATCTGTGCTCCAAGCGCGATTTTTTAAAATTTGTTTACGGATTTATACTATTTCGCGTTATTTAAAGGTGATGTCTATCGAGGTTATTCTCAATGTGCTGGAAATTGTTCCATAATCTGTGCTCCAAGCCTGATTTTTTTTTTCAATTTGTTTACGGATATATACTATTTCGCGTTATTTAAAGGCGATGTCTATCGAGGCTATTCTCAATGTGCTGGAAATTGTTTCATAATCTGTGCTCCACGCGTGATTTTTTTGAATTTGTTTTCGGATTTATAATATTCCGCGTTATTTAAAGGCGATGTCTATCGAGACTATTTTCAATGTGCTGGAAATTGTTTCACAATCTATGCTCCAATCTTGATTTTTTTTTCAATTTGTTTGCATATTTATACTATTTCGCGTTATTTAAAGGTGATGTCTATCGAGGCTATTCTTAATGTGCTGGAAATTGTTTCATAATCTGTGCTCCACCCGTGATTTTTTTTAATTTGTTTACGGATTTATACTATTTTGCGTATTTAAAGGCGATTTCTATCGACACTATTCTCAATGTGCTGGAAATTGTTTCATAATCTGTGCTCCACGCGTGATTTTTTAAAATTTATTTACAAATTTATAAGATTTCGCGTTATTTAAAGGCGATGTCTATCGAGACTATTTTCAATGTGCTGGAAATTGTTTCACAATCTATGCTCCAATCTTGATTTTTTTTTTCAATTTGTTTACATATTTATACTATTTCGCGTTATTTAAAGGTGATGTCTATCGAGGCTATTCTTAATGTGCTGGAAATTGTTTCATAATCTGTGCTCCACGCGTGATTTTTTTAAAATTTGTTTACGCATTTATACTATTTCGCGTTATTTAAAGGTTATGTCTACCGAGGTTATTCTCAATGTGCTGGAAATTGTTTCATAATCTGTGCTCCACGCGTGATTTTTTTAAAATTTGTTTACGCATTTATACTATTTTGCGTTATTTAAATGCGATGTCTCTCGAGACTATTTTCAATATGCTGGAAATTGTTTCACAATCTATGCTCCAAGCGTGATTTTTTTTTCAATTTTATTTACAGATTTATACTATTTCTCGTTATTTAAAGGCGATGTCTATCGAGACTATTTTCAATGTGCTGGAAATTGTTTCACAATCTATGCTCCAAGCGTGATTTTTTTTAATTTGTTTACAGGTTTATGCTATTTCGCATTATTTGAAGGAGAAGTCTATCGAGGCTATTCTCAATGTGCTGGAATTTGTTTCATAATCTGTGCTCCACGCGTGATTTTTTTGCATTTATTTACAAATTTATACTATTTCGCGTTATTCAAAGGCGATGTCTATCGAGGCTATTCTCAATGTGCTGGAAATTGTTTCATAATCTGTGCTCCACACGTGATTTTTTTTAATTTATTTACAAATTTATAAGATTTCGCGTTATTTAAAGGCGATGCCTATTGAGACTATTTTCAATGTGCTGGAAATTGTTTCACAATCTATGCTCCAAGCTTGATTTTTTTTTTCAATTTGTTTACATATTTATACTGTTTCGCGTTATTTAAAGGTGATGTCTATCGAGACTATTCTCAATGTGCTGGAAATTGTTTTATAATCTGTGCTCCAAGCGGGATTTTTTTAAATTTGTTTACGGATTTATATTATTTCGCGTTATTTAAAAGCGATGTCTATTGAGACTATTTTCAATGTGCTGGAAATTGCTTCAAAATCTATGCTCCAAGCTTGATTTTTTTTTTCAATTTGTTTATATATTTATACTGATTCGCGTTATTTAAAGGTGATGTCTATCGAGGTTATTCTCAATGTGCTGGAAATTGTTTCATAATCTGTGCTCCACACGTGATTTTTTTGAATTTATTTACAAATTTATAAGATTTCGCGTTATTTAAAGGCGATGTCTATCGAGGCTATTCACAATGTGCTGGAAATTGTTTCATAATCTGTGCTCCACGCGTGATTTTTTTCAATTTGTTTACGGATTTATATTATTTCGCGTTATTTAAAGGCGATGTCTATTGGGACTATTTTCAATGTGCTGGAAATTGTTTCACAATCTATGCTCCCAGCTTGATATTTTTTTTTCAATTTGCTTACATATTTATACTGTTTCGCGTTATTTAAAGGTTATGTCTATCGAGGCTATTCTCAATGTGCTGGAAATTGTTTCATAATCTGTGCTCCACGCGTGGATTTTTTGATTTTGTTTACGGATCTATACTATTTCTCGTTATTTAAAGGCGATGTCTATCGAGACTATTTTCAATGTGCTGGAAATTGTTTCACAATCTATGCTCCAAGCGTGATTTTTTTCAATTTGTTTACAGGTTTATGCTATTTCGCGTTATTTGAAGGAGAAGTCTATCGAGGCTATTCTCAATGTGCTGGAATTTGTTTCATAATCTGTGCTCCACGCGTTATTTTTTTGAATTTATTTACAAATTTATGAGATTTCGCGTTATTTAAAGGCGATGCCTATTGAGACTATTTTCAATGTGCTGGAAATTGTTTCACAATCTATGCTCCAAGCTTGATTTTTTTTTTCAATTTGTTTACATATTTATACTGATTCGCGTTATTTAAAAGTGATGTCTATCGAGGTTATTCTCAATGTGCTGGAAATTGTTTCATAATCTGTGCTCCAAGCGGGATTTTTTAAAATTTATTTACAAATTTATAAGATTTCGCGTTATTTAAAGGCGATGTCTATCGAGGCTATTCACAATGTGCTGGAAATTGTTTCATAATCTGTGCTCCACGCGTGATTTTTTTGAATTTGTTTACGGATTTATATTATTTCGCGTTATTTATAGGCGATGTCTATTGGGACTATTTTCAATGTGCTGGAAATTGTTTCACAATCTATGCTCCAAGCTTGATTTTTTTTTCAATTTGTTTACATATTTATACTGTTTCGCGTTATTTAAAGGTGATGTCTATCGAGGCTATTCTCAATGTGCAGGAATTTGTTTCATAATCTGTGCTCCACGCGTGGATTTTTTGATTTTGTTTACGGATCTATACTATTTCGAGTTATTTAAAGGCGATGGCTATCGAGACTATTCTCAATGTGCTGGAAATTGTTTCATAATCTGTGTTCCACGCCTGATTTTTTTTCATTTATTTACGGATTTATACTATTTCGCGTTATTTAAAGGCAGTGTCTATCGAGGCTATTCTCAATGTGCTGAAAATTATTTCATAATCTGTGCTCCACGCGTGATTTTTTTGAGTTTATTTACAAATTTATAAGATTTCGCGTTATTTAAAGGCGATGTCTATCGAGGCTATTCTCAATGTGCTGTAAATTGTTTCATAATCTGTGCTCCACGCGTGATTTTTTTAAATTTGCTTACGGATTTATACTATTTCGCGTTATTTACAGGCGATGTCTATTGAGACTATTCTCAATGTTCTGGAAATTGTTTCATAATCTATGCTCCAAGCGTGATTTTTTTTTCAATTTGTTTACAGATTTATACTATTTCGCGTTATTTAAAGGTGATGTCTATCGAGGCTATTCTCAATGTGCTGGAAATTGTTTCATAATCTGTGCTCCACGCGTGATTTTTATTGAATTTGTTTACGGTTTTATACTATTTCGCGTTATTTAAAGGTGATGTCTATCGACGTTATTCTCAATGTGCTGGAAATTGTTTCATAATCTGTGCTCTACGCGTGATTTTTTTAAAAATTTGTTTACGGATTTATACTATTTCGCGCTATTTAAAGGCGATATCTATCCAGACTATTTTCAATGTGCTGGAAATTGTTTCATAATCTATGCTCAAATCGTAATTTTTTTTTTCATTTTTTTTAGAGATTTATACTATTTCATGTTATTTAAAGGTGATGTCTATCGAGACTATTCTCAATGTGCTGGAAATTGTTTTATAATCTGTTCTCCAAGCGCGATATTTTTAAATTTGTTTACGGATTTATACTATTTCGCGTTATTTACAGGCGATGTCTATTGAGACTATTCTCAATGTTCTGGAAATTGTTTCATAATCTATGCTCCAAGCGTGATTTTTTTTTTCAATTTGTTTACTGATTTATACTATTTCGCGTTATTTAAAGGTGATGTCTATCGAGGCTATTCTCAATGTGCTGGAAATTGTTTCATAATCTGTGCTCCACACGTGATTTTTTTAAATTTATTTACAAATTTATAAGATTTCGCGTTATTTAAAGGCGATGTGTATTGAGACTATTTTCAATGTGCTGGAAATTGTTTCACAATCTGTGCTCCAAGCTTGATATTTTTTTTCAATTTGGTTACATATTTATACTGTTTCGCGTATTTTTAAAGGTGATGTCCATCGAGACTACTCTCAATGTGCTGGAAATTGTTTTATAATCTGTGCTCCAAGCGCGATTTTTTAAAATTTGTTTACGGATTTATAATATTTCGCGTTATTTAAAAGCGATGTCTATTGAGACTATTTTCAATGTGCTGGAAATTGTTTCACAATCTATGCTCCAAGCTTGATTTTTTTTTCAATTTGTTTACATATTTATACTGATTCGCGGTATTTAAAGATGATGTCTATCGAGGTTATTCTCAATGTGCTGGAAATTGTTTCATAATCTGTGCTCTACGCGTGATTTTTTTAAAAATTTGTTTACGGATTTATACTATTTCGCGCTATTTAAAGGCGATATCTATCGAGACTATTTTCAATGTGCTGGAAATTTTTTCACAATCTATGCTCCAAGCTTAATTTTTTTTTTCAATTTGTTTACATATTTATACTGTTTCGCGTTATTTAAAGGTGATGTCTATCGAGGCTATTCTCAATGTGCAGGAAATTGTTTCATAATCTGTGCTCCACGCGTGGATTTTTCTATTTTGTTTACGGATCTATACTATTTCGAGTTATTTAAAGGCGATGGCTATCGAGACTATTCTCAATGTGCTGGAAATTGTTTCATAATCTGTGTTCCACGCCTGATTTTTTTTCATTTATTTACGGATTTATACTATTTCGCGTTATTTAAAGGCAATGTCTATCGAGGCTATTCTCAATGTGCTGAAAATCATTTCATAATCTGTGCTCCTCGCGTGATTTTTTTGAGTTTATTTACAAATTTATAAGATTTCGCGTTATTTAAAGGCGATGTCTATCGAGGCTATTCTCAATGTGCTGTAAATTGTTTCATAATCTGTGCTCCACGCGTGATTTTTTTAAATTTGTTTACGGATTTATACTATTTCGCGTTATTTACAGGCGATGTCTATCGAGGCTATTCTCAA
Source organism: Maratus speciosus (assembly GCA_963932465.1). Taxonomy (NCBI): domain Eukaryota; kingdom Metazoa; phylum Arthropoda; class Arachnida; order Araneae; family Salticidae; genus Maratus; species Maratus speciosus. The sequence continues at coordinate 224,804 of CAWVRF010000838.1, read as the reverse complement.
TGTGCTGGAAATTGTTTCATAATCTGTGCTCCACGCGTGATTTTTATTGAATTTGTTTACGGTTTTATACTATTTCGCGCTATTTAAAGGCGATATCTATCCAGACTATTTTCAATGTGCTGGAAATTGTTTCATAATCTATGCTCAAATCGTAATTTTTTTTTTCATTTTTTTTAGAGATTTATACTATTTCATGTTATTTAAAGGTGATGTCTATCGAGACTATTCTCAATGTGCTGGAAATTGTTTTATAATCTGTTCTCCAAGCGCGATATTTTTAAATTTGTTTACGGATTTATACTATTTCGCGTTATTTACAGGCGATGTCTATTGAGACTATTCTCAATGTTCTGGAAATTGTTTCATAATCTATGCTCCAAGCGTGATTTTTTTTTTCAATTTGTTTACAGATTTACACTATTTCGCGTTATTTAAAGGTGATGTCTATCGAGGCTATTCTCAATGTGCTGGAAATTGTTTCATAATCTGTGCTCCACACGTGATTTTTTTTTAATTTATTTACAAATTTATAAGATTTCGCGTTATTTAAAGGCGATGTCTATCGAGGCTATTCACAATGTGCTGGAAATTGTTTAACAATCTATGCTCCAATCTTGATTTTTTTTTCAATTTGTTTACATATTTATACTATTTCGCGTTATTTAAAGGTGATGTCTATCGAGGCTATACTTAATGTGCTGGAAATTGTTTCATAATCTGTGCTCCACGCGTGATTTTTTAAAAATTTGTTTACGCATTTATACTATTTCGCGTTATTTAAAGGTGATGTCTATCGAGGTTATTCTCAATGTTCTGGAAATTGTTTCATAATCTGTGCTCCACGCGTGATTTTTTTTAATTTGTTTACGGTTTTATACTATTTCGCGTTATTTAAAGGTGATGTCTATCGAGGTTATTCTCAATGTGCTGGAAATTGTTTAACAATCTATGCCCCAAGCTTGATTTTTTTTTCAATTTGTTTACATATTTATACTGTTTCGCGTTATTTAAATGTGATGTCTATCGTGACTATTCTCAATGTGCTGGAAATTGTTTTATAATCTGTGCTCCAAGCGCGATTTTTTTAAATTTTTTTACGGATTTATACTATTTCGCGTTATTTAAAGGTGATGTCTATCGAGGTTATTCTCAATGTGCTGGAAATTGTTTCATAATCTGTGCTCCAAGCCTGATTTTTTTTTTCAATTTGTTTACGGATATATACTATTTCGCGTTATTTAAATGCGATGTCTATCGAGGCTATTCTCAATGTGCTGGAAATTGTTTCATAATCTCTGCTCCAAGCTTGATTTTTTTTTTCAATTTGTTTACATATTTATACTGATTCGCGTTATTTAAAGGTGATGTCTATCGAGGTTATTCTCAATGTGCTGGAAATTGTTTCATAATCTGTGCTCCACACGTGATTTTTTTTAATTTATTTACAAATTTATAAGATTTCGCGTTATTTAAAGGCGATGTCTATCGAGGCTATTCACAATGTGCTGGAAATTGTTTAACAATCTATGCTCCAATCTTGATTTTTTTTTCAATTTGTTTACATATTTATACTATTTCGCGTTATTTAAAGGTGATGTCTATCGAGGCTATACTTAATGTGCTGGAAATTGTTTCATAATCTGTGCTCCACGCGTGATTTTTTAAAAATTTGTTTACGCATTTATACTATTTCGCGTTATTTAAAGGTGATGTCTATCGAGGTTATTCTCAATGTTCTGGAAATTGTTTCATAATCTGTGCTCCACGCGTGATTTTTTTGAATTTGTTTACGGTTTTATACTATTTCGCGTTATTTAAATGTGATGTCTATCGTGACTATTCTCAATGTGCTGGAAATTGTTTTATAATCTGTGCTCCAAGCGCGATTTTTTAAAATTTGTTTACGGATTTATACTATTTCGCGTTATTTAAAGGTGATGTCTATCGAGGTTATTCTCAATGTGCTGGAAATTGTTCCATAATCTGTGCTCCAAGCCTGATTTTTTTTTTCAATTTGTTTACGGATATATACTATTTCGCGTTATTTAAAGGCGATGTCTATCGAGGCTATTCTCAATGTGCTGGAAATTGTTTCATAATCTGTGCTCCACGCGTGATTTTTTTGAATTTGTTTTCGGATTTATAATATTCCGCGTTATTTAAAGGCGATGTCTATCGAGACTATTTTCAATGTGCTGGAAATTGTTTCACAATCTATGCTCCAATCTTGATTTTTTTTTCAATTTGTTTGCATATTTATACTATTTCGCGTTATTTAAAGGTGATGTCTATCGAGGCTATTCTTAATGTGCTGGAAATTGTTTCATAATCTGTGCTCCACCCGTGATTTTCTTTAATTTGTTTACGGATTTATACTATTTTGCGTATTTAAAGGCGATTTCTATCGACACTATTCTCAATGTGCTGGAAATTGTTTCATAATCTGTGCTCCACGCGTGATTTTTTAAAATTTATTTACAAATTTATAAGATTTCGCGTTATTTAAAGGCGATGTCTATCGAGACTATTTTCAATGTGCTGGAAATTGTTTCACAATCTATGCTCCAATCTTGATTTTTTTTTTCAATTTGTTTACATATTTATACTATTTCGCGTTATTTAAAGGTGATGTCTATCGAGGCTATTCTTAATGTGCTGGAAATTGTTTCATAATCTGTGCTCCACGCGTGATTTTTTTAAAATTTGTTTACGCATTTATACTATTTCGCGTTATTTAAAGGTTATGTCTACCGAGGTTATTCTCAATGTGCTGGAAATTGTTTCATAATCTGTGCTCCACGCGTGATTTTTTTAAAATTTGTTTACGCATTTATACTATTTTGCGTTATTTAAATGCGATGTCTCTCGAGACTATTTTCAATATGCTGGAAATTGTTTCACAATCTATGCTCCAAGCGTGATTTTTTTTTCAATTTTATTTACAGATTTATACTATTTCTCGTTATTTAAAGGCGATGTCTATCGAGACTATTTTCAATGTGCTGGAAATTGTTTCACAATCTATGCTCCAAGCGTGATTTTTTTTAATTTGTTTACAGGTTTATGCTATTTCGCATTATTTGAAGGAGAAGTCTATCGAGGCTATTCTCAATGTGCTGGAATTTGTTTCATAATCTGTGCTCCACACGTGATTTTTTTAAATTTATTTACAAATTTATAAGATTTCGCGTTATTTAAAGGCGATGTCTATTGAGACTATTTTCAATGTGCTAGAAATTGTTTCACAATCTCTGCTCCAAGCTTGATTTTTTTTTTCAATTTGTTTACATATTTATACTGATTCGCGTTATTTAAAGGTGATGTCTATCGAGGTTATTCTCAATGTGCTGGAAATTGTTTCATAATCTGTGCTCCACACGTGATTTTTTTTTAATTTATTTACAAATTTATAAGATTTCGCGTTATTTAAAGGCGATGTCTATCGAGGCTATTCACAATGTGCTGGAAATTGTTTAACAATCTATGCTCCAATCTTGATTTTTTTTTCAATTTGTTTACATATTTATACTATTTCGCGTTATTTAAAGGTGATGTCTATCGAGGCTATACTTAATGTGCTGGAAATTGTTTCATAATCTGTGCTCCACGCGTGATTTTTTTAAATTTATTTACAAATTTATAAGATTTCGCGTTATTTAAAGGCGATGTCTATTGAGACTATTTTCAATGTGCTAGAAATTGTTTCACAATCTCTGCTCCAAGCTTGATTTTTTTTTTCAATTTGTTTACATATTTATACTGATTCGCGTTATTTAAAGGTGATGTCTATCGAGGTTATTCTCAATGTGCTGGAAATTGTTTCATAATCTGTGCTCCACACGTGATTTTTTTTTAATTTATTTACAAATTTATAAGATTTCGCGTTATTTAAAGGCGATGTCTATCGAGGCTATTCACAATGTGCTGGAAATTGTTTAACAATCTATGCTCCAATCTTGATTTTTTTTTCAATTTGTTTACATATTTATACTATTTCGCGTTATTTAAAGGTGATGTCTATCGAGGCTATACTTAATGTGCTGGAAATTGTTTCATAATCTGTGCTCCACGCGTGATTTTTTAAAAATTTGTTTACGCATTTATACTATTTCGCGTTATTTAAAGGTGATGTCTATCGAGGTTATTCTCAATGTTCTGGAAATTGTTTCATAATCTGTGCTCCACGCGTGATTTTTTTTAATTTGTTTACGGTTTTATACTATTTCGCGTTATTTAAAGGTGATGTCTATCGAGGTTATTCTCAATGTGCTGGAAATTGTTTAACAATCTATGCCCCAAGCTTGATTTTTTTTTCAATTTGTTTACATATTTATACTGTTTCGCGTTATTTAAATGTGATGTCTATCGTGACTATTCTCAATGTGCTGGAAATTGTTTTATAATCTGTGCTCCAAGCGCGATTTTTTTAAATTTTTTTACGGATTTATACTATTTCGCGTTATTTAAAGGTGATGTCTATCGAGGTTATTCTCAATGTGCTGGAAATTGTTTCATAATCTGTGCTCCAAGCCTGATTTTTTTTTTCAATTTGTTTACGGATATATACTATTTCGCGTTATTTAAATGCGATGTCTATCGAGGCTATTCTCAATGTGCTGGAAATTGTTTCATAATCTCTGCTCCAAGCTTGATTTTTTTTTTCAATTTGTTTACATATTTATACTGATTCGCGTTATTTAAAGGTGATGTCTATCGAGGTTATTCTCAATGTGCTGGAAATTGTTTCATAATCTGTGCTCCACACGTGATTTTTTTTAATTTATTTACAAATTTATAAGATTTCGCGTTATTTAAAGGCGATATCTATCGAGGCTATTCACAATGTGCTGGAAATTGTTTAACAATCTATGCTCCAATCTTGATTTTTTTTTCAATTTGTTTACATATTTATACTATTTCGCGTTATTTAAAGGTGATGTCTATCGAGGCTATACTTAATGTGCTGGAAATTGTTTCATAATCTGTGCTCCACGCGTGATTTTTTAAAAATTTGTTTACGCATTTATACTATTTCGCGTTATTTAAAGGTGATGTCTATCGAGGTTATTCTCAATGTTCTGGAAATTGTTTCATAATCTGTGCTCCACGCGTGATTTTTTTGAATTTGTTTACGGTTTTATACTATTTCGCGTTATTTAAATGTGATGTCTATCGTGACTATTCTCAATGTGCTGGAAATTGTTTTATAATCTGTGCTCCAAGCGCGATTTTTTAAAATTTGTTTACGGATTTATACTATTTCGCGTTATTTAAAGGTGATGTCTATCGAGGTTATTCTCAATGTGCTGGAAATTGTTCCATAATCTGTGCTCCAAGCCTGATTTTTTTTTTCAATTTGTTTACGGATATATACTATTTCGCGTTATTTAAAGGCGATGTCTATCGAGGCTATTCTCAATGTGCTGGAAATTGTTTCATAATCTGTGCTCCACGCGTGATTTTTTTGAATTTGTTTTCGGATTTATAATATTCCGCGTTATTTAAAGGCGATGTCTATCGAGACTATTTTCAATGTGCTGGAAATTGTTTCACAATCTATGCTCCAATCTTGATTTTTTTTTCAATTTGTTTGCATATTTATACTATTTCGCGTTATTTAAATGTGATGTCTATCGAGGCTATTCTTAATGTGCTGGAAATTGTTTCATAATCTGTGCTCCACCCGTGATTTTCTTTAATTTGTTTACGGATTTATACTATTTTGCGTATTTAAAGGCGATTTCTATCGACACTATTCTCAATGTGCTGGAAATTGTTTCATAATCTGTGCTCCACGCGTGATTTTTTAAAATTTATTTACAAATTTATAAGATTTCGCGTTATTTAAAGGCGATGTCTATCGAGACTATTTTCAATGTGCTGGAAATTGTTTCACAATCTATGCTCCAATCTTGATTTTTTTTTTCAATTTGTTTACATATTTATACTATTTCGCGTTATTTAAAGGTGATGTCTATCGAGGCTATTCTTAATGTGCTGGAAATTGTTTCATAATCTGTGCTCCACGCGTGATTTTTTTAAAATTTGTTTACGCATTTATACTATTTCGCGTTATTTAAAGGTTATGTCTACCGAGGTTATTCTCAATGTGCTGGAAATTGTTTCATAATCTGTGCTCCACGCGTGATTTTTTTAAAATTTGTTTACGCATTTATACTATTTTGCGTTATTTAAATGCGATGTCTCTCGAGACTATTTTCAATATGCTGGAAATTGTTTCACAATCTATGCTCCAAGCGTGATTTTTTTTTCAATTTTATTTACAGATTTATACTATTTCTCGTTATTTAAAGGCGATGTCTATCGAGACTATTTTCAATGTGCTGGAAATTGTTTCACAATCTATGCTCCAAGCGTGATTTTTTTTAATTTGTTTACAGGTTTATGCTATTTCGCATTATTTGAAGGAGAAGTCTATCGAGGCTATTCTCAATGTGCTGGAATTTGTTTCATAATCTGTGCTCCACGCGTGATTTTTTTGCATTTATTTACAAATTTATACTATTTCGCGTTATTCAAAGGCGATGTCTATCGAGGCTATTCTCAATGTGCTGGAAATTGTTTCATAATCTGTGCTCCACACGTGATTTTTTTTAATTTATTTACAAATTTATAAGATTTCGCGTTATTTAAAGGCGATGCCTATTGAGACTATTTTCAATGTGCTGGAAATTGTTTCACAATCTATGCTCCAAGCTTGATTTTTTTTTCAATTTGTTTACATATTTATACTGTTTCGCGTTATTTAAAGGTGATGTCTATCGAGACTATTCTCAATGTGCTGGAAATTGTTTTATAATCTGTGCTCCAAGCGGGATTTTTTTAAATTTGTTTACGGATTTATATTATTTCGCGTTATTTAAAAGCGATGTCTATTGAGACTATTTTCAATGTGCTGGAAATTGCTTCAAAATCTATGCTCCAAGCTTGATTTTTTTTTTCAATTTGTTTATATATTTATACTGATTCGCGTTATTTAAAGGTGATGTCTATCGAGGTTATTCTCAATGTGCTGGAAATTGTTTCATAATCTGTGCTCCACACGTGATTTTTTTGAATTTATTTACAAATTTATAAGATTTCGCGTTATTTACAGGCGATGTCTATCGAGGCTATTCACAATGTGCTGGAAATTGTTTCATAATCTGTGCTCCACGCGTGATTTTTTTCAATTTGTTTACGGATTTATATTATTTCGCGTTATTTAAAGGCGATGTCTATTGGGACTATTTTCAATGTGCTGGAAATTGTTTCACAATCTATGCTCCCAGCTTGATATTTTTTTTTCAATTTGCTTACATATTTATACTGTTTCGCGTTATTTAAAGGTTATGTCTATCGAGGCTATTCTCAATGTGCTGGAAATTGTTTCATAATCTGTGCTCCACGCGTGGATTTTTTGATTTTGTTTACGGATCTATACTATTTCTCGTTATTTAAAGGCGATGTCTATCGAGACTATTTTCAATGTGCTGGAAATTGTTTCACAATCTATGCTCCAAGCGTGATTTTTTTCAATTTGTTTACAGGTTTATGCTATTTCGCGTTATTTGAAGGAGAAGTCTATCGAGGCTATTCTCAATGTGCTGGAATTTGTTTCATAATCTGTGCTCCACGCGTTATTTTTTTGAATTTATTTACAAATTTATGAGATTTCGCGTTATTTAAAGGCGATGCCTATTGAGACTATTTTCAATGTGCTGGAAATTGTTTCACAATCTATGCTCCAAGCTTGATTTTTTTTTTCAATTTGTTTACATATTTATACTGATTCGCGTTATTTAAAAGTGATGTCTATCGAGGTTATTCTCAATGTGCTGGAAATTGTTTCATAATCTGTGCTCCAAGCGGGATTTTTTAAAATTTATTTACAAATTTATAAGATTTCGCGTTATTTAAAGGCGATGTCTATCGAGGCTATTCACAATGTGCTGGAAATTGTTTCATAATCTGTGCTCCACGCGTGATTTTTTTGAATTTGTTTACGGATTTATATTATTTCGCGTTATTTATAGGCGATGTCTATTGGGACTATTTTCAATGTGCTGGAAATTGTTTCACAATCTATGCTCCAAGCTTGATTTTTTTTTCAATTTGTTTACATATTTATACTGTTTCGCGTTATTTAAAGGTGATGTCTATCGAGGCTATTCTCAATGTGCAGGAATTTGTTTCATAATCTGTGCTCCACGCGTGGATTTTTTGATTTTGTTTACGGATCTATACTATTTCGAGTTATTTAAAGGCGATGGCTATCGAGACTATTCTCAATGTGCTGGAAATTGTTTCATAATCTGTGTTCCACGCCTGATTTTTTTTCATTTATTTACGGATTTATACTATTTCGCGTTATTTAAAGGCAATGTCTATCGAGGCTATTCTCAATGTGCTGAAAATCATTTCATAATCTGTGCTCCACGCGTGATTTTTTTGAGTTTATTTACAAATTTATAAGATTTCGCGTTATTTAAAGGCGATGTCTATCGAGGCTATTCTCAATGTGCTGTAAATTGTTTCATAATCTGTGCTCCACGCGTGATTTTTTTAAATTTGCCTACGGATTTATACTATTTCGCGTTATTTACAGGCGATGTCTATTGAGACTATTCTCAATGTTCTGGAAATTGTTTCATAATCTATGCTCCAAGCGTGATTTTTTTTTCAATTTGTTTACAGATTTATACTATTTCGCGTTATTTAAAGGTGATGTCTATCGAGGCTATTCTCAATGTGCTGGAAATTGTTTCATAATCTGTGCTCCACGCGTGATTTTTATTGAATTTGTTTACGGTTTTATACTATTTCGCGTTATTTAAAGGTGATGTCTATCGACGTTATTCTCAATGTGCTGGAAATTGTTTCATAATCTGTGCTCTACGCGTGATTTTTTTAAAAATTTGTTTACGGATTTATACTATTTCGCGCTATTTAAAGGCGATATCTATCCAGACTATTTTCAATGTGCTGGAAATTGTTTCATAATCTATGCTCAAATCGTAATTTTTTTTTTCATTTTTTTTAGAGATTTATACTATTTCATGTTATTTAAATGTGATGTCTATCGAGACTATTCTCAATGTGCTGGAAATTGTTTTATAATCTGTTCTCCAAGCGCGATATTTTTAAATTTGTTTACGGATTTATACTATTTCGCGTTATTTACAGGCGATGTCTATTGAGACTATTCTCAATGTTCTGGAAATTGTTTCATAATCTATGCTCCAAGCGTGATTTTTTTTTTCAATTTGTTTACTGATTTATACTATTTCGCGTTATTTAAAGGTGATGTCTATCGAGGCTATTCTCAATGTGCTGGAAATTGTTTCATAATCTGTGCTCCACACGTGATTTTTTTAAATTTATTTACAAATTTATAAGATTTCGCGTTATTTAAAGGCGATGTGTATTGAGACTATTTTCAATGTGCTGGAAATTGTTTCACAATCTGTGCTCCAAGCTTGATATTTTTTTTCAATTTGTTTACATATTTATACTGTTTCGCGTATTTTTAAAGGTGATGTCTATCGAGACTACTCTCATTGTGCTGGAAATTGTTTTATAATCTGTGCTCCAAGCGCGATTTTTTAAAATTTGTTTACGGATTTATACTATTTCGCGTTATTTAAAAGCGATGTCTATTGAGACTATTTTCAATGTGCTGGAAATTGTTTCACAATCTCTGCTCCAAGCTTGATTTTTTTTTTCAATTTGTTTACATATTTATACTGATTCGCGTTATTTAAAGGTGATGTCTATCGAGGTTATTCTCAATGTGCTGGAAATTGTTTCATAATCTGTGCTCCACACGTGATTTTTTTTAATTTATTTACAAATTTATAAGATTTCGCGTTATTTAAAGGCGATGTCTATCGAGGCTATTCACAATGTGCTGGAAATTGTTTAACAATCTATGCTCCAATCTTGATTTTTTTTCAATTTGTTTACATATTTATACTATTTCGCGTTATTTAAAGGTGATGTCTATCGAGGCTATACTTAATGTGCTGGAAATGGTTTCATAATCTGTGCTCCACGCGTGATTTTTTAAAAATTTGTTTACGCATTTATACTATTTCGCGTTATTTAAAGGTGATGTCTATCGAGGTTATTCTCAATGTTCTGGAAATTGTTTCATAATCTGTGCTCCACGCGTGATTTTTTTGAATTTGTTTACGGTTTTATACTATTTCGCGTTATTTAAAGGTGATGTCTATCGAGGTTATTCTGAATGTGCTGGAAATTGTTTCACAATCTATGCTCCAAGCGTGATTTTTTTTTCAATTTTATTTACAGATTTATACTATTTCTCGTTATTTAAAGGCGATGTCTATCGAGACTATTTTCAATGTGCTGGAAATTGTTTCACAATCTATGCTCCAAGCGTGATTTTTTTTAATTTGTTTACAGGTTTATGCTATTTCGCATTATTTGAAGGAGAAGTCTATCGAGGCTATTCTCAATGTGCTGGAATTTGTTTCATAATCTGTGCTCCACGCGTGATTTTTTTGCATTTATTTACAAATTTATACTATTTCGCGTTATTCAAAGGCGATGTCTATCGAGGCTATTCTCAATGTGCTGGAAATTGTTTCATAATCTGTGCTCCACACGTGATTTTTTTTAATTTATTTACAAATTTATAAGATTTCGCGTTATTTAAAGGCGATGCCTATTGAGACTATTTTCAATGTGCTGGAAATTGTTTCACAATCTATGCTCCAAGCTTGATTTTTTTTTCAATTTGTTTACATATTTATACTGTTTCGCGTTATTTAAAGGTGATGTCTATCGAGACTATTCTCAATGTGCTGGAAATTGTTTTATAATCTGTGCTCCAAGCGGGATTTTTTTAAATTTGTTTACGGATTTATATTATTTCGCGTTATTTAAAAGCGATGTCTATTGAGACTATTTTCAATGTGCTGGAAATTGCTTCAAAATCTATGCTCCAAGCTTGATTTTTTTTTTCAATTTGTTTATATATTTATACTGATTCGCGTTATTTAAAGGTGATGTCTATCGAGGTTATTCTCAATGTGCTGGAAATTGTTTCATAATCTGTGCTCCACACGTGATTTTTTTGAATTTATTTACAAATTTATAAGATTTCGCGTTATTTACAGGCGATGTCTATCGAGGCTATTCACAATGTGCTGGAAATTGTTTCATAATCTGTGCTCCACGCGTGATTTTTTTCAATTTGTTTACGGATTTATATTATTTCGCGTTATTTAAAGGCGATGTCTATTGGGACTATTTTCAATGTGCTGGAAATTGTTTCACAATCTATGCTCCCAGCTTGATATTTTTTTTTCAATTTGCTTACATATTTATACTGTTTCGCGTTATTTAAAGGTTATGTCTATCGAGGCTATTCTCAATGTGCTGGAAATTGTTTCATAATCTGTGCTCCACGCGTGGATTTTTTGATTTTGTTTACGGATCTATACTATTTCTCGTTATTTAAAGGCGATGTCTATCGAGACTATTTTCAATGTGCTGGAAATTGTTTCACAATCTATGCTCCAAGCGTGATTTTTTTCAATTTGTTTACAGGTTTATGCTATTTCGCGTTATTTGAAGGAGAAGTCTATCGAGGCTATTCTCAATGTGCTGGAATTTGTTTCATAATCTGTGCTCCACGCGTTATTTTTTTGAATTTATTTACAAATTTATGAGATTTCGCGTTATTTAAAGGCGATGCCTATTGAGACTATTTTCAATGTGCTGGAAATTGTTTCACAATCTATGCTCCAAGCTTGATTTTTTTTTTCAATTTGTTTACATATTTATACTGATTCGCGTTATTTAAAAGTGATGTCTATCGAGGTTATTCTCAATGTGCTGGAAATTGTTTCATAATCTGTGCTCCAAGCGGGATTTTTTAAAATTTATTTACAAATTTATAAGATTTCGCGTTATTTAAAGGCGATGTCTATCGAGGCTATTCACAATGTGCTGGAAATTGTTTCATAATCTGTGCTCCACGCGTGATTTTTTTGAATTTGTTTACGGATTTATATTATTTCGCGTTATTTATAGGCGATGTCTATTGGGACTATTTTCAATGTGCTGGAAATTGTTTCACAATCTATGCTCCAAGCTTGATTTTTTTTTCAATTTGTTTACATATTTATACTGTTTCGCGTTATTTAAAGGTGATGTCTATCGAGGCTATTCTCAATGTGCAGGAATTTGTTTCATAATCTGTGCTCCACGCGTGGATTTTTTGATTTTGTTTACGGATCTATACTATTTCGAGTTATTTAAAGGCGATGGCTATCGAGACTATTCTCAATGTGCTGGAAATTGTTTCATAATCTGTGTTCCACGCCTGATTTTTTTTCATTTATTTACGGATTTATACTATTTCGCGTTATTTAAAGGCAATGTCTATCGAGGCTATTCTCAATGTGCTGAAAATCATTTCATAATCTGTGCTCCACGCGTGATTTTTTTGAGTTTATTTACAAATTTATAAGATTTCGCGTTATTTAAAGGCGATGTCTATCGAGGCTATTCTCAATGTGCTGTAAATTGTTTCATAATCTGTGCTCCACGCGTGATTTTTTTAAATTTGCCTACGGATTTATACTATTTCGCGTTATTTACAGGCGATGTCTATTGAGACTATTCTCAATGTTCTGGAAATTGTTTCATAATCTATGCTCCAAGCGTGATTTTTTTTTCAATTTGTTTACAGATTTATACTATTTCGCGTTATTTAAAGGTGATGTCTATCGAGGCTATTCTCAATGTGCTGGAAATTGTTTCATAATCTGTGCTCCACGCGTGATTTTTATTGAATTTGTTTACGGTTTTATACTATTTCGCGTTATTTAAAGGTGATGTCTATCGACGTTATTCTCAATGTGCTGGAAATTGTTTCATAATCTGTGCTCTACGCGTGATTTTTTTAAAAATTTGTTTACGGATTTATACTATTTCGCGCTATTTAAAGGCGATATCTATCCAGACTATTTTCAATGTGCTGGAAATTGTTTCATAATCTATGCTCAAATCGTAATTTTTTTTTTCATTTTTTTTAGAGATTTATACTATTTCATGTTATTTAAAGGTGATGTCTATCGAGACTATTCTCAATGTGCTGGAAATTGTTTTATAATCTGTTCTCCAAGCGCGATATTTTTAAATTTGTTTACGGATTTATACTATTTCGCGTTATTTACAGGCGATGTCTATTGAGACTATTCTCAATGTTCTGGAAATTGTTTCATAATCTATGCTCCAAGCGTGATTTTTTTTTTCAATTTGTTTACTGATTTATACTATTTCGCGTTATTTAAAGGTGATGTCTATCGAGGCTATTCTCAATGTGCTGGAAATTGTTTCATAATCTGTGCTCCACACGTGATTTTTTTAAATTTATTTACAAATTTATAAGATTTCGCGTTATTTAAAGGCGATGTGTATTGAGACTATTTTCAATGTGCTGGAAATTGTTTCACAATCTGTGCTCCAAGCTTGATATTTTTTTTCAATTTGTTTACATATTTATACTGTTTCGCGTATTTTTAAAGGTGATGTCTATCGAGACTACTCTCATTGTGCTGGAAATTGTTTTATAATCTGTGCTCCAAGCGCGATTTTTTAAAATTTGTTTACGGATTTATACTATTTCGCGTTATTTAAAAGCGATGTCTATTGAGACTATTTTCAATGTGCTGGAAATTGTTTCACAATCTCTGCTCCAAGCTTGATTTTTTTTTTCAATTTGTTTACATATTTATACTGATTCGCGTTATTTAAAGGTGATGTCTATCGAGGTTATTCTCAATGTGCTGGAAATTGTTTCATAATCTGTGCTCCACACGTGATTTTTTTTAATTTATTTACAAATTTATAAGATTTCGCGTTATTTAAAGGCGATGTCTATCGAGGCTATTCACAATGTGCTGGAAATTGTTTAACAATCTATGCTCCAATCTTGATTTTTTTTTCAATTTGTTTACATATTTATACTATTTCGCGTTATTTAAAGGTGATGTCTATCGAGGCTATACTTAATGTGCTGGAAATGGTTTCATAATCTGTGCTCCACGCGTGATTTTTTAAAAATTTGTTTACGCATTTATACTATTTCGCGTTATTTAAAGGTGATGTCTATCGAGGTTATTCTCAATGTTCTGGAAATTGTTTCATAATCTGTGCTCCACGCGTGATTTTTTTGAATTTGTTTACGGTTTTATACTATTTCGCGTTATTTAAAGGTGATGTCTATCGAGGTTATTCTGAATGTGCTGGAAATTGTTTAACAATCTATGCCACAAGCTTGATTTTTTTTTCAATTTGTTTACATATTTATATGTTTCGCGTTATTTAAATGTGATGTCTATCGTGACTATTCTCAATGTGCTGGAAATTGTTTTATAATCTGTGCTCCAAGCGCGATTTTTTAAAATTTGTTTACGGATTTATACTATTTCGTTTTATTTAAAGGTGATGTCTATCGAGGTTATTCTCAATGTGCTGGAAATTGTTCCATAATCTGTGCTCCAAGCCTGATTTTTTTTTCAATTTGTTTACGGATATATACTATTTCGCGTTATTTAAAGGCGATGTCTATCGAGGCTATTCTCAATGTGCTGGAAATTGTTTCATAATCTGTGCTCCACGCGTGATTTTTTTGAATTTGTTTTCGGATTTATAATATTCCGCGTTATTTAAAGGCGATGTCTATCGAGACTATTTTCAATGTGCTGGAAATTGTTTCACAATCTATGCTCCAATCTTGATTTTTTTCAATTTGTTTACATATTTATACTATTTCGCGTTATTTAAAGGCGATGTCTATCGAGGCTATTCACAATGTGCTGGAAATTGTTTCATAATCTGTGCTCCACGCGTGATTTTTTTGAATTTGTTTACGGATTTATATTATTTCGCGTTATTTATAGGCGATGTCTATTGGGACTATTTTCAATGTGCTGGAAATTGTTTCACAATCTATGCTCCAAGCTTGATTTTTTTTTCAATTTGTTTACATATTTATACTGTTTCGCGTTATTTAAAGGTGATGTCTATCGAGGCTATTCTCAATGTGCAGGAATTTGTTTCATAATCTGTGCTCCACGCGTGGATTTTTTGATTTTGTTTACGGATCTATACTATTTCGAGTTATTTAAAGGCGATGGCTATCGAGACTATTCTCAATGTGCTGGAAATTGTTTCATAATCTGTGTTCCACGCCTGATTTTTTTTCATTTATTTACGGATTTATACTATTTCGCGTTATTTAAAGGCAATGTCTATCGAGGCTATTCTCAATGTGCTGAAAATCATTTCATAATCTGTGCTCCACGCGTGATTTTTTTGAGTTTATTTACAAATTTATAAGATTTCGCGTTATTTAAAGGCGATGTCTATCGAGGCTATTCTCAATGTGCTGTAAATTGTTTCATAATCTGTGCTCCACGCGTGATTTTTTTAAATTTGCCTACGGATTTATACTATTTCGCGTTATTTACAGGCGATGTCTATTGAGACTATTCTCAATGTTCTGGAAATTGTTTCATAATCTATGCTCCAAGCGTGATTTTTTTTTCAATTTGTTTACAGATTTATACTATTTCGCGTTATTTAAAGGTGATGTCTATCGAGGCTATTCTCAATGTGCTGGAAATTGTTTCATAATCTGTGCTCCACGCGTGATTTTTATTGAATTTGTTTACGGTTTTATACTATTTCGCGTTATTTAAAGGTGATGTCTATCGACGTTATTCTCAATGTGCTGGAAATTGTTTCATAATCTGTGCTCTACGCGTGATTTTTTTAAAAATTTGTTTACGGATTTATACTATTTCGCGCTATTTAAAGGCGATATCTATCCAGACTATTTTCAATGTGCTGGAAATTGTTTCATAATCTATGCTCAAATCGTAATTTTTTTTTTCATTTTTTTTAGAGATTTATACTATTTCATGTTATTTAAAGGTGATGTCTATCGAGACTATTCTCAATGTGCTGGAAATTGTTTTATAATCTGTTCTCCAAGCGCGATATTTTTAAATTTGTTTACGGATTTATACTATTTCGCGTTATTTACAGGCGATGTCTATTGAGACTATTCTCAATGTTCTGGAAATTGTTTCATAATCTATGCTCCAAGCGTGATTTTTTTTTTCAATTTGTTTACTGATTTATACTATTTCGCGTTATTTAAAGGTGATGTCTATCGAGGCTATTCTCAATGTGCTGGAAATTGTTTCATAATCTGTGCTCCACACGTGATTTTTTTAAATTTATTTACAAATTTATAAGATTTCGCGTTATTTAAAGGCGATGTGTATTGAGACTATTTTCAATGTGCTGGAAATTGTTTCACAATCTGTGCTCCAAGCTTGATATTTTTTTTCAATTTGTTTACATATTTATACTGTTTCGCGTATTTTTAAAGGTGATGTCTATCGAGACTACTCTCATTGTGCTGGAAATTGTTTTATAATCTGTGCTCCAAGCGCGATTTTTTAAAATTTGTTTACGGATTTATACTATTTCGCGTTATTTAAAAGCGATGTCTATTGAGACTATTTTCAATGTGCTGGAAATTGTTTCACAATCTCTGCTCCAAGCTTGATTTTTTTTTTCAATTTGTTTACATATTTATACTGATTCGCGTTATTTAAAGGTGATGTCTATCGAGGTTATTCTCAATGTGCTGGAAATTGTTTCATAATCTGTGCTCCACACGTGATTTTTTTTAATTTATTTACAAATTTATAAGATTTCGCGTTATTTAAAGGCGATGTCTATCGAGGCTATTCACAATGTGCTGGAAATTGTTTAACAATCTATGCTCCAATCTTGATTTTTTTTTCAATTTGTTTACATATTTATACTATTTCGCGTTATTTAAAGGTGATGTCTATCGAGGCTATACTTAATGTGCTGGAAATGGTTTCATAATCTGTGCTCCACGCGTGATTTTTTAAAAATTTGTTTACGCATTTATACTATTTCGCGTTATTTAAAGGTGATGTCTATCGAGGTTATTCTCAATGTTCTGGAAATTGTTTCATAATCTGTGCTCCACGCGTGATTTTTTTGAATTTGTTTACGGTTTTATACTATTTCGCGTTATTTAAAGGTGATGTCTATCGAGGTTATTCTGAATGTGCTGGAAATTGTTTAACAATCTATGCCACAAGCTTGATTTTTTTTTCAATTTGTTTACATATTTATATGTTTCGCGTTATTTAAATGTGATGTCTATCGTGACTATTCTCAATGTGCTGGAAATTGTTTTATAATCTGTGCTCCAAGCGCGATTTTTTAAAATTTGTTTACGGATTTATACTATTTCGTTTTATTTAAAGGTGATGTCTATCGAGGTTATTCTCAATGTGCTGGAAATTGTTCCATAATCTGTGCTCCAAGCCTGATTTTTTTTTCAATTTGTTTACGGATATATACTATTTCGCGTTATTTAAAGGCGATGTCTATCGAGGCTATTCTCAATGTGCTGGAAATTGTTTCATAATCTGTGCTCCACGCGTGATTTTTTTGAATTTGTTTTCGGATTTATAATATTCCGCGTTATTTAAAGGCGATGTCTATCGAGACTATTTTCAATGTGCTGGAAATTGTTTCACAATCTATGCTCCAATCTTGATTTTTTTCAATTTGTTTACATATTTATACTATTTCGCGTTATTTAAAGGTGATGTTTATCGTGGCTATTCTCAATGTGCTGGAAATTGTTTCATAATCTGTGCTCCACGCGTGATTTTTTTGAATTTGTTTTCGGATTTATAATATTCCGCGTTATTTAAAGGCGATGTCTATCGAGACTATTTTCAATGTGCTGGAAATTGTTTCACAATCTATGCTCCAATCTTGATTTTTTTTCAATTTGTTTACATATTTATACTATTTCGCGTTATTTAAAGGCGATGTCTATCGAGGCTATTCTTAATGTGCTGGAAATTGTTTCATAATCTGTGCTCCACGCGTGATTATTTTGAATTTGTTTTCGGATTTATAATATTCCGCGTTATTTAAAGGCGATGTCTATCGAGACTATTTTCAATGTGCTGGAAATTGTTTCACAATCTATGCTCCAATCTTGATTTTTTTTCAATTTGTTTACATATTTATACTATTTCGCGTTATTTAAAGGCGATTTCTATCGACACTATTCTCAATGTGCTGGAAATTGTTTCATAATCTGTGCTCCACGCGTGATTTTTTTAAATTTATTTACAAATTTATAAGATTTCGCGTTATTTAAAGGTGATGTCTATCGAGGTTATTCTCAATGTGCTGGAAATTGTTTCATAATCTGTGCTCCAAGCCTGATTTTTTTTTCAATATGTTTACGGATATATACTATTTCGCGTTATTTAAAGGCGATTGTCTATCGAGGCTATTCTCAATGTGCTGGAAATTGTTTCATAATCTGTGCTCCACGCGTGATTTTTTTGAATTTGTTTTCGGATTTATAATATTCCGCGTTATTTAAAGGCGATGTCTATCGAGACTATTTTCAATGTGCTGGAAATTGTTTCACAATCTATGCTCCAATCTTGATTTTTTTTTCAATTTGTTTACATATTTATACTATTTCGCGTTATTTAAAGGTGATGTCTATCGAGGCTATTCTTAATGTGCTGGAAATTGTTTCATAATCTGTGCTCCACGCGTGATTTTTTTAAAATTTGTTTACGCATTTATACTATTTCGCGTTATTTAAAGGTTATGTCTATCGAGGTTATTCTCAATGTGCTGGAAATTGTTTCATAATCTGTGCTCCACGCGTGATTTTTTTAAAATTTGTTTACGCATTTATACTATTTCGCGTTATTTAAATGCGATGTCTTTCGAGACTATTTTCAATATGCTGGAAATTGTTTCACAATCTATGCTCCAAGCGTGATTTTTTTTTCAATTTTATTTACAGATTTATACTATTTCTCGTTATTTAAAGGCGATGTCTATCGAGACTATTTTCAATGTGCTGGAAATTGTTTCACAATCTATGCTCCAAGCGTGATTTTTTTCAATTTGTTTATAGGTTTATGCTATTTCGCGTTATTTGAAGGAGAAGTCTATCGAGGCTATTCTCAATGTGCTGGAATTTGTTTCATAATTTGTGCTCCACGCGTGATTTTTTTGCATTTATTTACAAATTTATACTATTTCGCGTTATTCAAAGGCGATGTCTATCGAGGCTATTCTCAATGTGCTGGAAATTGTTTCATAATCTGTGCTCCACACGTGATTTTTTTTAATTTATTTACAAATTTATAAGATTTCGCGTTATTTAAAGGCGATGCCTATTGAGACTATTTTCAATGTGCTGGAAATTGTTTCACAATCTATGCTCCAAGCTTGATTTTTTTTTTCAATTTGTTTACATATTTATACTGTTTCGCGTTATTTAAAGGTGATGTCTATCGAGACTATTCTCAGTGTGCTGGAAATTGTTTTATAATCTGTGCTCCAAGCGGGATTTTTTTAAATTTGTTTACGGATTTATATTATTTCGCGTTATTTAAAAGCGATGTCTATTGAGACTATTTTCAATGTGCTGGAAATTGCTTCAAAATCTATGCTCCAAGCTTGATTTTTTTTTCAATTTGTTTATATATTTATACTGATTCGCGTTATTTAAAGGTGATGTCTATCGAGGTTATTCTCAATGTGCTTGAAATTGTTTCATAATCTGTGTTCCACGCCTGATTTTTTTTCATTTATTTACGGATTTATACTATTTCGCGTTATTTAAAGGCAATGTCTATCGAGGCTATTCTCAATGTGCTGAAAATCATTTCATAATCTGTGCTCCACGCGTGATTTTTTTGAGTTTATTTAGAAATTTATAAGATTTCGCGTTATTTAAAGGCGATGTCTATCGAGGCTATTCTCAATGTGCTGTAAATTGTTTCATAATCTGTGCTCCACGCGTGATTTTTTTAAATTTGTTTACGGTTTTATACTATTTCGCGTTATTTAAAGGTGATGTCTATCGAGGTTATTCTCAATGTGCTGGAAATTGTTTAACAATCTATGCCCCAAGCTTGATTTTTTTTTTCAATTTGTTTATATATTTATACTGTTTCGCGTTATTTAAATGTGATGTCTATCGTGACTATTCTCAATGTGCTGGAAATTGTTTTATAATCTGTGCTCCAAGCGCGATTTTTTTAAATTTGTTTACGGATATATACTATTTCGCGTTATTTAAAGGCGATGTCTATCGAGGCTATTCTCAATGTGCTGGAAATTGTTTCATAATCTCTGCTCCACGCGTGATTTTTTTTAATTTGTTTACGGATTTATACTATTTTGCGTATTTAAAGGCGATTTCTATCGACACTATTCTCAATGTGCTGGAAATTGTTTCATAATCTGTGCTCCACGCGTGATTTTTTTAAATTTATTTACAAATTTATAAGATTTCGCGTTATTTAAAGGTGATGTCTATCGAGGTTATTCTCAATGTGCTGGAAATT
The DNA here is from genome assembly GCA_963932465.1 of Maratus speciosus. Lineage (NCBI taxonomy): Eukaryota > Metazoa > Arthropoda > Arachnida > Araneae > Salticidae > Maratus > Maratus speciosus. The sequence goes on along the minus strand of CAWVRF010000838.1, from coordinate 204,309 downwards.
GTTTCATAATCTGTGCTCCAAGCCTGATTTTTTTTTCTATTTGTTTACGGATATATACTATTTCGCGTTATTTAAAGGCGATGTCTATCGAGGCTATTCTCAATGTGCTGGAAATTGTTTCATAATCTGTGCTCCACGCGTGATTTTTTAAAATTTATTTACAAATTTATAAGATTTCGCGTTATTTAAAGGTGATGTCTATCGAGGTTATTCTCAATGTGCTGGAAATTGTTGCATAATCTGTGCTCCAAGCCTGATTTTTTTTTCAATTTGTTTACGGATCTATACTATTTCTCGTTATTTAAAGTTGATGTCTATCGAGACTATTCTCAATGTGCTGGAAATTGTTTTATAATCTGTGCTCCAAGCGGGATTTTTTTAAATTTGTTTACGGATTTATATTATTTCGCGTTATTTAAAAGCGATGTCTATTGAGACTATTTTCAATGTGCTGGAAATTGCTTCACAATCTATGCTCCAAGCTTGATTTTTTTTTCAATTTGTTTACATATTTATACTGATTCGCGTTATTTAAAGGTGATGTCTATCGAGGTTATTCTCAATGTGCTGGAAATTGTTTCATAATCTGTGCTCCACACGTGATTTTTTTGAATTTATTTACAAATTTATAAGATTTCGCGTTATTTAAAGGCGATGTCTATCGAGGCTATTCACAATGTGCTGGAAATTGTTTCATAATCTGTGCTCCACGCGTGATTTTTTTGAATTTGTTTACGGATTTATATTATTTCGAGTTATTTAAAGGCGATGGCTATCGAGACTATTCTCAATGTGCTGGAAATTGTTTCATAATCTGTGTTCCACGCCTGATTTTTTTTCATTTATTTACGGATTTATACTATCCGCGTTATTTAAAGGCAATGTCTATCGAGGCTATTCTCAATGTGCTGAAAATCATTTCATAATCTGTGCTCCACGCGTGATTTTTTTGAGTTTATTTACAAATTTATAAGATTTCGCGTTATTTAAAGGCTATGTCTATCGAGGCTATTCTCAATGTGCTGTAAATTGTTTCATAATCTGTGCTCCACGCGTGATTTTTTAAAATTTGTTTACGGATTTATACTATTTCGCGTTAATTACAGGCGATGTCTATTGAGACTATTCTAAATGTTCTGGAAATTGTTTCATAATCTATGCTCCAAGCGTGATTTTTTTTTTCAATTTGTTTACAGATTTATACTATTTCGCGTTATTTAAAGGTGATGTCTATGGAGGCTATTCTCAATGTGCTGGAAATTGTTTCATAATCTGTGCTCCACGCGTGATTTTTATTGAATTTGTTTACGGTTTTATACTATTTCGCGTTATTTAAAGGTGATGTCTATCGAGGTTATTCTCAATGTGCTGGAAATTGTTTCATAATCTGTGCTCTACGCGTGATTTTTTTAAAAATTTGTTTACGGATTTATACTATTTCGCGCTATTTAAAGGCGATATCTATCGAGACTATTTTCAATGTGCTGGAAATTGTTTCAGAATCTATGCTCAAATCGTAATTTTTTTTTTTCATTTTTTTTAGAGATTTATACTATTTCATGTTATTTAAAGGCGATTTCTATCGACCCTATTCTCAATGTGCTGGAAATTGTTTCATAATCTGTGCTCCACGCGTGATTTTTTTTAATTTATTTACAAATTTATAAGATTTCGCGTTATTTAAAGGTGATGTCTATCGAGGTTATTCTCAATGTGCTGGAAATTGTTTCATAATCTGTGCTCCAAGCCTGATTTTTTTTTCAATTTGTTTACGGATATATACTATTTCGCGTCATTTAAAGGCGATGTCTATCGAGGCTATTCTCAATGTGCTGGAAATTGTTTCATAATCTGTGCTCCACGCGTGATTTTTTTAAATTTATTTACAAATTTATAAGATTTCGCGTTATTTAAAGGTGATGTCTATCGAGGTTATTCTCAATGTGCTGGAAATTGTTTCATAATCTGTGCTCCAAGCCTGATTTTTTTTTCAATTTGTTTACGGATCTATACTATTTCTCGTTATTTAAAGGCGATGTCTATCGAGACTATTTTCAATGTGCTGGAATTTGTTTCATAATCTGTGCTCCACGCGTGATTTTTTTGCATTTACAAATTTATACTATTTCGCGTTATTTGAAGGTGATGTCTATCGGGGCTATTCTCAATGTGCAGGAAATTGTTTCATAATCTGTGCTCCACGCGTGGATTTTTTGATTTTGTTTACGGATCTATACTATTTCGAGTTATTTAAAGGCGATGGCTATCGAGACTATTCTCAATGTGCTGGAAATTGTTTCATAATCTGTGTTCCACGCCTGATTTTTTTTCATTTATTTACGGATTTATACTATTTCGCGTTATTTAAAGGCAATGTCTATCGAGGCTATTCTCAATGTGCTGAAAATCATTTCATAATCTGTGCTCCACGCGTGATTTTTTTGAGTTTATTTACAAATTTATAAGATTTCGCGTTATTTAAAGGCTATGTCTATCGAGGCTATTCTCAATGTGCTGTAAATTGTTTCATAATCTGTGCTGCACGCGTGATTTTTTAAAATTTGTTTACGGATTTATACTATTTCGCGTTATTTACAGGCGATGTCTATTGAGACTATTCTCAATGTTCTGGAAATTGTTTCATAATCTATGCTCCAAGCGTGATTTTTTTTTCAATTTGTTTACAGATTTATACTATTTCGCGTTATTTAAAGGTGATGTCTATCGAGGCTATTCTCAATGTGCTGGAAATTGTTTCATAATCTGTGCTCCATGCGTGATTTTTATTGAATTTGTTTACGGTTTTATACTATTTCGCGTTATTTAAAGGTGATGTCTATCGAGGTTATTCTCAATGTGCTGGAAATTGTTTCATAATCTGTGCTCTACGCGTGATTTTTTTAAAAATTTGTTTACGGATTTATACTATTTCGCGCTATTTAAAGGCGATATCTATCGAGACTATTTTCAATGTGCTGGAAATTGTTTCAGAATCTATGCTCAAATCGTAATTTTTTTTTTCATTTTTTTTAGAGATTTATACTATTTCATGTTATTTAAAGGTGATGTCTATCGAGACTATTCTCAATGTGCTGGAAATTGTTTCATAATCTGTGCTCCACGCGTGATTTTTTTAAATTTGTTTACGGATTTATACTATTTTGCGTATTTAAAGGCGATTTCTATCGACACTATTCTCAATGTGCTGGAAATTGTTTCATAATCTGTGCTCCACGCGTGATTTTTTTTAATTTATTTACAAATTTATAAGATTTCGCGTTATTTAAAGGTGATGTCTATCGAGGTTATTCTCAATGTGCTGGAAATTGTTTCATAATCTGTGCTCCAAGCCTGATTTTTTTTTCAATTTGTTTACGGATATATACTATTTCGCGTCATTTAAAGGCGATGTCTATCGAGGCTATTCTCAATGTGCTGGAAATTGTTTCATAATCTGTGCTCCACGCGTGATTTTTTTAAATTTATTTACAAATTTATAAGATTTCGCGTTATTTAAAGGTGATGTCTATCGAGGTTATTCTCAATGTGCTGGAAATTGTTTCATAATCTGTGCTCCAAGCCTGATTTTTTTTTCAATTTGTTTACGGATCTATACTATTTCTCGTTATTTAAAGGCGATGTCTATCGAGACTATTTTCAATGTGCTGGAAATTGTTTCACAATCTATGCTCCAAGCGTGATTTTTTTCAATTTGTTTACAGGTTTATGCTATTTCGCGTTATTTGAAGGAGAAGTCTATCGAGGCTATTCTCAATGTGCTGGAATTTGTTTCATAATCTGTGCTCCACGCGTGATTTTTTTGCATTTACAAATTTATACTATTTCGCGTTATTTGAAGGTGATGTCTATCGAGGCTATTCTCAATGTGCAGGAAATTGTTTCATAATCTGTGCTCCACGCGTGGATTTTTTGATTTTGTTTACGAATCTATACTATTTCGAGTTATTTAAAGGCGATGGCTATCGAGACTATTCTCAATGTGCTGGAAATTGTTTCATAATCTGTGTTCCACGCCTGATTTTTTTTCATTTATTTACGGATTTATACTATTTCGCGTTATTTAAAGGCAATGTCTATCGAGGCTATTCTCAATGTGCTGAAAATCATTTCATAATCTGTGCTCCACGCGTGATTTTTTTGAGTTTATTTACAAATTTATAAGATTTCGCGTTATTTAAAGGCTATGTCTATCGAGGCTATTCTCAATGTGCTGTAAATTGTTTCATAATCTGTGCTCCACGCGTGATTTTTTAAAATTTGTTTACGGATTTATACTATTTCGCGTTATTTACAGGCGATGTCTATTGAGACTATTCTCAATGTTCTGGAAATTGTTTCATAATCTATGCTCCACGCGTGATTTTTTTTTCAATTTGTTTACAGATTTATACTATTTCGCGTTATTTAAAGGTGATGTCTATCGAGGCTATTCTCAATGTGCTGGAAATTGTTTCATAATCTGTGCTCTACGCGTGATTTTTTTAAAAATTTGTTTACGGATTTATACTATTTCGCGCTATTTAAAGGCGATATCTATCGAGACTATTTTCAATGTGCTGGAAATTGTTTCAGAATCTATGCTCAAATCGTAATTTTTTTTTTCATTTTTTTTAGAGATTTATACTATTTCATGTTATTTAAAGGTGATGTCTATCGAGACTATTCTCAATGTGCTGGAAATTGTTTCATAATCTGTGCTCCACGCGTGATTTTTTTGAATTTGTTTACGGATTTATACTATTTTGCGTATTTAAAGGCGATTTCTATCGACACTATTCTCAATGTGCTGGAAATTGTTTCATAATCTGTGCTCTACGCGTGATTTTTTTTAATTTATTTACAAATTTATAAGATTTCGCGTTATTTAAAGGTGATGTCTATCGAGGTTATTCTCAATGTGCTGGAAATTGTTTCATAATCTGTGCTCCAAGCCTGATTTTTTTTTCAATTTGTTTACGGATATATACTATTTCGCGTCATTTAAAGGCGATGTCTATCGAGGCTATTCTCAATGTGCTGGAAATTGTTTCATAATCTGTGCTCCACGCGTGATTTTTTTAAATTTATTTACAAATTTATAAGATTTCGCGTTATTTAAAGGTGATGTCTATCGAGGTTATTCTCAATGTGCTGGAAATTGTTTCATAATCTGTGCTCCAAGCCTGATTTTTTTTTCAATTTGTTTACGGATCTATACTATTTCTCGTTATTTAAAGGCGATGTCTATCGAGACTATATTCAATGTGCTGGAAATTGTTTCACAATCTATGCTCCAAGCGTGATTTTTTTCAATTTGTTTACAGGTTTATGCTATTTCGCGTTATTTGAAGGAGAAGTCTATCGAGGCTATTCTCAATGTGCTGGAATTTGTTTCATAATCTGTGCTCCACGCGTGATTTTTTTGCACTTACATATTTATACTATTTCGCGTTATTTAAAAGCGATGTCTATCGAGGCTATTCTCAATGTGCTGGAAATTGTTTCATAATCTGTGCTCCACACGTGATTTTTTTGAATTTATTAACAAATTTATGACATTTCGCGTTATTTAAAGGCGATGCCTATTGAGACTATTTTCAATGTGCTGGAAATTGTTTCACAATCTATGCTCCAAGCTTGATTTTTTTTTCAATTTGTTTACATATTTATACTGTTTCGCGTTATTTAAAGTTGATGTCTATCGAGACTATTCTCAATGTGCTGGAAATTGTTTTATAATCTGTGCTCCAAGCGGGATTTTTTTAAATTTGTTTACGGATTTATATTATTTCGCGTTATTTAAAAGCGATGTCTATTGAGACTATTTTTAATGTGCTGGAAATTGCTTCACAATCTATGCTCCAAGCTTGATTTTTTTTTCAATTTGTTTACATATTTATACTGATTCGCGTTATTTAAAGGTGATGTCTATCGAGGTTATTCTCAATGTGCTGGAAATTGTTTCATAATCTGTGCTCCACACGTGATTTTTTGAATTTATTTACAAATTTATAAGATTTCGCATTATTTAAAGGCGATGTCTATCGAGGCTATTCACAATGTGCTGGAAATTGTTTCATAATCTGTGCTCCACGCGTGATTTTTTTGAATTTGTTTACGGATTTATATTATTTCGCGTTATTTAAAGGCGATGTCTATTGGGACTATTTTCAATGTGCTGGAAATTGTTTCACAATCTATGCTCCAAGCTTGATTTTTTTTTCAATTTGTTTACATATTTATACTGTTTCGCGTTATTTAAAGGTGATGTCTATCGAGGCTATTCTCAATGTGCAGGAAATTGTTTCATAATCTGTGCTCCACGCGTGGATTTTTTGATTTTGTTTACGGATCTATACTATTTCGATTTATTTAAAGGCGATGGCTATTGAGACTATTCTCAATGTGCTGGAAATTGTTTCATAATCTGTGTTCCACGCCTGATTTTTTTTCATTTATTTACGGATTTATACTATTTCGCGTTATTTAAAGGCAATGTCTATCGAGGCTATTCTCAATGTGCTGAAAATCATTTCATAATCTGTGCTCCACGCGTGATTTTTTTGAGTTTATTTACAAATTTATAAGATTTCGCGTTATTTAAAGGCTATGTCTATCGAGGCTATTCTCAATGTGCTGTAAATTGTTTCATAATCTGTGCTCCACGCGTGATTTTTTAAAATTTGTTTACGGATTTATACTATTTCGCGTTATTTACAGGCGATGTCTATTGAGACTATTCTCAATGTTCTGGAAATTGTTTCATAATCTATGCTCCAAGCGTGATTTTTTTTTTCAATTTGTTTACAGATTTATACTATTTCGCGTTATTTAAAGGTGATGTCTATCGAGGCTATTCTCAATGTGCTGGAAATTGTTTCATAATCTGTGCTCCACGCGTGATTTTTATTGAATTTGTTTACGGTTTTATACTATTTCGCGTTATTTAAAGGTGATGTCTATCGAGGTTATTCTCAATGTGCTGGAAATTGTTTCATAATCTGTGCTCTACGCGTGATTTTTTTAAAAATTTGTTTACGGATTTATACTATTTCGCGCTATTTAAAGGCGATATCTATCGAGACTATTTTCAATGTGCTGGAAATTGTTTCAGAATCTATGCTCAAATCGGAATTTTTTTTTTCATTTTTTTTAGAGATTTATACTATTTCATGTTATTTAAAGGTGATGTCTATCGAGACTATTCTCAATGTGCTGGAAATTGTTTCATAATCTGTGCTCCACGCGTGATTTTTTAAAATTTGTTTACGGATTTATACTATTTCGCGTTATTTACAGGCGATGTCTATTGAGACTATTCTCAATGTTCTGGAAATTGTTTCATAATCTATGCTCCAAGCGTGATTTTTTTTTCAATTTGTTTACAGATTTATACTATTTCGCGTTATTTAAAGGTGATGTCTATCGAGGCTATTCTCAATGTGCTGGAAATTGTTTCATAATCTGTGCTCCACGCGTGATTTTTATTGAATTTGTTTACGGTTTTATACTATTTCGCGTTATTTAAAGGTGATGTCTATCGAGGTTATTCTCAATGTGCTGGAAATTGTTTCATAATCTGTGCTCTACGCGTGATTTTTTTAAAAATTTGTTTACGGATTTATACTATTTCGCGCTATTTAAAGGCGATATCTATCGAGACTATTTTCAATGTGCTGGAAATTGTTTCAGAATCTATGCTCAAATCGTAATATTTTTTTTCATTTTTTTAGAGATTTATACTATTTCATGTTATTTAAACGTGATGTCTATCGAGGCTATTCTCAATGTGCTGGAAATTGTTTCATAATCTGTGCTCCACGCGTGATTTTTTTAAATTTATTTACAAATTTATAAGATTTCGCGTTATTTAAAGGTGATGTCTATCGAGGTTATTCGCAATGTGCTGGAAATTGTTTCATAATCTGTGCTCCAAGCCTGATTTTTTTTTTCAATTTGTTTACGGATCTATAATATTTCTCGTTATTTAAAGGCGATGTCTATCGAGACTATTTTCAATGTGCTGGAAATTGTTTCACAATCTATGCTCCAAGCGTGATTTTTTTCAATTTGTTTACAGGTTTATGCTATTTCGCGTTATTTGAAGGAGAAGTCTATCGAGGCTATTCTCAATGTGCTGGAATTTGTTTCATAATCTGTGCTCCACGCGTGATTTTTTTGCATTTACAAATTTATACTATTTCGCGTTATTTAAAGGCGATGTCTATCGAGGCTATTCTCAATGTGCTGGAAATTGTTTCATAATCTGTGCTCCACACGTGATTTTTTTTAATTTATTTACAAATTTATGAGATTTCGCGTTATTTAAAGGCGATGCCTATTGAGACTATTTTCAATGTGCTGGAAATTGTTTCACAATCTATGCTCCAAGCTTGATTTTTTTTTTTCAATTTGTTTACATATTTATACTGTTTCGCGTTATTTAAAGTTGATGTCTATCGAGACTATTCTCAATGTGCTGGAAATTGTTTTATAATCTGTGCTCCAAGCGGGATTTTTTTTAATTTGTTTACGGATTTATATTATTTCGCGTTATTTAAAAGCGGTGTCTATTGAGACTATTTTTAATGTGCTGGAAATTGCTTCACAATCTATGCTCCAAGCTTGATTTTTTTTTCAATTTGTTTACATATTTATACTGATTCGCGTTATTTAAAGGTGATGTCTATCGAGGTTATTCTCAATGTGCTGGAAATTGTTTCATAATCTGTGCTCCACACGTGATTTTTTTGAATTTATTTACAAATTTATAAGATTTCGCGTTATTTAAAGGCGATGTCTATCGAGGCTATTCACAATGTGCTGGAAATTGTTTCATAATCTGTGCTCCACGCGTGATTTTTTTGAATTTGTTTACGGATTTATATTATTTCGCGTTATTTAAAGGCGATGTCTATTGGGACTATTTTCAATGTGCTGGAAATTGTTTCACAATCTATGCTCCAAGCTTGATTTTTTTTTTCAATTTGTTTACATATTTATACTGTTTCGCGTTATTTAAAGGTGATGTCTATCGAGGCTATTCTCAATGTGCAGGAAATTGTTTCATAATCTGTGCTCCACGCGTGGATTTTTTGATTTTGTTTACGGATCTATACTATTTCGAGTTATTTAAAGGCGATGGCTATCGAGACTATTCTCAATGTGCTGGAAATTGTTTCATAATCTGTGTTCCACGCCTGATTTTTTTTCATTTATTTACGGATTTATACTATTTCGCGTTATTTAAAGGCAATGTCTATCGAGGCTATTCTCAATGTGCTGAAAATCATTTCATAATCTGTGATCCACGCGTGATTTTTTTGAGTTTATTTACAAATTTATAAGATTTCGCGTTATTTAAAGGCTATGTCTATCGAGGCTATTCTCAATGTGCTGTAAATTGTTTCATAATCTGTGCTCCACGCGTGATTTTTTTAAATTTGTTTACGGATTTATACTATTTCGCGTTATTTACAGGCGATGTCTATTGAGACTATTCTCAATGTTCTGGAAATTGTTTCATAATCTATGCTCCAAGCGTGATTTTTTTTTCAATTTGTTTACAGATTTATACTATTTCGCGTTATTTAAAGGTGATGTCTATCGAGGCTATTCTCAATGTGCTGGAAATTGTTTCATAATCTGTGCTCCACGCGTGATTTTTATTGAATTTGTTTACGGTTTTATACTATTTCGCGTTATTTAAAGGTGATGTCTATCGAGGTTATTCTCAATGTGCTGGAAATTGTTTCATAATCTGTGCTCCACGCGTGATTTTTTTAAAAATTTGTTTACGGATTTATACTATTTCGCGCTATTTAAAGGCGATATCTATCGAGACTATTTTCAATGTGCTGGAAATTGTTTCAGAATCTATGCTCAAATCGAAATTTTTTTTTTCATTTTTTTTAGAGATTTATACTATTTCATGTTATTTAAAGGTGATGTCTATCGAGACTATTCTCAATGTGCTGGAAATTGTTTTATAATCTGTTCTCCAAGCGCGATATTTTTAAATTTGTTTACGGATTTATACTATTTCGCGTTATTTACAGGCGATGTCTATTGAGACTATTCTCAATGTTCTGGAAATTGTTTCATAATCTATGCTCCAAGCGTGATTTTTTTTTTTCAATTTGTTTACAAATTTATACTATTTCGCGTTATTTAAAGGTGATGTCTATCGAGGCTATTCTCAATGTGCTGGAAATTGTTTCATAATCTGTGCTCCACACGTGATTTTTTTGAATTTATTTACAAATTTATAAGATTTCGCGTTATTTAAAGGCGATGTCTATCGAGGCTATTCACAATGTGCTGGAAATTGTTTCATAATCTGTGCTCCACGCGTGATTTTTTTGAATTTGTTTACGGATTTATATTATTTCGCGTTATTTAAAGGCGATGTCTATTGGGACTATTTTCAATGTGCTGGAAATTGTTTCACAATCTATGCTCCAAGCTTGATTTTTTTTTCAATTTGTTTACATATTTATACTGTTTCGTGTTATTTAAAGGTGATGTCTATCGAGGCTATTCTCAATGTGCAGGAAATTGTTTCATAATCTGTGCTCCACGCGTGGATTTTTTGATTTTGTTTACGGATCTATACTATTTCGAGTTATTTAAAGGCGATGGCTATCGAGACTATTCTCAATGTGCTGGAAATTGTTTCATAATCTGTGTTCCACGCCTGATTTTTTTTCATTTATTTACGGATTTATACTATTTCGCGTTATTTAAAGGCAATGTCTATCGAGGCTATTCTCAATGTGCTGAAAATCATTTCATAATCTGTGATCCACGCGTGATTTTTTTGAGTTTATTTACAAATTTATAAGATTTCGCGTTATTTAAAGGCTATGTCTATCGAGGCTATTCTCAATGTGCTGTAAATTGTTTCATAATCTGTGCTCCACGCGTGATTTTTTTAAATTTGTTTACGGATTTATACTATTTCGCGTTATTTACAGGCGATGTCTATTGAGACTATTCTCAATGTTCTGGAAATTGTTTCATAATCTATGCTCCAAGCGTGATTTTTTTTTCAATTTGTTTACAGATTTATACTATTTCGCGTTATTTAAAGGTGATGTCTATCGAGGCTATTCTCAATGTGCTGGAAATTGTTTCATAATCTGTGCTCCACGCGTGATTTTTATTGAATTTGTTTACGGTTTTATACTATTTCGCGTTATTTAAAGGTGATGTCTATCGAGGTTATTCTCAATGTGCTGGAAATTGTTTCATAATCTGTGCTCCACGCGTGATTTTTTTAAAAATTTGTTTACGGATTTATACAATTTCGCGCTATTTAAAGGCGATATCTATCGAGACTATTCTCAATGTGCTGGAAATTGTTTTATAATCTGTTCTCCAAGCGCGATATTTTTAAATTTGTTTACGGATTTATACTATTTCGCGTTATTTACAGGCGATGTCTATTGAGACTATTCTCAATGTTCTGGAAATTGTTTCATAATCTATGCTCCAAGCGTGATTTTTTTTTTCAATTTGTTTACAGATTTATACTATTTCGCGTTATTTAAAGGTGATGTCTATCGAGGCTATTCTCAATGTGCTGGAAATTGTTTCATAATCTGTGCTCCACACGTGATTTTTTTTAATTTATTTACAAATTTATAAGATTTCGCGTTATTTAAAGGCGATGTGTATTGAGACTATTTTTCATGTGCAGGAAATTGTTTCACAACCTGTGCTCCAAGCTTGATATTTTTTTTCAATTTGCTTACATATTTATACTGTTTCGCGTATTTTTAAAGCTGATGTCTATCGAGACTACTCTCATTGTGCTGGAAATTGTTTTATAATCTGTGCTCCAAGCGCGATTTTTTAAAATTTGTTTACGGATTTATACTATTTCGCGTTATTTAAAAGCGATGTCTATTGAGACTATTTTCAATGTGCTGGAAATTGTTTCACAATCTGTGCTCCAAGCTTGATTTTTTTTTTTCAATTTGTTTACATATTTATACTGATTCGCGTTATTTAAAGGTGATGTCTATCGAGGTTATTCTCAATGTGCTGGAAATTGTTTTATAATCTGTTCTCCAAGCGCGATATTTTTAAATTTGTTTACGGATTTATACTATTTCGCGTTATTTACAGGCGATGTCTATTGAGACTATTCTCAATGTTCTGGAAATTGTTTCATAATCTATGCTCCAAGCGTGATTTTTTTTTTTCAATTTGTTTACAGATTTATACTATTTCGCGTTATTTAAAGGTGATGTCTATCGAGGCTATTCTCAATGTGCTGAAAATTGTTTCATAATCTGTGCTCCACACGTGATTTTTTTGAATTTATTTACAAATTTATAAGATTTCGTGTTATTTAAAGGCGATTTCTATCGAGGCTATTCACAATGTGCTGGAAATTGTTTAACAATCTATGCTGCAATCTTGATTTTTTTTTCAATTTGTTTACATATTTATACTATTTCGCGTTATTTAAAGGTGATGTCTATCGAGGCTATACTTAATGTGCTGGAAATTGTTTCATAATCTGTGCTCCACGCGTGATTTTTTAAAAATTTGTTTACGCATTTATACTATTTCGCGTTATTTAAAGGTGATGTCTATCGAGGTTATTCTCAATGTGCTGGAAATTGTTTCATAATCTGTGCTCCACGCGTGATTTTTTTGAATTTTTTTACGGTTTTATACTATTTCGCGTTATTTAAAGGTGATGTCTATCGAGGTTATTCTCAATGTGCTGGAAATTGTTTAACAATCTATGCCCCAAGCTTGATTTTTTTTTCAATTTGTTTACATATTTATACTGTTTCGCGTTATTTAAATGTGATGTCTATCGTGACTATTCTCAATGTGGTGGAAATTGTTTTATAATCTGTGCTCCAAGCGCGATTTTTTAAAATTTGTTTACGGATTTATACTATTTCGCGTTATTTAAAGGTGATGTCTATCGAGGTTATTCTCAATGTGCTGGAAATTGTTTCATAATCTGTGCTCCAAGCCTGATTTTTTTTTCAATTTGTTTACGGATATATACTATTTCGCGTTATTTAAAGGCGATGTCTATCGAGGCTATTCTCAATGTGCTGGAAATTGTTTCATAATCTGTGCTCCACGCGTGATTTTTTTAATTTGTTTTCGGATTTATAATATTCCGCGTTATTTAAAGGCGATGTCTATCGAGACTATTTTCAATGTGCTGGAAATTGTTTCACAATCTATGCTCCAATCTTGATTTTTTTTTCAATTTGTTTACATATTTATACTATTTCGCGTTATTTAAAGGTGATGTCTATCGAAGCTATTCTTAATGTGTTGGAAATTGTTTCATAATCTGTGCTCCACGCGTGATTTTTTTGAATTTGTTTACGGATTTATACTATTTTGCGTATTTAAAGGCGATTTCTATCGACACTATTCTCAATGTGCTGGAAATTGTTTCATAATCTGTGCTCCACGCGTGATTTTTTTAAATTTATTTACAAATTTATAAGATTTCGCGTTATTTAAAGGTGATGTCTATCGAGGTTATTCTCAATGTGCTGGAAATTGTTTCATAATCTGTGCTCCAAGCCTGATTTTTTTTTCAATATGTTTACGGATATATACTATTTCGCGTTATTTAAAGGCGATGTCTATCGAGGCTATTCTCAATGTGCTGGAAATTGTTTAATAATCTGTGCTCCACGCGTGATTTTTTTGAATTTGTTTTCGGATTTATAATATTCCGCGTTATTTAAAGGCGATGTCTATCGAGACTATTTTCAATGTGCTGGAAATTGTTTCACAATCTATGCTCCAATCTTGATTTTTTTTCCAATTTGTTTACATATTTATACTATTTCGCGTTATTTAAAGGTGATGTCTATCGAGGTTATTCTTAATGTGCTGGAAATAGTTTCATAATCTGTGCTCCACGCGTGATTTTTTTAAAATTTGTTTACGCATTTATACTATTTCGCGTTATTTAAAGGTGATGTCTATCGAGGTTATTCTGAATGTGCTGGAAATTGTTTCATAATCTGTGCTCCACGCGTGATTTTTTAAAAATTTGTTTACGCATTTATACTATTTCGCGTTATTTAAATGCGATGTCTCTCGAGACTATTTTCAATATGCTGGAAATTGTTTCACAATCTATGCTCCAAGCGTGATTTTTTTTTCAATTTTATTTACAGATTTATACTATTTCTCGTTATTTAAAGGCGATGTCTATCGAGACTATTTTCAATGTGCTGGAAATTGTTTCACAATCTATGCTCCAAGCGTGATTTTTTTCAATTTGTTTACAGGTTTATGCTATTTCGCGTTATTTGAAGGAAAAATCTATCGAGGCTATTCTCAATGTGCTGGAAATTGTTTTATAATCTGTTCTCCAAGGGCGATATTTTTAAATTTGTTTACGGATTTATACTATTTCGCGTTATTTACAGGCGATGTCTATTGAGACTATTCTCAATGTTCTGGAAATTGTTTCATAATCTATGCTCCAAGCGTGATTTTTTTTTTCAATTTGTTTACAGATTTATACTATTTCGCGTTATTTAAAGGTGATGTCTATCGAGGCTATTCTCAATGTGCTGGAAATTGTTTCATAATCTGTGCTCCACACGTGATTTTTTTTAATTTATTTACAAATTTATAAGATTTCGCGTTATTTAAAGGCGATGTCTATCGAGGCTATTCACAATGTGCTGGAAATTGTTTAACAATCTATGCTCCAATCTTGATTTTTTTTTCAATTTGTTTACATATTTATACTATTTCGCGTTATTTAAAGGTGATGTCTATCGAGGCTATACTTAATGTGCTGGAAATTGTTTCATAATCTGTGCTCCACGCGTGATTTTTTAAAAATTTGTTTACGCATTTATACTATTTCGCGTTATTTAAAGGTGATGTCTATCGAGGTTATTCTCAATGTGCTGGAAATTGTTTCATAATCTGTGCTCCACGCGTGATTTTTTTGAATTTTTTTACGGTTTTATACTATTTCGCGTTATTTAAAGGTGATGTCTATCGAGGTTATTCTCAATGTGCTGGAAATTGTTTTATAATCTGTGCTCCAAGCGCGATTTTTTAAAATTTGTTTACGGATTTATACTATTTCGCGTTATTTAAAGGTGATGTCTATCGAGGTTATTCTCAATGTGCTGGAAATTGTTTCATAATCTGTGCTCCAAGCCTGATTTTTTTTTCAATTTGTTTACGGATATATACTATTTCGCGTTATTTAAAGGCGATGTCTATCGAGGCTATTCTCAATGTGCTGGAAATTGTTTCATAATCTGTGCTCCACGCGTGATTTTTTTGAATTTGTTTTCGGATTTATAATATTCCGCGTTATTTAAAGGCGATGTCTATCGAGACTATTTTCAATGTGCTGGAAATTGTTTCACAATCTATGCTCCAAGCGTGATTTTTTTTCAATTTGTTTACAGGTTTATGCTATTTCGCGTTATTTGAAGGAGAAGTCTATCGAGGCTATTCTCAATGTGCTGGAATTTGTTTCATAATCTGTGCTCCACGCGTGATTTTTTTGCACTTACAAATTTATACTATTTCGCGTTATTTAAAGGCAATGTCTATCGAGGCTATTCTCAATGTGCTGAAAATCATTTCATAATCTGTGATCCACGCGTGATTTTTTTGAGTTTATTTACAAATTTATAAGATTTCGCGTTATTTAAAGGCTATGTCTATCGAGGCTATTCTCAATGTGCTGTAAATTGTTTCATAATCTGTGCTCCACGCGTGATTTTTTTAAATTTGTTTACGGATTTATACTATTTCGCGTTATTTACAGGCGATGTCTATTGAGACTATTCTCAATGTTCTGGAAATTGTTTCATAATCTATGCTCCAAGCGTGATTTTTTTTTCAATTTGTTTACAGATTTATACTATTTCGCGTTATTTAAAGGTGATGTCTATCGAGGCTATTCTCAATGTGCTGGAAATTGTTTCATAATCTGTGCTCCACGCGTGATTTTTATTGAATTTGTTTACGGTTTTATACTATTTCGCGTTATTTAAAGGTGATGTCTATCGAGGTTATTCTCAATGTGCTGGAAATTGTTTCATAATC
This sequence comes from Maratus speciosus, assembly GCA_963932465.1. NCBI lineage: Eukaryota > Metazoa > Arthropoda > Arachnida > Araneae > Salticidae > Maratus > Maratus speciosus. The sequence continues at coordinate 188,223 of CAWVRF010000838.1, read as the reverse complement.
TGTGCTCCACGCGTGATTTTTTTAAAAATTTGTTTACGGATTTATACTATTTCGCGCTATTTAAAGGCGATATCTATCGAGACTATTCTCAATGTGCTGGAAATTGTTTTATAATCTGTTCTCCAAGCGCGATATTTTTAAATTTGTTTACGGATTTATACTATTTCGCGTTATTTACAGGCGATGTCTATTGAGACTATTCTCAATGTTCTGGAAATTGTTTCATAATCTATGCTCCAAGCGTGATTTTTTTTTTCAATTTGTTTACAGATTTATACTATTTCGCGTTATTTAAAGGTGATGTCTATCGAGGCTATTCTCAATGTGCTGGAAATTGTTTCATAATCTGTGCTCCACACGTGATTTTTTTTAATTTATTTACAAATTTATAAGATTTCGCGTTATTTAAAGGCGATGTGTATTGAGACTATTTTTCATGTGCAGGAAATTGTTTCACAACCTGTGCTCCAAGCTTGATATTTTTTTTCAATTTGCTTACATATTTATACTGTTTCGCGTATTTTTAAAGCTGATGTCTATCGAGACTACTCTCATTGTGCTGGAAATTGTTTTATAATCTGTGCTCCAAGCGCGATTTTTTAAAATTTGTTTACGGATTTATACTATTTCGCGTTATTTAAAAGCGATGTCTATTGAGACTATTTTCAATGTGCTGGAAATTGTTTCACAATCTGTGCTCCAAGCTTGATTTTTTTTTTTCAATTTGTTTACATATTTATACTGATTCGCGTTATTTAAAGGTGATGTCTATCGAGGTTATTCTCAATGTGCTGGAAATTGTTTTATAATCTGTTCTCCAAGCGCGATATTTTTAAATTTGTTTACGGATTTATACTATTTCGCGTTATTTACAGGCGATGTCTATTGAGACTATTCTCAATGTTCTGGAAATTGTTTCATAATCTATGCTCCAAGCGTGATTTTTTTTTTTCAATTTGTTTACAGATTTATACTATTTCGCGTTATTTAAAGGTGATGTCTATCGAGGCTATTCTCAATGTGCTGAAAATTGTTTCATAATCTGTGCTCCACACGTGATTTTTTTGAATTTATTTACAAATTTATAAGATTTCGTGTTATTTAAAGGCGATTTCTATCGAGGCTATTCACAATGTGCTGGAAATTGTTTAACAATCTATGCTGCAATCTTGATTTTTTTTTCAATTTGTTTACATATTTATACTATTTCGCGTTATTTAAAGGTGATGTCTATCGAGGCTATACTTAATGTGCTGGAAATTGTTTCATAATCTGTGCTCCACGCGTGATTTTTTAAAAATTTGTTTACGCATTTATACTATTTCGCGTTATTTAAAGGTGATGTCTATCGAGGTTATTCTCAATGTGCTGGAAATTGTTTCATAATCTGTGCTCCACGCGTGATTTTTTTGAATTTTTTTACGGTTTTATACTATTTCGCGTTATTTAAAGGTGATGTCTATCGAGGTTATTCTCAATGTGCTGGAAATTGTTTAACAATCTATGCCCCAAGCTTGATTTTTTTTTCAATTTGTTTACATATTTATACTGTTTCGCGTTATTTAAATGTGATGTCTATCGTGACTATTCTCAATGTGGTGGAAATTGTTTTATAATCTGTGCTCCAAGCGCGATTTTTTAAAATTTGTTTACGGATTTATACTATTTCGCGTTATTTAAAGGTGATGTCTATCGAGGTTATTCTCAATGTGCTGGAAATTGTTTCATAATCTGTGCTCCAAGCCTGATTTTTTTTTCAATTTGTTTACGGATATATACTATTTCGCGTTATTTAAAGGCGATGTCTATCGAGGCTATTCTCAATGTGCTGGAAATTGTTTCATAATCTGTGCTCCACGCGTGATTTTTTTAATTTGTTTTCGGATTTATAATATTCCGCGTTATTTAAAGGCGATGTCTATCGAGACTATTTTCAATGTGCTGGAAATTGTTTCACAATCTATGCTCCAATCTTGATTTTTTTTTCAATTTGTTTACATATTTATACTATTTCGCGTTATTTAAAGGTGATGTCTATCGAAGCTATTCTTAATGTGTTGGAAATTGTTTCATAATCTGTGCTCCACGCGTGATTTTTTTGAATTTGTTTACGGATTTATACTATTTTGCGTATTTAAAGGCGATTTCTATCGACACTATTCTCAATGTGCTGGAAATTGTTTCATAATCTGTGCTCCACGCGTGATTTTTTTAAATTTATTTACAAATTTATAAGATTTCGCGTTATTTAAAGGTGATGTCTATCGAGGTTATTCTCAATGTGCTGGAAATTGTTTCATAATCTGTGCTCCAAGCCTGATTTTTTTTTCAATATGTTTACGGATATATACTATTTCGCGTTATTTAAAGGCGATGTCTATCGAGGCTATTCTCAATGTGCTGGAAATTGTTTCATAATCTGTGCTCCACGCGTGATTTTTTTGAATTTGTTTTCGGATTTATAATATTCCGCGTTATTTAAAGGCGATGTCTATCGAGACTATTTTCAATATGCTGGAAATTGTTTCACAATCTATGCTCCAATCTTGATTTTCTTTCCAATTTGTTTACATATTTATACTATTTCGCGTTATTTAAAGGTGATGTCTATCGAGGCTATTCTTAATGTGCTGGAAATAGTTTCATAATCTGTGCTCCACGCGTGATTTTTTTAAAATTTGTTTACGCATTTATACTATTTCGCGTTATTTAAAGGTGATGTCTATCGAGGTTATTCTCAATGTGCTGGAAATTGTTTCATAATCTGTGCTCCACGCGTGATTTTTTAAAAATTTGTTTACGCATTTATACTATTTCGCGTTATTTAAATGCGATGTCTCTCGAGACTATTTTCAATATGCTGGAAATTGTTTCACAATCTATGCTCCAAGCGTGATTTTTTTTTCAATTTTATTTACAGATTTATACTATTTCTCGTTATTTAAAGGCGATGTCTATCGAGACTATTTTCAATGTGCTGGAAATTGTTTCACAATCTATGCTCCAAGCGTGATTTTTTTCAATTTGTTTACAGGTTTATGCTATTTCGCGTTATTTGAAGGAAAAATCTATCGAGGCTATTCTCAATGTGCTGGAAATTGTTTTATAATCTGTTCTCCAAGGGCGATATTTTTAAATTTGTTTACGGATTTATACTATTTCGCGTTATTTACAGGCGATGTCTATTGAGACTATTCTCAATGTTCTGGAAATTGTTTCATAATCTATGCTCCAAGCGTGATTTTTTTTTTCAATTTGTTTACAGATTTATACTATTTCGCGTTATTTAAAGGTGATGTCTATCGAGGCTATTGTCAATGTGCTGGAAATTGTTTCATAATCTGTGCTCCACACGTGATTTTTTTTAATTTATTTACAAATTTATAAGATTTCGCGTTATTTAAAGGCGATGTCTATCGAGGCTATTCACAATGTGCTGGAAATTGTTTAACAATCTATGCTCCAATCTTGATTTTTTTTTCAATTTGTTTACATATTTATACTATTTCGCGTTATTTAAAGGTGATGTCTATCGAGGCTATACTTAATGTGCTGGAAATTGTTTCATAATCTGTGCTCCACGCGTGATTTTTTAAAAATTTGTTTACGCATTTATACTATTTCGCGTTATTTAAAGGTGATGTCTATCGAGGTTATTCTCAATGTGCTGGAAATTGTTTCATAATCTGTGCTCCACGCGTGATTTTTTTGAAATTTTTTACGGTTTTATACTATTTCGCGTTATTTAAAGGTGATGTCTATCGAGGTTATTCTCAATGTGCTGGAAATTGTTTTATAATCTGTGCTCCAAGCGCGATTTTTTAAAATTTGTTTACGGATTTATACTATTTCGCGTTATTTAAAGGTGATGTCTATCGAGGTTATTCTCAATGTGCTGGAAATTGTTTCATAATCTGTGCTCCAAGCCTGATTTTTTTTTCAATTTGTTTACGGATATATACTATTTCGCGTTATTTAAAGGCGATGTCTATCGAGGCTATTCTCAATGTGCTGGAAATTGTTTCATAATCTGTGCTCCACGCGTGATTTTTTTGAATTTGTTTTCGGATTTATAATATTCCGCGTTATTTAAAGGCGATGTCTATCGAGACTATTTTCAATGTGCTGGAAATTGTTTCACAATCTATGCTCCAAGCGTGATTTTTTTTCAATTTGTTTACAGGTTTATGCTATTTCGCGTTATTTGAAGGAGAAGTCTATCGAGGCTATTCTCAATGTGCTGGAATTTGTTTCATAATCTGTGCTCCACGCGTGATTTTTTTGCACTTACAAATTTATACTATTTCGCGTTATTTAAAAGCGATGTCTATCGAGGCTATTCTCAATGTGCTGGAAATTGTTTCATAATCTGTGCTCCACACGTGATTTTTTTGAATTTATTTACAAATTTATGAGATTTCGCGTTATTTAAAGGCGATGCCTATTGAGACTATTTTCAATGTGCTGGAAATTGTTTCACAATCTATGCTCCAAGCTTGATTTTTTTTTTCAATTTGTTTACATATTTATACTGTTTCGCGTTATTTAAAGTTGATGTCTATCGAGACTATTCTCAATGTGCTGGAAATTGTTTTATAATCTGTGCTCCAAGCGGGATTTTTTTAAAATTTGTTTACGGATTTATATTATTTCGCGTTATTTAAAAGCGATGTCTATTGAGACTATTTTTAATGTGCTGGAAATTGCTTCACAATCTATGCTCCAAGCTTGATTTTTTTTTCAATTTGTTTACATATTTATACTGATTCGCGTTATTTAAAGTTGATGTCTATCGAGGTTATTCTCAATGTGCTGGAAATTGTTTCATAATCTGTGCTCCACACGTGATTTTTTTTAATTTATTTACAAAATTATAAGATTTCGCGTTATTTAAAGGCGATGTCTATCGAGGCTATTCACAATGTGCTGGAAATTGTTTCATAATCTGTGCTCCACGCGTGGATTTTTTGATTTTGTTTACGGATCTATACTATTTCGAGTTATTTAAAGGCGATGGCTATCGAGACTATTCTCAATGTGCTGGAAATTGTTTCATAATCTGTGTTCCACGCCTGATTTTTTTTCATTTATTTACGGATTTATACTATTTCGCGCTATTTAAAGGCGATATCTATCGAGACTATTTTCAATGTGCTGGAAATTGTTTCAGAATCTATGCTCAAATCGTAATTTTTTTTTTCATTTTTTTTAGAGATTTATACTATTTCATGTTATTTAAAGGTGATGTCTATCGAGACTATTCTCAATGTGCTGGAAATTGTTTCATAATCTGTGCTCCACGCGTGATTTTTTAAAATTTGTTTACGGATTTATACTATTTCGCGTTATTTACAGGCGATGTCTATTGAGACTATTCTCAATGTTCTGGAAATTGTTTCATAATCTATGCTCCAAGCGTGATTTTTTTTTCAATTTGTTTACAGATTTATACTATTTCGCGTTATTTAAAGGTGATGTCTATCGAGGCTATTCCCAATGTGCTGGAAATTGTTTCATAATCTGTGCTCCACGCGTGATTTTTATTGAATTTGTTTACGGTTTTATACTATTTCGCGTTATTTAAAGGTGATGTCTATCGAGGTTATTCTCAATGTGCTGGAAATTGTTTCATAATCTGTGCTCTACGCGTGATTTTTTTAAAAATTTGTTTACGGATTTATACTATTTCGCGCTATTTAAAGGCGATATCTATCGAGACTATTTTCAATGTGCTGGAAATTGTTTCAGAATCTATGCTCAAATCGTAATTTTTTTTTTTCATTTTTTTTAGAGATTTATACTATTTCATGTTATTTAAAGGTGATGTCTATCGAGACTATTCTCAATGTGCTGGAAATTGTTTCATAATCTGTGCTCCACGCGTGATTTTTTTAAATTTATTTACAAATTTATAAGATTTCGCGTTATTTAAAGGTGATGTCTAACGAGGTTATTCTCAATGTGCTGGAAATTGTTTCATAATCTGTGCTCCAAGCCTGATTTTTTTTTTCAATTTGTTTACGGATATATACTATTTCGCGTCATTTAAAGGCGATGTCTATCGAGGCTATTCTCAATGTGCTGGAAATTGTTTCATAATCTGTGCTCCACGCGTGATTTTTTTAAATTTATTTACAAATTTATAAGATTTCGCGTTATTTAAAGGTGATGTCTATCGAGGTTATTCTCAATGTGCTGGAAATTGTTTCATAATCTGTGCTCCAAGCCTGATTTTTTTTTCAATTTGTTTACGGATCTATACTATTTCTCGTTATTTAAAGGCGATGTCTATCGAGACTATTTTCAATGTGCTGGAAATTGTTTCACAATCTATGCTCCAAGCGTGATTTTTTTCAATTTGTTTACAGGTTTATGCTATTTCGCGTTATTTGAAGGAGAAGTCTATCGACGCTATTCTCAATGTGCTGGAATTTGTTTCATAATCTGTGCTCCACGCGTGATTTTTTTGCATTTACAAATTTATACTATTTCGCGTTATTTAAAGGCGATGTCTATCGAGGCTATTCTCAATGTGCTGGAAATTGTTTCATAATCTGTGCTCCACACGTGATTTTTTTGAATTTATTTACAAATTTATGAGATTTCGCGTTATTTAAAGGCGATGCCTATTGACACTATTTTCAATGTGTTGGAAATTGTTTCACAATCTATGCTCCAAGCTTGATTTTTTTTTCAATTTGTTTACATATTTATACTGTTTCGCGTTATTTAAAGTTGATGTCTATCGAGACTATTCTCAATGTGCTGGAAATTGTTTTATAATCTGTGCTCCAAGCGGGATTTTTTAAAATTTGTTTACGGATTTATATTATTTCGCGTTATTTAAAAGCGATGTCTATTGAGACTATTTTTAATGTGCTGGAAATTGCATCACAATCTATGCTCCAAGCTTGATTTTTTTTCATTTTGTTTACATATTTATACTGATTCGCGTTATTTAAAGGTGATGTCTATCGAGGTTATTCTCAATGTGCTGGAAATTGTTTCATAATCTGTGCTCCACACGTGATTTTTTTGAATTTATTTACAAATTTATAAGATTTCGCGTTATTTAAAGGCGATGTCTATCGAGGCTATTCACAATGTGCTGGAAATTGTTTCATAATCTGTGCTCCACGCGTGATTTTTTTGAATTTGTTTACGGATTTATATTATTTCGCGTTATTTAAAGGCGATGTCTATTGGGACTATTTTCAATGTGCTGGAAATTGTTTCACAATCTATGCTCCAAGCTTGATTTTTTTTTCAATTTGTTTACATATTTATACTGTTTCGCGTTATTTAAAGGTGATGTCTATCGAGGCTATTCTCAATGTGCAGGAAATTGTTTCATAATCTGTGCTCCACGCGTGGATTTTTTGATTTTGTTTACGGATCTATACTATTTCGAGTTATTTAAAGGCGATGGCTATCGAGACTATTCTCAATGTGCTGGAAATTGTTTCATAATCTGTGTTCCACGCCTGATTTTTTTTCATTTATTTACGGATTTATACTATTTCGCGTTATTTAAAGGCAATGTCTATCGAGGCTATTCTCAATGTGCTGAAAATCATTTCATAATCTGTTCTCCACGCGTGATTTTTTTGAGTTTATTTACAAATTTATAAGATTTCGCGTTATTTAAAGGCTATGTCTATCGAGGCTATTCTCAATGTGCTGTAAATTGTTTCATAATCTGTGCTCCACGCGTGATTTTTTTAAATTTGTTTACGGATTTATACTATTTCGCGTTATTTACAGGCGATGTCTATTGAGACTATTCTCAATGTTCTGGAAATTGTTTCATAATCTATGCTCCAAGCGTGATTTTTTTTTCAATTTGTTTACAGATTTATACTATTTTGCGTTATTTAAAGGTGATGTCTATCGAGGCTATTCTCAATGTGCTGGAAATTGTTTCATAATCTGTGCTCCACGCGTGATTTTTATTGAATTTGTTTACGGTTATATACTATTTCGCGTTATTTAAAGGTGATGTCTATCGAGGTTATTCTCAATGTGCTGGAAATTGTTTCATAATCTGTGCTCCACGCGTGATTTTTTTAAAAATTTGTTTACGGATTTATACTATTTCGCGCTATTTAAAGGCGATATCTATCGAGACTATTTTCAATGTGCTGGAAATTGTTTCAGAATCTATGCTCAAATCGAAATTTTTTTTTTCATTTTTTTTAGAGATTTATACTATTTCATGTTATTTAAAGGTGATGTCTATCGAGACTATTCTCAATGTGCTGGAAATTGTTTTATAATCTGTTCTCCAAGCGCGATATTTTTAAATTTGTTTACGGATTTATACTATTTCGCGTTATTTACAGGCGATGTCTATTGAGACTATTCTCAATGTTCTGGAAATTGTTTCATAATCTATGCTCCAAGCGTGATTTTTTTTTTTCAATTTGTTTACAGATTTATACTATTTCGCGTTATTTAAAGGTGATGTCTATCGAGGCTATTCTCAATGTGCTGGAAATTGTTTCATAATCTGTGCTCCACACGTGATTTTTTTAAATTTATTTACGGTTTTATACTATTTCGCGTTATTTAAAGGTGATGTCTATCGAGGTTATTCTCAATGTGCTGGAAATTGTTTCATAATCTGTGCTCCACGCGTGATTTTTTTAAAAATTTGTTTACGGATTTATACTATTTCGCGCTATTTAAAGGCGATATCTATCGAGACTATTTTCAATGTGCTGGAAATTGTTTCAGAATCTATGCTCAAATCGAAATTTTTTTTTTCATTTTTTTTAGAGATTTATACTATTTCATGTTATTTAAAGGTGATGTCTATCGAGGCTATTCTCAATGTGCTGGAAATTGTTTCATAATCTGTGCTCCACGCGTGATTTTTTTAATTTGTTTTCGGATTTATAATATTCCGCGTTATTTAAAGGCGATGTCTATCGAGACTATTTTCAATGTGCTGGAAATTGTTTCACAATCTATGCTCCAATCTTGATTTTTTTTTCAATTTGTTTACATATTTATACTATTTCGCGTTATTTAAAGGTGATGTCTATCGAAGCTATTCTTAATGTGTTGGAAATTGTTTCATAATCTGTGCTCCACGCGTGATTTTTTTGAATTTGTTTACGGATTTATACTATTTTGCGTATTTAAAGGCGATTTCTATCGACACTATTCTCAATGTGCTGGAAATTGTTTCATAATCTGTGCTCCACGCGTGATTTTTTTAAATTTATTTACAAATTTATAAGATTTCGCGTTATTTAAAGGTGATGTCTATCGAGGTTATTCTCAATGTGCTGGAAATTGTTTCATAATCTGTGCTCCAAGCCTGATTTTTTTTTCAATATGTTTACGGATATATACTATTTCGCGTTATTTAAAGGCGATGTCTATCGAGGCTATTCTCAATGTGCTGGAAATTGTTTCATAATCTGTGCTCCACGCGTGATTTTTTTGAATTTGTTTTCGGATTTATAATATTCCGCGTTATTTAAAGGCGATGTCTATCGAGACTATTTTCAATGTGCTGGAAATTGTTTCACAATCTATGCTCCAATCTTGATTTTTTTTCCAATTTGTTTACATATTTATACTATTTCGCGTTATTTAAAGGTGATGTCTATCGAGGCTATTCTTAATGTGCTGGAAATAGTTTCATAATCTGTGCTCCACGCGTGATTTTTTTAAAATTTGTTTACGCATTTATACTATTTCGCGTTATTTAAAGGTGATGTCTATCGAGGTTATTCTCAATGTGCTGGAAATTGTTTCATAATCTGTGCTCCACGCGTGATTTTTTAAAAATTTGTTTACGCATTTATACTATTTCGCGTTATTTAAATGCGATGTCTCTCGAGACTATTTTCAATATGCTGGAAATTGTTTCACAATCTATGCTCCAAGCGTGATTTTTTTTTCAATTTTATTTACAGATTTATACTATTTCTCGTTATTTAAAGGCGATGTCTATCGAGACTATTTTCAATGTGCTGGAAATTGTTTCACAATCTATGCTCCAAGCGTGATTTTTTTCAATTTGTTTACAGGTTTATGCTATTTCGCGTTATTTGAAGGAAAAATCTATCGAGGCTATTCTCAATGTGCTGGAAATTGTTTTATAATCTGTTCTCCAAGGGCGATATTTTTAAATTTGTTTACGGATTTATACTATTTCGCGTTATTTACAGGCGATGTCTATTGAGACTATTCTCAATGTTCTGGAAATTGTTTCATAATCTATGCTCCAAGCGTGATTTTTTTTTTCAATTTGTTTACAGATTTATACTATTTCGCGTTATTTAAAGGTGATGTCTATCGAGGCTATTCTCAATGTGCTGGAAATTGTTTCATAATCTGTGCTCCACACGTGATTTTTTTTAATTTATTTACAAATTTATAAGATTTCGCGTTATTTAAAGGCGATGTCTATCGAGGCTATTCACAATGTGCTGGAAATTGTTTAACAATCTATGCTCCAATCTTGATTTTTTTTTCAATTTGTTTACATATTTATACTATTTCGCGTTATTTAAAGGTGATGTCTATCGAGGCTATACTTAATGTGCTGGAAATTGTTTCATAATCTGTGCTCCACGCGTGATTTTTTAAAAATTTGTTTACGCATTTATACTATTTCGCGTTATTTAAAGGTGATGTCTATCGAGGTTATTCTCAATGTGCTGGAAATTGTTTCATAATCTGTGCTCCACGCGTGATTTTTTTGAATTTTTTTACGGTTTTATACTATTTCGCGTTATTTAAAGGTGATGTCTATCGAGGTTATTCTCAATGTGCTGGAAATTGTTTTATAATCTGTGCTCCAAGCGCGATTTTTTAAAATTTGTTTACGGATTTATACTATTTCGCGTTATTTAAAGGTGATGTCTATCGAGGTTATTCTCAATGTGCTGGAAATTGTTTCATAATCTGTGCTCCAAGCCTGATTTTTTTTTCAATTTGTTTACGGATATATACTATTTCGCGTTATTTAAAGGCGATGTCTATCGAGGCTATTCTCAATGTGCTGGAAATTGTTTCATAATCTGTGCTCCACGCGTGATTTTTTTGAATTTGTTTTCGGATTTATAATATTCCGCGTTATTTAAAGGCGATGTCTATCGAGACTATTTTCAATGTGCTGGAAATTGTTTCACAATCTATGCTCCAAGCGTGATTTTTTTTCAATTTGTTTACAGGTTTATGCTATTTCGCGTTATTTGAAGGAGAAGTCTATCGAGGCTATTCTCAATGTGCTGGAATTTGTTTCATAATCTGTGCTCCACGCGTGATTTTTTTGCACTTACAAATTTATACTATTTCGCGTTATTTAAAAGCGATGTCTATCGAGGCTATTCTCAATGTGCTGGAAATTGTTTCATAATCTGTGCTCCACACGTGATTTTTTTGAATTTATTTACAAATTTATGAGATTTCGCGTTATTTAAAGGCGATGCCTATTGAGACTATTTTCAATGTGCTGGAAATTGTTTCACAATCTATGCTCCAAGCTTGATTTTTTTTTTCAATTTGTTTACATATTTATACTGTTTCGCGTTATTTAAAGTTGATGTCTATCGAGACTATTCTCAATGTGCTGGAAATTGTTTTATAATCTGTGCTCCAAGCGGGATTTTTTTAAAATTTGTTTACGGATTTATATTATTTCGCGTTATTTAAAAGCGATGTCTATTGAGACTATTTTTAATGTGCTGGAAATTGCTTCACAATCTATGCTCCAAGCTTGATTTTTTTTTCAATTTGTTTACATATTTATACTGATTCGCGTTATTTAAAGTTGATGTCTATCGAGGTTATTCTCAATGTGCTGGAAATTGTTTCATAATCTGTGCTCCACACGTGATTTTTTTTAATTTATTTACAAAATTATAAGATTTCGCGTTATTTAAAGGCGATGTCTATCGAGGCTATTCACAATGTGCTGGAAATTGTTTCATAATCTGTGCTCCACGCGTGGATTTTTTGATTTTGTTTACGGATCTATACTATTTCGAGTTATTTAAAGGCGATGGCTATCGAGACTATTCTCAATGTGCTGGAAATTGTTTCATAATCTGTGTTCCACGCCTGATTTTTTTTCATTTATTTACGGATTTATACTATTTCGCGCTATTTAAAGGCGATATCTATCGAGACTATTTTCAATGTGCTGGAAATTGTTTCAGAATCTATGCTCAAATCGTAATTTTTTTTTTCATTTTTTTTAGAGATTTATACTATTTCATGTTATTTAAAGGTGATGTCTATCGAGACTATTCTCAATGTGCTGGAAATTGTTTCATAATCTGTGCTCCACGCGTGATTTTTTAAAATTTGTTTACGGATTTATACTATTTCGCGTTATTTACAGGCGATGTCTATTGAGACTATTCTCAATGTTCTGGAAATTGTTTCATAATCTATGCTCCAAGCGTGATTTTTTTTTCAATTTGTTTACAGATTTATACTATTTCGCGTTATTTAAAGGTGATGTCTATCGAGGCTATTCCCAATGTGCTGGAAATTGTTTCATAATCTGTGCTCCACGCGTGATTTTTATTGAATTTGTTTACGGTTTTATACTATTTCGCGTTATTTAAAGGTGATGTCTATCGAGGTTATTCTCAATGTGCTGGAAATTGTTTCATAATCTGTGCTCTACGCGTGATTTTTTTAAAAATTTGTTTACGGATTTATACTATTTCGCGCTATTTAAAGGCGATATCTATCGAGACTATTTTCAATGTGCTGGAAATTGTTTCAGAATCTATGCTCAAATCGTAATTTTTTTTTTTCATTTTTTTTTAGAGATTTATACTATTTCATGTTATTTAAAGGTGATGTCTATCGAGACTATTCTCAATGTGCTGGAAATTGTTTCATAATCTGTGCTCCACGCGTGATTTTTTTAAATTTATTTACAAATTTATAAGATTTCGCGTTATTTAAAGGTGATGTCTATCGAGGTTATTCTCAATGTGCTGGAAATTGTTTCATAATCTGTGCTCCAAGCCTGATTTTTTTTTTCAATTTGTTTACGGATATATACTATTTCGCGTTATTTAAAGGCGATGTCTATCGAGGCTATTCTCAATGTGCTGGAAATTGTTTCATAATCTGTGCTCCACGCGTGATTTTTTTAAATTTATTTACAAATTTATAAGATTTCGCGTTATTTAAAGGTGATGTCTATCGAGGTTATTCTCAATGTGCTGGAAATTGTTTCATAATCTGTGCTCCAAGCCTGATTTTTTTTTCAATTTGTTTACGGATCTATACTATTTCTCGTTATTTAAAGGCGATGTCTATCGAGACTATTTTCAATGTGCTGGAAATTGTTTCACAATCTATGCTCCAAGCGTGATTTTTTTCAATTTGTTTACAGGTTTATGCTATTTCGCGTTATTTGAAGGAGAAGTCTATCGACGCTATTCTCAATGTGCTGGAATTTGTTTCATAATCTGTGCTCCACGCGTGATTTTTTTGCATTTACAAATTTATACTATTTCGCGTTATTTAAAGGCGATGTCTATCGAGGCTATTCTCAATGTGCTGGAAATTGTTTCATAATCTGTGCTCCACACGTGATTTTTTTGAATTTATTTACAAATTTATGAGATTTCGCGTTATTTAAAGGCGATGCCTATTGACACTATTTTCAATGTGTTGGAAATTGTTTCACAATCTATGCTCCAAGCTTGATTTTTTTTTCAATTTGTTTACATATTTATACTGTTTCGCGTTATTTAAAGTTGATGTCTATCGAGACTATTCTCAATGTGCTGGAAATTGTTTTATAATCTGTGCTCCAAGCGGGATTTTTTTAAATTTGTTTACGGATTTATATTATTTCGCGTTATTTAAAAGCGATGTCTATTGAGACTATTTTTAATGTGCTGGAAATTGCATCACAATCTATGCTCCAAGCTTGATTTTTTTTCATTTTGTTTACATATTTATACTGATTCGCGTTATTTAAAGGTGATGTCTATCGAGGTTATTCTCAATGTGCTGGAAATTGTTTCATAATCTGTGCTCCACACGTGATTTTTTTGAATTTATTTACAAATTTATAAGATTTCGCGTTATTTAAAGGCGATGTCTATCGAGGCTATTCACAATGTGCTGGAAATTGTTTCATAATCTGTGCTCCACGCGTGATTTTTTTGAATTTGTTTACGGATTTATATTATTTCGCGTTATTTAAAGGCGATGTCTATTGGGACTATTTTCAATGTGCTGGAAATTGTTTCACAATCTATGCTCCAAGCTTGATTTTTTTTTCAATTTGTTTACATATTTATACTGTTTCGCGTTATTTAAAGGTGATGTCTATCGAGGCTATTCTCAATGTGCAGGAAATTGTTTCATAATCTGTGTTCCACGCCTGATTTTTTTTCATTTATTTACGGATTTATACTATTTCGCGTTATTTAAAGGCAATGTCTATCGAGGCTATTCTCAATGTGCTGAAAATCATTTCATAATCTGTGCTCCACGCGTGATTTTTTTGAGTTTATTTACAAATTTATAAGATTTCGCGTTATTTAAAGGCTATGTCTATCGAGGCTATTCTCAATGTGCTGTAAATTGTTTCATAATCTGTGCTCCACGCGTGATTTTTTTAAATTTGTTTACGGATTTATACTATTTCGCGTTATTTACAGGCGATGTCTATTGAGACTATTCTCAATGTTCTGGAAATTGTTTCATAATCTATGCTCCAAGCGTGATTTTTTTTTCAATTTGTTTACAGATTTATACTATTTTGCGTTATTTAAAGGTGATGTCTATCGAGGCTATTCTCAATGTGCTGGAAATTGTTTCATAATCTGTGCTCCACGCGTGATTTTTATTGAATTTGTTTACGGATCTATACTATTTCGAGTTATTTAAAGGCGATGGCTATCGAGACTATTCTCAATGTGCTGGAAATTGTTTCATAATCTGTGTTCCACGCCTGATTTTTTTTCATTTATTTACGGATTTATACTATTTCGCGTTATTTAAAGGCAATGTCTATCGAGGCTATTCTCAATGTGCTGAAAATCATTTCATAATCTGTGCTCCACGCGTGATTTTTTTGAGTTTATTTACAAATTTATAAGATTTCGCGTTATTTAAAGGCTATGTCTATCGAGGCTATTCTCAATGTGCTGTAAATTGTTTCATAATCTGTGCTCCACGCGTGATTTTTTTAAATTTGTTTACGGATTTATACTATTTCGCGTTATTTACAGGCGATGTCTATTGAGACTATTCTCAATGTTCTGGAAATTGTTTCATAATCTATGCTCCAAGCGTGATTTTTTTTTCAATTTGTTTACAGATTTATACTATTTTGCGTTATTTAAAGGTGATGTCTATCGAGGCTATTCTCAATGTGCTGGAAATTGTTTCATAATCTGTGCTCCACGCGTGATTTTTATTGAATTTGTTTACGGTTATATACTATTTCGCGTTATTTAAAGGTGATGTCTATCGAGGTTATTCTCAATGTGCTGGAAATTGTTTCATAATCTGTGCTCCACGCGTGATTTTTTTAAAAATTTGTTTACGGATTTATACTATTTCGCGCTATTTAAAGGCGATATCTATCGAGACTATTTTCAATGTGCTGGAAATTGTTTCAGAATCTATGCTCAAATCGAAATTTTTTTTTTCATTTTTTTTAGAGATTTATACTATTTCATGTTATTTAAAGGTGATGTCTATCGAGACTATTCTCAATGTGCTGGAAATTGTTTTATAATCTGTTCTCCAAGCGCGATATTTTTAAATTTGTTTACGGATTTATACTATTTCGCGTTATTTACAGGCGATGTCTATTGAGACTATTCTCAATGTTCTGGAAATTGTTTCATAATCTATGCTCCAAGCGTGATTTTTTTTTTTCAATTTGTTTACAGATTTATACTATTTCGCGTTATTTAAAGGTGATGTCTATCGAGGCTATTCTCAATGTGCTGGAAATTGTTTCATAATCTGTGCTCCACACGTGATTTTTTTAAATTTATTTACGGATTTATACTATTTCGCGTTATTTAAAGGCAATGTCTATCGAGGCTATTCTCAATGTGCTGAAAATCATTTCATAATCTGTGCTCCACGCGTGATTTTTTTTAGTTTATTTACAAATTTATAAGATTTCGCGTTATTTAAAGGCTTTGTCTATCGAGGCTATTCTCAATGTGCTGTAAATTGTTTCATAATCTGTGCTCCACGCGTGATTTTTTTAAATTTGTTTACGGATTTATACTATTTCGCGTTATTTACAGGCGATGTCTATTGAGACTATTCTCAATGTTCTGGAAATTGTTTCATAATCTATGCTCCAAGCGTGATTTTTTTTTCAATTTGTTTACAGATTTATACTATTTCGCGTTATTTAAAGGTGATGTCTATCGAGGCTATTCTCAATGTGCTGGAAATTGTTTCATAATCTGTGCTCCACGCGTGATTTTTATTGAATTTGTTTACGGTTTTATACTATTTCGCGTTATTTAAAGGTGATGTCTATCGAGGTTATTCTCAATGTGCTGGAAATTGTTTCATAATCTGTGCTCCACGCGTGATTTTTTTAAAAATTTGTTTACGGATTTATACTATTTCGCGCTATTTAAAGGCGATATCTATCGAGACTATTTTCAATGTGCTGGAAATTGTTTCAGAATCTATGCTCAAATCGAAATTTTTTTTTTCATTTTTTTTAGAGATTTATACTATTTCATGTTATTTAAAGGTGATGTCTATCGAGACTATTCTCAATGTGCTGGAAATTGTTTTATAATCTGTTCTCCAAGCGCGATATTTTTAAATTTGTTTACGGATTTATACTATTTCGCGTTATTTACAGGCGATGTCTATTGAGACTATTCTCAATGTTCTGGAAATTGTTTCATAATCTATGCTCCAAACGTGATTTTTTTTTTCAATTTGTTTACAGATTTATACTATTTCGCGTTATTTAAAGGTGATGTCTATCGAGGCTATTCTCAATGTGCTGGAAATTGTTTCATAATCTGTGCTCCACACGTGATTTTTTTTAATTTATTTACAAATTTATAAGATTTCGCGTTATTTAAAGGCTATTTGAGACTATTTTCAATGTGCAGGAAATTGTTTCACAACCTGTGCTCCAAGCTTGATATTTTTTTTCAATTTGTTTACATATTTATACTGTTTCGCGTATTTTTAAAGGTGATGTCTATAGAGACTACTCTCATTGTGCTGGAAATTGTTTTATAATCTGTGCTCCAAGCGCGATTTTTTAAAATTTGTTTACGGATTTATACTATTTCGCGTTATTTAAAAGCGATGTCTATTGAGACTATTTTCAATGTGCTGGAAATTGTTTCACAATCTCTGCTCCAAGCTTGATTTTTTTTTTCAATTTGTTTACATATTTATACTGATTCGCGTTATTTAAAGGTGATGTCTATCGAGGTTATTCTCAATGTGCTGGAAATTGTTTCATAATCTGTGCTCCACACGTGATTTTTTTGAATTTATTTACAAATTTATAAGATTTCGCGTTATTTAAAGGCGATGTCTATCGAGGCTATTCACAAAGTGATGGAAATTGTTTAACAATCTATGCTCCAATCTTGATTTTTTTTTCAATTTGTTTACATATTTATACTATTTCGCGTTATTTAAAGGTGATGTCTATCGAGGCTATACTTAATGTGCTGGAAATTGTTTCATAATCTGTGCTCCACGCGTGATTTTTTAAAAATTTGTTTACGCATTTATACTATTTCGCGTTATTTAAAGGTGATGTCTATCGAGGTTATTCTCAATGTGCTGGAAATTGTTTCATAATCTGTGCTCCACGCGTGATTTTTTTGAATTTTTTTAC
Organism: Maratus speciosus; assembly: GCA_963932465.1. NCBI lineage: Eukaryota > Metazoa > Arthropoda > Arachnida > Araneae > Salticidae > Maratus > Maratus speciosus. Next base: position 170,369 of record CAWVRF010000838.1, on the reverse strand, counting down.
GGTTTTATACTATTTCGCGTTATTTAAAGGTGATGTCTATCGAGGTTATTCTCAATGTGCTGGAAATTGTTTAACAATCTATGCCCCAAGCTTGATTTTTTTTTCAATTTGTTTACATATTTATACTGTTTCGCGTTATTTAAATGTGATGTCTATCGTGACTATTCTCAATGTGGTGGAAATTGTTTTATAATCTGTGCTCCAAGCGCGATTTTTTAAAACTTGTTTACGGATTTATACTATTTCGCGTTATTTAAAGGTGATGTCTATCGAGGTTATTCTCAATGTGCTGGAAATTGTTTCATAATCTGTGCTCCAAGCCTGATTTTTTTTTCAATTTGTTTACGGATATATACTATTTCGCGTTATTTAAAGGCGATGTCTATCGAGGCTATTCTCAATGTGCTGGAAATTGTTTCATAATCTGTGCTCCAAGCCTAATTTTTTTTTCAATTTGTTTACGGATATATACTATTTCGCGTTATTTAAAGGCGATGTCTATCGAGGCTATTCTCAATGTGCTGGAATTTGTTTCATAATCTGTGCTCCACGCGTGATTTTTTTGCATTTACAAATTTATACTATTTCGCGTTATTTAAAGGCGATGTCTATCGAGGCTATTCTCAATGTGCTGGAAATTGTTTCATAATCTGTGCTCCACACGTGATTTTTTTTAATTTATTTACAAATTTATGAGATTTCGCGTTATTTAAAGGCGATGCCTATTGAGACTATTTTCAATGTGCTGGAAATTGTTTCACAATCTATGCTCCAAGCTTGATTTTTTTTTCAATTTGTTTACATATTTATACTGTTTCGCGTTATTTAAAGTTGATGTCTATCGAGACTATTCTCAATGTGCTGGAAATTGTTTTATAATCTGTTCTCCAAGCGCGATATTTTTAAATTTGTTTACGGATTTATACTATTTCGCGTTATTTACAGGCGATGTCTATTGAGACTATTCTCAATGTTCTGGAAATTGTTTCATAATCTATGCTCCAAGCGTGATTTTTTTTTTTCAATTTGTTTACAGATTTATACTATTTCGCGTTATTTAAAGGTGATGTCTATCGAGGCTATTCTCAATGTGCTGGAAATTGTTTCATAATCTGTGCTCCACACGTGATTTTTTTAAATTTATTTACGGATTTATACTATTTCGCGTTATTTAAAGGCAATGTCTATCGAGGCTATTCTCAATGTGCTGAAAATCATTTCATAATCTGTGCTCCACGCGTGATTTTTTTGAGTTTATTTAGAAATTTATAAGATTTCGCGTTATTTAAAGGCTATGTCTATCGAGGCTATTCTCCATGTGCTGTAAATTGTTTCATAATCTGTGCTCCACGCGTGATTTTTTTAAATTTGTTTACGGATTTATACTATTTCGCGTTATTTACAGGCGATGTCTATTGAGACTATTCTCAATGTTCTGGAAATTGTTTCATAATCTATGCTCCAAGCGTGATTTTTTTTTCAATTTGTTTACAGATTTATACTATTTCGCGTTATTTAAAGGTGATGTCTATCGAGGCTATTCTCAATGTGCTGGAAATTCTTTCATAATCTGTTCTCCACGCGTGATTTTTATTGAATTTGTTTACGGTTTTATACTATTTCGCGTTATTTAAAGGTGATGTCTATCGAGGTTATTCTCAATGTGCTGGAAATTGTTTCATAATCTGTGCTCCACGCGTGATTTTTTTAAAAATTTGTTTACGGATTTATACTATTTCGCGCTATTTAAAGGCGATATCTATCGAGACTATTTTCAATGTGCTGGAAATTGTTTCAGAATCTATGCTCAAATCGAAATTTTTTTTTTCATTTTTTTTAGAGATTTATACTATTTCATGTTATTTAAAGGTGATGTCTATCGAGACTATTCTCAATGTGCTGGAAATTGTTTTATAATCTGTTCTCCAAGCGCGATATTTTTAAATTTGTTTACGGATTTATACTATTTCGCGTTATTTACAGGCGATGTCTATTGAGACTATTCTCAATGTTCTGGAAATTGTTTCATAATCTATGCTCCAAGCGTGATTTTTTTTTTCAATTTGTTTACAGATTTATACTATTTCGCGTTATTTAAAGGTGATGTCTATCGAGGCTATTCTCAATGTGCTGGAAATTGTTTCATAATCTGTGCTCCACACGTGATTTTTTTTAATTTATTTACAAATTTATAAGATTTCGCGTTATTTAAAGGCGATGTGTATTGAGACTATTTTCAATGTGCAGGAAATTGTTTCACAACCTGTGCTCCAAGCTTGATATTTTTTTTCAATTTGTTTACATATTTATACTGTTTCGCGTATTTTTAAAGGTGATGTCTATCGAGACTACTCTCATTGTGCTGGAAATTGTTTTATAATCTGTGCTCCAAGCGCGATTTTTTAAAATTTGTTTACGGATTTATACTATTTCGCGTTATTTAAAAGCGATGTCTATTGAGACTATTCTCAATGTGCTGGAAATTGTTTCATAATCTGTGCTCCACACGTGATTTTTTTGAATTTATTTACAAATTTATAAGATTTCGCGTTATTTAAAGGCGATGTCTATCGAGGCTATTCACAATGTGATGGAAATTGTTTAACAATCTATGCTCCAATCTTGATTTTTTTTTCAATTTGTTTACATATTTATACTATTTCGTGTTATTTAAAGGTGATGTCTATCGAGGCTATACTTAATGTGCTGGAAATTGTTTCATAATCTGTGCTCCACGCGTGATTTTTTAAAAATTTGTTTACGCATTTATACTATTTCGCGTTATTTAAAGGTGATGTCTATCGAGGTTATTCTCAATGTGCTGGAAATTGTTTCATAATCTGTGCTCCACGCGTGATTTTTTTGAATTTTTTTACGGTTTTATACTATTTCGCGTTATTTAAAGGTGATGTCTATCGAGGTTATTCTCAATGTGCTGGAAATTGTTTAACAATCTATGCCCCAAGCTTGATTTTTTTTTCAATTTGTTTACATATTTATACTGTTTCGCGTTATTTAAATGTGATGTCTATCGTGACTATCCTCAATGTGGTGGAAATTGTTTTATAATCTGTGCTCCAAGCGCGATTTTTTAAAACTTGTTTACGGATTTATACTATTTCGCGTTATTTAAAGGTGATGTCTATCGAGGTTATTCTCAATGTGCTGGAAATTGTTTCATAATCTGTGCTCCAAGCCTGATTTTTTTTTCAATTTGTTTACGGATATATACTATTTCGCGTTATTTAAAGGCGATGTCTATCGAGGCTATTCTCAATGTGCTGGAAATTGTTTCATAATCTGTGCTCCAAGCCTAATTTTTTTTTCAATTTGTTTACGGATATATACTATTTCGCGTTATTTAAAGGCGATGTCTATCGAGGCTATTCTCAATGTGCTGGAATTTGTTTCATAATCTGTGCTCCACGCGTGATTTTTTTGCATTTACAAATTTATACTATTTCGCGTTATTTAAAGGCGATGTCTATCGAGGCTATTCTCAATGTGCTGGAAATTGTTTCATAATCTGTGCTCCACACGTGATTTTTTTTAATTTATTTACAAATTTATGAGATTTCGCGTTATTTAAAGGCGATGCCTATTGAGACTATTTTCAATGTGCTGGAAATCTGCACAATCTATGCTCCAAGCTTGATTTTTTTTTCAATTTGTTTACATATTTATACTGATTCGCGTTATTTAAAGGTGATGTCTATCGAGGTTATTCTCAATGTGCTGGAAATTGTTTCATAATCTGTGCTCCACACGTGATTTTTTTGAATTTATTTACAAATTTATAAGATTTCGCGTTATTTAAAGGCGATGTCTATCGAGGCTATTCACAATGTGCTGGAAATTGTTTCATAATCTGTGCTCCACGCGTGATTTTTTTGAATTTGTTTACGGATTTATATTATTTCGCGTTATTTAAAAGCGATGTCTATTGAGACTATTTTTAATGTGCTGGAAATCTGCACAATCTATGCTCCAAGCTTGATTTTTTTTTCAATTTGTTTACATATTTATACTGATTCGCGTTATTTAAAGGTGATGTCTATCGAGGTTATTCTCAATGTGCTGGAAATTGTTTCATAATCTGTGCTCCACACGTGATTTTTTTGAATTTATTTACAAATTTATAAGATTTCGCGTTATTTAAAGGCGATGTCTATCGAGGCTATTCACAATGTGCTGGAAATTGTTTCATAATCTGTGCTCCACGCGTGATTTTTTTGAATTTGTTTACGGATTTATATTATTTCGCGTTATTTAAAGGCGATGTCTATTGGGACTATTTTCAATGTGCTGGAAATTGTTTCACAATCTATGCTCCAAGCTTGATTTTTTTTTCAATTTGTTTACATATTTATACTGTTTCGCGTTATTTAAAGGTGATGTCTATCGAGGCTATTCTCAATGTGCAGGAAATTGTTTCATAATCTGTGCTCCACGCGTGGATTTTTTGATTTTGTTTACGGATCTATACTATTTCGAGTTATTTAAAGGCGATGGCTATCGAGACTATTCTCAATGTGCTGGAAATTGTTTCATAATCTGTGCTCCACGCGTGATTTTTTTGAGTTTATTTACAAATTTATAAGATTTCGCGTTATTTAAAGGCTATGTCTATCGAGGCTATTCTCAATGTGCTGTAAATTGTTTCATAATCTGTGCTCCACGCGTGATTTTTTTAAATTTGTTTACGGATTTATACTATTTCGCGTTATTTACAGGCGATGTCTATTGAGACTATTCTCAATGTGCTGGAAATTGTTTCATAATCTGTGCTCCACACGTGATTTTTTTTAATTTATTTACAAATTTATAAGATTTCGCGTTATTTAAAGGCGATGTGTATTGAGACTATTTTCAATGTGCAGGAAATTGTTTCACAACCTGTGCTCCAAGCTTGATATTTTTTTTCAATTTGTTTACATATTTATACTGTTTCGCGTATTTTTAAAGGTGATGTCTATCGAGACTACTCTCATTGTGCTGGAAATTGTTTTATAATCTGTGCTCCAAGCGCGATTTTTTAAAATTTGTTTACGGATTTATGCTATTTCGCGTTATTTAAAAGCGATGTCTATTGAGACTATTTTCAATGTGCTGGAAATTGTTTCACAATCTCTGCTCCAAGCTTGATTTTTTTTTTCAATTTGTTTACATATTTATACTGATTCGCGTTATTTAAAGGTGATGTCTATCGAGGTTATTCTCAATGTGCTGGAAATTGTTTCATAATCTGTGCTCCACACGTGATTTTTTTGAATTTATTTACAAATTTATAAGATTTCGCGTTATTTAAAGGCGATGTCTATCGAGGCTATTCACAATGTGATGGAAATTGTTTAACAATCTATGCTCCAATCTTGATTTTTTTTTCAATTTGTTTACATATTTATACTATTTCGCGTTATTTAAAGGTGATGTCTATCGAGGCTATACTTAATGTGCTGGAAATTGTTTCATAATCTGTTCTCCACGCGTGATTTTTTAAAAATTTGTTTACGCATTTATACTATTTCGCGTTATTTAAAAGTGATGTCTATCGAGGTTATTCTCAATGTGCTGGAAATTGTTTCATAATCTGTGCTCCACGCGTGATTTTTTTGAATTTGTTTACGGATTTATATTATTTCGCGTTATTTAAAGGCGATGTCTATTGGGACTATTTTCAATGTGCTGGAAATTGTTTCACAATCTATGCTCCAAGCTTGATTTTTTTTTCAATTTGTTTACATATTTATACTGTTTCGCGTTATTTAAAGGTGATGTCTATCGAGGCTATTCTCAATGTGCAGGAAATTGTTTCATAATCTGTGCTCCACGCGTGGATTTTTTGATTTTGTTTACGGATCTATACTATTTCGAGTTATTTAAAGGCGATGGCTATCGAGACTATTCTCAATGTGCTGGAAATTGTTTCATAATCTGTGTTCCACGCCTGATTTTTTTTCATTTATTTACGGATTTATACTATTTCGCGTTATTTAAAGGCAATGTCTATCGAGGCTATTCTCAATGTGCTGAAAATCATTTCATAATCTGTGCTCCACGCGTGATTTTTTTGAGTTTATTTACAAATTTATAAGATTTCGCGTTATTTAAAGGCTATGTCTATCGAGGCTATTCTCAATGAGCTGTAAATTGTTTCATAATCTGTGCTCCACGCGTGATTTTTTTAAATTTGTTTACGGATTTATACTATTTCGCGTTATTTACAGGCGATGTCTATTGAGACTATTCTCAATGTTCTGGAAATTGTTTCATAATCTATGCTCCAAGCGTGATTTTTTTTTCAATTTGTTTACAGATTTATACTATTTTGCGTTATTTAAAGGTGATGTCTATCGAGGCTATTCTCAATGTGCTGGAAATTGTTTCATAATCTGTGCTCCACGCGTGATTTTTATTGAATTTGTTTACGGTTTTATACTATTTCGCGTTATTTAAATGTGATGTCTATCGAGGTTATTCTCAATGTGCTGGAAATTGTTTCATAATCTGTGCTCCACGCGTGATTTTTTTAAAAATTTGTTTACGGATTTATACTATTTCGCGCTATTTAAAGGCGATATCTATCGAGACTATTTTCAATGTGCTGGAAATTGTTTCAGAATCTATGCTCAAATCGAAATTTTTTTTTTTCATTTTTTTTAGAGATTTATACTATTTCATGTTATTTAAAGGTGATGTCTATCGAGACTATTCTCAATGTGCTGGAAATTGTTTTATAATCTGTTCTCCAAGCGCGATATTTTTAAATTTGTTTACGGATTTATACTATTTCGCGTTATTTACAGGCGATGTCTATTGAGACTATTCTCAATGTTCTGGAAATTGTTTCATAATCTATGCTCCAAGCGTGATTTTTTTTTTCAATTTGTTTACAGATTTATACTATTTCGCGTTATTTAAAGGTGATGTCTATCGAGGCTATTCTCAATGTGCTGGAAATTGTTTCATAATCTGTGCTCCACACGTGATTTTTTTTAATTTATTTACAAATTTATAAGATTTCGCGTTATTTAAAGGCGATGTGTATTGAGACTATTTTCAATGTGCAGGAAATTGTTTCACAACCTGTGCTCCAAGCTTGATATTTTTTTTCAATTTGTTTACATATTTATACTGTTTCGCGTATTTTTAAAGGTGATGTCTATCGAGACTACTCTCATTGTGCTGGAAATTGTTTTATAATCTGTGCTCCAAGCGCGATTTTTTAAAATTTGTTTACGGATTTATGCTATTTCGCGTTATTTAAAAGCGATGTCTATTGAGACTATTTTCAATGTGCTGGAAATTGTTTCACAATCTCTGCTCCAAGCTTGATTTTTTTTTCAATTTGTTTACATATTTATACTATTTCGCGTTATTTAAAGGTGATGTCTATCGAGGCTATACTTAATGTGCTGGAAATTGTTTCATAATCTGTGCTCCACGCGTGATTTTTTAAAAATTTGTTTACGCATTTATACTATTTCGCGTTATTTAAAGGTGATGTCTATCGAGGTTATTCTCAATGTGCTGGAAATTGTTTCATAATCTGTGCTCCACGCGTGATTTTTTTGAATTTTTTTTCGGTTTTATACTATTTCGCGTTATTTAAAGGTGATGTCTATCGAGGTTATTCTCAATGTGCTGGAAATTGTTTAACAATCTATGCCCCAAGCTTGATTTTTTTTAAAACTTGTTTACGGATTTATACTATTTCGCGTTATTTAAAGGTGATGTCTATCGAGGTTATTCTCAATGTGCTGGAAATTGTTTCATAATCTGTGCTCCAAGCCTGATTTTTTTTTTTCAATTTGTTTACGGATATATACTATTTCGCGTTATTTAAAGGCGATGTCTATCGAGGCTATTCTCAATGTGCTGGAAATTGTTTCATAATCTGTGCTCCAAGCCTAATTTTTTTTTCAATTTGTTTACGGATATATACTATTTCGCGTTATTTAAAGGCGATGTCTATCGAGGCTATTCTCAATGTGCTGGAATTTGTTTCATAATCTGTGCTCCACGCGTGATTTTTTTGCATTTACAAATTTATACTATTTCGCGTTATTTAAAGGCGATGTCTATCGAGGCTATTCTCAATGTGCTGGAAATTGTTTCATAATCTGTGCTCCACACGTGATTTTTTTTAATTTATTTACAAATTTATGAGATTTCGCGTTATTTAAAGGCGATGCCTATTGAGACTATTTTCAATGTGCTGGAAATTGTTTCACAATCTATGCTCCAAGCTTGATTTTTTTTTCAATTTGTTTACATATTTATACTGTTTCGCGTTATTTAAAGTTGATGTCTATCGAGACTATTCTCAATGTGCTGGAAATTGTTTTGTAATCTGTGCTCCAAGCGGGATTTTTTTAAATTTGTTTACGGATTTATATTATTTCGCGTTATTTAAAAGCGATGTCTATTGAGACTATTTTTAATGTGCTGGAAATCTTCACAATCTATGCTCCAAGCTTGATTTTTTTTTCAATTTGTTTACATATTTATACTGATTCGCGTTATTTAAAGGTGATGTCTATCGAGGTTATTCTCAATGTGCTGGAAATTGTTTCATAATCTGTGCTCCATACGTGATTTTTTTGAATTTATTTACAAATTTATAAGATTTCGCGTTGTTTAAAGGCGATGTCTATCGAGGCTATTCACAATGTGCTGGAAATTGTTTCATAATCTGTGCTCCACGCGTGATTTTTTTGAATTTGTTTACGGATTTATATTATTTCGCGTTATTTAAAGGCGATGTCTATTGGGACTATTTTCAATGTGCTGGAAATTGTTTCACAATCTTCTCCAAGCTTGATTTTTTTTCAATTTGTTTACATATTTATACTGTTTCGCGTTATTTAAAGGTGATGTCTATCGAGGCTATTCTCAATGTGCAGGAAATTGTTTCATAATCTGTGCTCCACGCGTGGATTTTTTGATTTTGTTTACGGATCTATACTATTTCGAGTTATTTAAAGGCGATGGCTATCGAGACTATTCTCAATGTGCTGGAAATTGTTTCATAATCTGTGTTCCACGCCTGATTTTTTTTCATTTATTTACGGATTTATACTATTTCGCGTTATTTAAAGGCAATGTCTATCGAGGCTATTCTCAATGTGCTGAAAATCATTTCATAATCTGTGCTCCACGCGTGATTTTTTTGAGTTTATTTACAAATTTATAAGATTTCGCGTTATTTAAAGGCTATGTCTATCGAGGCTATTCTCAATGTGCTGTAAATTGTTTCATAATCTGTGCTCCACGCGTGATTTTTTTAAATTTGTTTACGGATTTATACTATTTCGCGTTATTTACAGGCGATGTCTATTGAGACTATTCTCAATGTTCTGGAAATTGTTTCATAATCTATGCTCCAAGCGTGATTTTTTTTTCAATTTGTTTACAGATTTATACTATTTTGCGTTATTTAAAGGTGATGTCTATCGAGGCTATTCTCAATGTGCTGGAAATTGTTTCATAATCTGTGCTCCACGCGTGATTTTTATTGAATTTGTTTACGGTTTTATACTATTTCGCGTTATTTAAAGGTGATGTCTATCGAGGTTATTCTCAATGTGCTGGAAATTGTTTCATAATCTGTGCTCCACGCGTGATTTTTTTAAAAATTTGTTTACGGATTTATACTATTTCGCGCTATTTAAAGGCGATATCTATCGAGACTATTTTCAATGTGCTGGAAATTGTTTCAGAATCTATGCTCAAATCGAAATTTTTTTTTTCATTTTTTTTAGAGATTTATACTATTTCATGTTATTTAAAGGTGATGTCTATCGAGACTATTCTCAATGTGCTGGAAATTGTTTTATAATCTGTTCTCCAAGCGCGATATTTTTAAATTTGTTTACGGATTTATACTATTTCGCGTTATTTACAGGCGATGTCTATTGAGACTATTCTCAATGTTCTGGAAATTGTTTCATAATCTATGCTCCAAGCGTGATTTTTTTTTCAATTTGTTTACAGATTTATACTATTTCGCGTTATTTAAAGGTGATGTCTATCGAGGCTATTCTCAATGTGCTGGAAATTGTTTCATAATCTGTGCTCCACACGTGATTTTTTTTAATTTATTTACAAATTTATAAGATTTCGCGTTATTTAAAGGCGATGTGTATTGAGACTATTTTCAATGTGCAGGAAATTGTTTCACAACCTGTGCTCCAAGCTTGATATTTTTTTTCAATTTGTTTACATATTTATACTGTTTCGCGTATTTTTAAAGGTGATGTCTATCGAGACTACTCTCATTGTGCTGGAAATTGTTTTATAATCTGTGCTCCAAGCGCGATTTTTTAAAATTTGTTTACGGATTTATGCTATTTCGCGTTATTTAAAAGCGATGTCTATTGAGACTATTTTCAATGTGCTGGAAATTGTTTCACAATCTCTGCTCCAAGCTTGATTTTTTTTTTCAATTTGTTTACATATTTATACTGATTCGCGTTATTTAAAGGTGATGTCTATCGAGGTTATTCTCAATGTGCTGGAAATTGTTTCATAATCTGTGCTCCACACGTGATTTTTTTTAATTTATTTACAAATTTATAAGATTTCGCGTTATTTAAAGGCGATGTCTATCGAGGCTATTCACAATGTGATGGAAATTGTTTAACAATCTATGCTCCAATCTTGATTTTTTTTTCAATTTGTTTACATATTTATACTATTTCGCGTTATTTAAAGGTGATGTCTATCGAGGCTATACTTAATGTGCTGGAAATTGTTTCATAATCTGTGCTCCACGCGTGATTTTTTAAAAATTTGTTTACGCATTTATACTATTTCGCGTTATTTAAAGGTGATGTCTATCGAGGTTATTCTCAATGTGCTGGAAATTGTTTCATAATCTGTGCTCCACGCGTGATTTTTTTGAATTTTTTTACGGTTTTATACTATTTCGCGTTATTTAAAGGTGATGTCTATCGAGGTTATTCTCAATGTGCTGGAAATTGTTTAACAATCTATGCCCCAAGCTTGATTTTTTTTTCAATTTGTTTACATATTTATACTGTTTCGCGTTATTTAAATGTGATGTCTATCGTGACTATTCTCAATGTGGTGGAAATTGTTTTATAATCTGTGCTCCAAGCGCGATTTTTTAAAACTTGTTTACGGATTTATACTATTTCGCGTTATTTAAAGGTGATGTCTATCGAGGTTATTCTCAATGTGCTGGAAATTGTTTCACAATCTATGCTCCAAGCTTGATTTTTTTTTCAATTTGTTTACATATTTATACTGTTTCGCGTTATTTAAAGTTGATGTCTATCGAGACTATTCTCAATGTGCTGGAAATTGTTTTATAATCTGTGCTCCAAGCGGGATTTTTTTAAATTTGTTTACGGATTTATATTATTTCGCGTTATTTAAAAGCGATGTCTATTGAGACTATTTTTAATGTGCTGGAAATCTTCACAATCTATGCTCCAAGCTTGATTTTTTTTTCAATTTGTTTACATATTTATACTGATTCGCGTTATTTAAAGGTGATGTCTATCGAGGTTATTCTCAATGTGCTGGAAATTGTTTCATAATCTGTGCTCCATACGTGATTTTTTTTAATTTATTTACAAATTTATAAGATTTCGCGTTGTTTAAAGGCGATGTCTATCGAGGCTATTCACAATGTGCTGGAAATTGTTTCATAATCTGTGCTCCACGCGTGATTTTTTTGAATTTGTTTACGGATTTATATTATTTCGCGTTATTTAAAGGCGATGTCTATTGGGACTATTTTCAATGTGCTGGAAATTGTTTCACAATCTATGCTCCAAGCTTGATTTTTTTTCAATTTGTTTACATATTTATACTGTTTCGCGTTATTTAAAGGTGATGTCTATCGAGGCTATTCTCAATGTGCAGGAAATTGTTTCATAATCTGTGCTCCACGCGTGGATTTTTTGATTTTGTTTACGGATCTATACTATTTCGAGTTATTTAAAGGCGATGGCTATCGAGACTATTCTCAATGTGCTGGAAATTGTTTCATAATCTGTGTTCCACGCCTGATTTTTTTTCATTTATTTACGGATTTATACTATTTCGCGTTATTTAAAGGCAATGTCTATCGAGGCTATTCTCAATGTGCTGAAAATCATTTCATAATCTGTGCTCCACGCGTGATTTTTTTGAGTTTATTTTCAAATTTATAAGATTTCGCGTTATTTAATGGCTATGTCTATCGAGGCTATTCTCAATGTGCTGTAAATTGTTTCATAATCTGTGCTCCACGCGTGATTTTTTTAAATTTGTTTACGGATTTATACTATTTCGCGTTATTTACAGGCGATGTCTATTGAGACTATTCTGAATGTTCTGGAAATTGTTTCATAATCTATGCTCCAAGCGTGATTTTTTTTTCAATTTGTTTACAGATTTATACTATTTTGCGTTATTTAAAGGTGATGTCTATCGAGGCTATTCTCAATGAGCTGGAAATTGTTTCATAATCTGTGCTCCACGCGTGATTTTTATTGAATTTGTTTACGGTTTTATACTATTTCGCGTTATTTAAAGGTGATGTCTATCGAGGTTATTCTCAATGTGCTGGAAATTGTTTCATAATCTGTGCTCCACGCGTGATTTTTTTAAAAATTTGTTTACGGATTTATACTATTTCGCGCTATTTAAAGGCGATATCTATCGAGACTATTTTCAATGTGCTGGAAATTGTTTCAGAATCTATGCTCAAATCGAAATTTTTTTTTTCATTTTTTTTAGAGATTTATACTATTTCATGTTATTTAAAGGTGATGTCTATCGAGACTATTCTCAATGTGCTGGAAATTGTTTTATAATCTGTTCTCCAAGCGCGATATTTTTAAATTTGTTTACGGATTTATACTATTTCGCGTTATTTACAGGCGATGTCTATTGAGACTATTCTCAATGTTCTGGAAATTGTTTCATAATCTATGCTCCACGCGTGATTTTTTTGAATTTTTTTACGGTTTTATACTATTTCGCGTTATTTAAAGGTGATGTCTATCGAGGTTATTCTCAATGTGCTGGAAATTCTTTAACAATCTATGCCCCAAGCTTGATTTTTTTTTCAATTTGTTTACATATTTATACTGTTTCGCGTTATTTAAATGTGATGTCTATCGTGACTATTCTCAATGTGGTGGAAATTGTTTTATAATCTGTGCTCCAAGCGCGATTTTTTAAAACTTGTTTACGGATTTATACTATTTCGCGTTATTTAAAGGTGATGTCTATCGAGGTTATTCTCAATGTGCTGGAAATTGTTTCATAATCTGTGCTCCAAGCCTGATTTTTTTTTCAATTTGTTTACGGATATATACTATTTCGCGTTATTTAAAGGCGATGTCTATCGAGGCTATTGTCAATGTGCTGGAAATTGTTTCATAATCTGTGCTCCAAGCCTAATTTTTTTTTCAATTTGTTTACGGATATATACTATTTCGCGTTATTTAAAGGCGATGTCTATCGAGGCTATTCTCAATGTGCTGGAATTTGTTTCATAATCTGTGCTCCACGCGTGATTTTTTTGCATTTACAAATTTATACTATTTCGCGTTATTTAAAGGCGATGTCTATCGAGGCTATTCTCAATGTGCTGGAAATTGTTTCATAATCTGTGCTCCAAGCCTGATTTTTTTTTCAATTTGTTTACGGATATATACTATTTCGCGTTATTTAAAGGCGATGTCTATCGAGGCTATTGTCAATGTGCTGGAAATTGTTTCATAATCTGTGCTCCAAGCTTGATTTTTTTTTCAATTTGTTTACATATTTATACTGTTTCGCGTTATTTAAAGTTGATGTCTATCGAGACTATTCTCAATGTGCTGGAAATTGTTTTATAATCTGTGCTCCAAGCGGGATTTTTTTAAATTTGTTTACGGATTTATATTATTTCGCGTTATTTAAAAGCGATGTCTATTGAGACTATTTTTAATGTGCTGGAAATTGCTTCACAATCTATGCTCCAAGCTTGATTTTTTTTTCAATTTGTTTACATATTTATACTGATTCGCGTTATTTAAAGGTGATGTCTATCGAGGTTATTCTCAATGTGCTGGAAATTGTTTCATAATCTGTGCTCCACACGTGATTTTTTTGAATTTATTTACAAATTTATAAGATTTCGCGTTATTTAAAGGCGATGTCTATCGAGGCTATTCACAATGTGCTGGAAATTGTTTCATAATCTGTGCTCCACGCGTGATTTTTTTGAATTTGTTTACGGATTTATATTATTTCGCGTTATTTAAAGGCGATGTCTATTGGGACTATATTCAATGTGCTGGAAATTGTTTCACAATCTATGCTCCAAGCTTGATTTTTTTTTCAATTTGTTTACATATTTATACTGTTTCGCGTTATTTAAAGGTGATGTCTATCGAGGCTATTCTCAATGTGCAGGAAATTGTTTCATAATCTGTGCTCCACGCGTGGATTTTTTGATTTTGTTTACGGATCTATACTATTTCGAGTTATTTAAAGGCGATGGCTATCGAGACTATTCTCAATGTGCTGGAAATTGTTTCATAATCTGTGTTCCACGCCTGATTTTTTTTCATTTATTTACGGATTTATACTATTTCGCGTTATTTAAAGGCAATGTCTATCGAGGCTATTCTCAATGTGCTGAAAATCATTTCATAATCTGTGCTCCACGCGTGATTTTTTTGAGTTTATTTACAAATTTATAAGATTTCGCGTTATTTAAAGGCTATGTCTATCGAGGCTATTCTCAATGTGCTGTAAATTGTTTCATAATCTGTGCTCCACGTGTGATTTTTTTAAATTTGTTTACGGATTTATACTATTTCGCGTTATTTACAGGCGATGTCTATTGAGACTATTCTCAATGTTCTGGAAATTGTTTCATAATCTATGCTCCAAGCGTGATTTTTTTTCAATTTGTTTACAGATTTATACTATTTTGCGTTATTTAAAGGTGATGTCTATCGAGGCTATTCTCAATGTGCTGGAAATTGTTTCATAATCTGTGCTCCACGCGTGATTTTTATTGAATTTGTTTACGGTTTTATACTATTTCGCGTTATTTAAAGGTGATGTCTATCGAGGTTATTCTCAATGTGCAGGAAATTCTTTCATAATCTGTGCTCCACGCGTGATTTTTTTAAAAATTTGTTTACGGATTTATACTATTTCGCGCTATTTAAAGGCGATATCTATCGAGACTATTTTCAATGTGCTGGAAATTGTTTCAGAATCTATGCTCAAATCGAAATTTTTTTTTTCATTTTTTTTAGAGATTTATACTATTTCATGTTATTTAAAGGTGATGTCTATCGAGACTATTCTCAATGTGCTGGAAATTGTTTTATAATCTGTTCTCCAAGCGCGATATTTTTAAATTTGTTTACGGATTTATACTATTTCGTGTTATTTACAGGCGATGTCTATTGAGACTTTTCTCAATGTTCTGGAAATTGTTTCATAATCTATGCTCCAAGCGTGATTTTTTTTTTCAATTTGTTTACAGATTTATACTATTTCGCGTTATTTAAAGGTGATGTCTATCGAGGCTATTCTCAATGTGCTGGAAATTGTTTCATAATCTGTGCTCCACACGTGATTTTTTTTAATTTATTTACGGATTTATACTATTTCGCGTTATTTAAAGGCAATGTCTATCGAGGCTATTCTCAATGTGCTGAAAATCATTTCATAATCTGTGCTCCACGCGTGATTTTTTTGAGTTTATTTACAAATTTATAAGATTTCGCGTTATTTAAAGGCTATGTCTATCGAGGCTATTCTCAATGTGCTGTAAATTGTTTCATAATCTGTGCTCCACGCGTGATTTTTTTAAATTTGTTTACGGATTTATACTATTTCGCGTTATTTACAGGCGATGTCTATTGAGACTATTCTCAATGTTCTGGAAATTGTTTCATAATCTATCCTCCAAGCGTGATTTTTTTTTCAATTTGTTTACAGATTTATACTAATTCGCGTTATTTAAAGGTGATGTCTATCGAGGCTATTCTCAATGTGCTGGAAATTGTTTCATAATCTGTGCTCCACGCGTGATTTTTATTGAATTTGTTTACGGTTTTATACTATTTCGCGTTATTTAAAGGTGATGTCTATCGAGGTTATTCTCAATGTGCTGGAAATTGTTTCATAATCTGTGCTCCACACGTGATTTTTTTAAAAATTTGTTTACGGATTTATACTATTTCGCGCTATTTAAAGGCGATATCTATCGAGACTATTTTCAATGTGCTGGAAATTGTTTCAGAATCTATGCTCAAATCGAAATTTTTTTTTTCATTTTTTTTAGAGATTTATACTATTTCATGTTATTTAAAGGTGATGTCTATCGAGACTATTCTCAATGTGCTGGAAATTGTTTTATAATCTGTTCTCCAAGCGCGATATTTTAAAATTTGTTTACGGATTTATACTATTTCGCGTTATTTACAGGCGATGTCTATTGAGACTATTCTCAATGTTCTGGAAATTGTTTCATAATCTATGCTCCAAGCGTGATTTTTTTTTCAATTTGTTTACAGATTTATACTATTTCGCGTTATTTAAAGGTGATGTCTATCGAGGCTATCCTCAATGTGCTGGAAATTGTTTCATAATCTGTGCTCCACACGTGATTTTTTTTTAATTTATTTACAAATTTATAAGATTTCGCGTTATTTAAAGGCGATGTGTATTGAGACTATTTTCAATGTGCAGGAAATTGTTTCACAACCTGTGCTCCAAGCTTGATATTTTTTTTCAATTTGTTTACATATTTATACTGTTTCGCGTATTTTTAAAGGTGATGTCTATCGAGACTACACTCATTGTGCTGGAAATTGTTTTATAATCTGTGCTCCAAGCGCGATTTTTTAAAATTTGTTTACGGATTTATACTATTTCGCGTTATTTAAAAGCGATGTCTATTGAGACTATTTTCAATGTGCTGGAAATTGTTTCACAATCTCTGCTCCAAGCTTGATTTTTTTTTTCAATTTGTTTACATATTTATACTGATTCGCGTTATTTAAAGGTGATGTCTATCGAGGTTATTCTCAATGTGCTGGAAATTGTTTCATAATCTGTGCTCCACACGTGATTTTTTTTAATTTATTTACAAATTTATAAGATTTCGCGTTATTTAAAGGCGATGTCTATCGAGGCTATTCACAATGTGCTGGAAATTGTTTAACAATCTATGCTCCAATCTTGATTTTTTTTTCAATTTGTTTACATATTTATACTATTTCGCGTTATTTAAGGGTGATGTCTATCGAGGCTATACTTAATGTGCTGGAAATTGTTTCATAATCTGTGCTCCACGCGTGATTTTTTAAAAATTTGTTTACGCATTTATACTATTTCGCGTTATTTAAAGGTGATGTCTATCGAGGTTATTCTCAATGTGCTGGAAATTGTTTCATAATCTGTGCTCCACGCGTGATTTTTTTGAATTTTTTTACGGTTTTATACTATTTCGCGTTATTTAAAGGTGATGTCTATCGAGGTTATTCTCAATGTGCTGGAAATTGTTTAACAATCTATGCCCCAAGCTTGATTTTTTTTTCAATTTGTTTACATATTTATACTGTTTCGCGTTATTTAAATGTGATGTCTATCGTGACTATTCTCAATGTGGAGGAAATTGTTTTATAATCTGTGCTCCAAGCGCGATTTTTTAAAACTTGTTTACGGATTTATACTATTTCGCGTTATTTAAAGGTGATGTCTATCGAGGTTATTCTCAATGTGCTGGAAATTGTTTCATAATCTGTGCTCCAAGCCTGATTTTTTTTTCAATTTGTTTACGGATATATACTATTTCGCGTTATTTAAAGGCGATGTCTATCGAGGCTATTCTCAATGTGCTGGAAATTGTTTCATAATCTGTGCTCCACGCGTGATTTTTTTAATTTGTTTTCGGATTTATAATATTCCGCGTTATTTAAAGGCGATGTCTATCGAGACTATTTTCAATGTGCTGGAAATTGTTTCACAATCTATGCTCCAATCTTGATTTTTTTTTCAATTTGTTTACATATTTATACTATTTCGCGTTATTTAAAGGTGATGTCTATCGAAGCTATTCTTAATGTGCTGGAAATTGTTTCATAATCTGTGCTCCACGCGTGATTTTTTTGAATTTGTTTACGGATTTATACTATTTTGCGTATTTAAAGGCGATTTCAATCGACACTATTCTCAATGTGCTGGAAATTGTTTCATAATCTGTGCTCCACGCGTGATTTTTTTAAATTTATTTACAAATTTATAAGATTTCGCGTTATTTAAAGGTGATGTCTATCGAGGTTATTCTCAATGTGCTGGAAATTGTTTCATAATCTGTGCTCCAAGCCTGATTTTTTTTTCAATATGTTTACGGATATATACTATTTCGCGTTATTTAAAGACGATGTCTATCGAGGCTATTCTCAATGTGCTGGAAATTGTTTCATAATCTGTGCTCCACGCGTGATTTTTTTGAATTTGTTTTCGGATTTATAATATTCCGCGTTATTTAAAGGCGATGTCTATCGAGACTATTTTCAATGTGCTGGAAATTGTTTCACAATCTATGCTCCAATCTTGATTTTTTTTTCAATTTGTTTACATATTTATACTATTTCGCGTTATTTAAAGGTGATGTCTATCGAGGCTATTCTTAATGTGCTGGATATTGTTTCATAATCTGTGCTCCACGCGTGATTTTTTTAAAATTTGTTTACGCATTTATACTATTTCGCGTTATTTAAAGGTGATGTCTATCGAGGTTATTCTCAATGTGCTGGAAATTGTTTCATAATCTGTGCTCCACGCGTGATTTTTTTAAAATTTGTTTACGCATTTATACTATTTCGCGTTATTTAAATGCGATGTCTCTCGAGACTATTTTCAATATGCTGGAAATTGTTTCACAATCTATGCTCCAAGCGTGATTTTTTTTTCAATTTTATTTACAGATTTATACTATTTCTCGTTATTTAAAGGCGATGTCTATCGAGACTATTTTCAATGTGCTGGAAATTGTTTCACAATCTATGCTCCAAGCGTGATTTTTTTCAATTTGTTTACAGGTTTATGCTATTTCGCGTTATTTGAAGGAAAGTCTATCGAGGCTATTCTCAATGTGCTGGAAATTGTTTTATAATCTGTTCTCCAAGCGCGATATTTTTAAATTTGTTTACGGATTTATACTATTTCGCGTTATTTACAGGCGATGTCTATTGAGACTATTCTCAATGTTCTGGAAATTGTTTCATAATCTATGCTCCAAGCGTGATTTTTTTAAATTTATTTACAAATTTATAAGATTTCGCGTTATTTAAAGGCGATGTGTATTGAGACTATTTTCAATGTGCAGGAAATTGTTTCACAACCTGTGCTCCAAGCTTGATATTTTTTTTCAATTTGTTTACATATTTATACTGTTTCGCGTATTTTTAAAGGTGATGTCTATCGAGACTACTCTCATTGTGCTGGAAATTGTTTTATAATCTGTGCTCCAAGCGGGATTTTTTTAAATTTGTTTACGGATTTATATTATTTCGCGTTATTTAAAAGCGATGTCTATTGAGACTATTTTTAATGTGCTGGAAATTGCTTCACAATCTATGCTCCAAGCTTGATTTTTTTTTCAATTTGTTTACATATTTATACTGATTCGCGTTATTTAAAGGTGATGTCTATCGAGGTTATTCTCAATGTGCTGGAAATTGTTTCATAATCTGTGCTCCACACGTGATTTTTTTGAATTTATTTACAAATTTATAAGATTTCGCGTTATTTAAAGGCGATGTCTATCGAGGCTATTCACAATGTGCTGGAAATTGTTTCATAATCTGTGCTCCACGCGTGATTTTTTTGAATTTGTTTACGGATTTATATTATTTCGCGTTATTTAAAGGCGATGTCTATTGGGACTATATTCAATGTGCTGGAAATTGTTTCACAATCTATGCTCCAAGCTTGATTTTTTTTTCAATTTGTTTACATATTTATACTGTTTCGCGTTATTTAAAGGTGATGTCTATCGAGGCTATTCTCAATGTGCAGGAAATTGTTTCATAATCTGTGCTCCACGCGTGGATTTTTTGATTTTGTTTACGGATCTATACTATTTCGAGTTATTTAAAGGCGATGGCTATCGAGACTATTCTCAATGTGCTGGAAATTGTTTCATAATCTGTGTTCCACGCCTGATTTTTTTTCATTTATTTACGGATTTATACTATTTCGCGTTATTTAAAGGCAATGTCTATCGAGGCTATTCTCAATGTGCTGAAAATCATTTCATAATCTGTGCTCCACGCGTGATTTTTTTGAGTTTATTTACAAATTTATAAGATTTCGCGTTATTTAAAGGCTATGTCTATCGAGGCTATTCTCAATGTGCTGTAAATTGTTTCATAATCTGTGCTCCACGTGTGATTTTTTTAAATTTGTTTACGGATTTATACTATTTCGCGTTATTTACAGGCGATGTCTATTGAGACTATTCTCAATGTTCTGGAAATTGTTTCATAATCTATGCTCCAAGCGTGATTTTTTTTCAATTTGTTTACAGATTTATACTATTTTGCGTTATTTAAAGGTGATGTCTATCGAGGCTATTCTCAATGTGCTGGAAATTGTTTCATAATCTGTGCTCCACGCGTGATTTTTATTGAATTTGTTTACGGTTTTATACTATTTCGCGTTATTTAAAGGTGATGTCTATCGAGGTTATTCTCAATGTGCAGGAAATTCTTTCATAATCTGTGCTCCACGCGTGATTTTTTTAAAAATTTGTTTACGGATTTATACTATTTCGCGCTATTTAAAGGCGATATCTATCGAGACTATTTTCAATGTGCTGGAAATTGTTTCAGAATCTATGCTCAAATCGAAATTTTTTTTTTCATTTTTTTTAGAGATTTATACTATTTCATGTTATTTAAAGGTGATGTCTATCGAGACTATTCTCAATGTGCTGGAAATTGTTTTATAATCTGTTCTCCAAGCGCGATATTTTTAAATTTGTTTACGGATTTATACTATTTCGTGTTATTTACAGGCGATGTCTATTGAGACTTTTCTCAATGTTCTGGAAATTGTTTCATAATCTATGCTCCAAGCGTGATTTTTTTTTTCAATTTGTTTACAGATTTATACTATTTCGCGTTATTTAAAGGTGATGTCTATCGAGGCTATTCTCAATGTGCTGGAAATTGTTTCATAATCTGTGCTCCACACGTGATTTTTTTTAATTTATTTACGGATTTATACTATTTCGCGTTATTTAAAGGCAATGTCTATCGAGGCTATTCTCAATGTGCTGAAAATCATTTCATAATCTGTGCTCCACGCGTGATTTTTTTGAGTTTATTTACAAATTTATAAGATTTCGCGTTATTTAAAGGCTATGTCTATCGAGGCTATTCTCAATGTGCTGTAAATTGTTTCATAATCTGTGCTCCACGCGTGATTTTTTTAAATTTGTTTACGGATTTATACTATTTCGCGTTATTTACAGGCGATGTCTATTGAGACTATTCTCAATGTTCTGGAAATTGTTTCATAATCTATCCTCCAAGCGTGATTTTTTTTTCAATTTGTTTACAGATTTATACTAATTCGCGTTATTTAAAGGTGATGTCTATCGAGGCTATTCTCAATGTGCTGGAAATTGTTTCATAATCTGTGCTCCACGCGTGATTTTTATTGAATTTGTTTACGGTTTTATACTATTTCGCGTTATTTAAAGGTGATGTCTATCGAGGTTATTCTCAATGTGCTGGAAATTGTTTCATAATCTGTGCTCCACACGTGATTTTTTTAAAAATTTGTTTACGGATTTATACTATTTCGCGCTATTTAAAGGCGATATCTATCGAGACTATTTTCAATGTGCTGGAAATTGTTTCAGAATCTATGCTCAAATCGAAATTTTTTTTTTCATTTTTTTTAGAGATTTATACTATTTCATGTTATTTAAAGGTGATGTCTATCGAGACTATTCTCAATGTGCTGGAAATTGTTTTATAATCTGTTCTCCAAGCGCGATATTTTAAAATTTGTTTACGGATTTATACTATTTCGCGTTATTTACAGGCGATGTCTATTGAGACTATTCTCAATGTTCTGGAAATTGTTTCATAATCTATGCTCCAAGCGTGATTTTTTTTTCAATTTGTTTACAGATTTATACTATTTCGCGTTATTTAAAGGTGATGTCTATCGAGGCTATCCTCAATGTGCTGGAAATTGTTTCATAATCTGTGCTCCACACGTGATTTTTTTTTAATTTATTTACAAATTTATAAGATTTCGCGTTATTTAAAGGCGATGTGTATTGAGACTATTTTCAATGTGCAGGAAATTGTTTCACAACCTGTGCTCCAAGCTTGATATTTTTTTTCAATTTGTTTACATATTTATACTGTTTCGCGTATTTTTAAAGGTGATGTCTATCGAGACTACACTCATTGTGCTGGAAATTGTTTTATAATCTGTGCTCCAAGCGCGATTTTTTAAAATTTGTTTACGGATTTATACTATTTCGCGTTATTTAAAAGCGATGTCTATTGAGACTATTTTCAATGTGCTGGAAATTGTTTCACAATCTCTGCTCCAAGCTTGATTTTTTTTTTCAATTTGTTTACATATTTATACTGATTCGCGTTATTTAAAGGTGATGTCTATCGAGGTTATTCTCAATGTGCTGGAAATTGTTTCATAATCTGTGCTCCACACGTGATTTTTTTTAATTTATTTACAAATTTATAAGATTTCGCGTTATTTAAAGGCGATGTCTATCGAGGCTATTCACAATGTGCTGGAAATTGTTTAACAATCTATGCTCCAATCTTGATTTTTTTTTCAATTTGTTTACATATTTATACTATTTCGCGTTATTTAAGGGTGATGTCTATCGAGGCTATACTTAATGTGCTGGAAATTGTTTCATAATCTGTGCTCCACGCGTGATTTTTTAAAAATTTGTTTACGCATTTATACTATTTCGCGTTATTTAAAGGTGATGTCTATCGAGGTTATTCTCAATGTGCTGGAAATTGTTTCATAATCTGTGCTCCACGCGTGATTTTTTTGAATTTTTTTACGGTTTTATACTATTTCGCGTTATTTAAAGGTGATGTCTATCGAGGTTATTCTCAATGTGCTGGAAATTGTTTAACAATCTATGCCCCAAGCTTGATTTTTTTTTCAATTTGTTTACATATTTATACTGTTTCGCGTTATTTAAATGTGATGTCTATCGTGACTATTCTCAATGTGGAGGAAATTGTTTTATAATCTGTGCTCCAAGCGCGATTTTTTAAAACTTGTTTACGGATTTATACTATTTCGCGTTATTTAAAGGTGATGTCTATCGAGGTTATTCTCAATGTGCTGGAAATTGTTTCATAATCTGTGCTCCAAGCCTGATTTTTTTTTCAATTTGTTTACGGATATATACTATTTCGCGTTATTTAAAGGCGATGTCTATCGAGGCTATTCTCAATGTGCTGGAAATTGTTTCATAATCTGTGCTCCACGCGTGATTTTTTTAATTTGTTTTCGGATTTATAATATTCCGCGTTATTTAAAGGCGATGTCTATCGAGACTATTTTCAATGTGCTGGAAATTGTTTCACAATCTATGCTCCAATCTTGATTTTTTTTTCAATTTGTTTACATATTTATACTATTTCGCGTTATTTAAAGGTGATGTCTATCGAAGCTATTCTTAATGTGCTGGAAATTGTTTCATAATCTGTGCTCCACGCGTGATTTTTTTGAATTTGTTTACGGATTTATACTATTTTGCGTATTTAAAGGCGATTTCAATCGACACTATTCTCAATGTGCTGGAAATTGTTTCATAATCTGTGCTCCACGCGTGATTTTTTTAAATTTATTTACAAATTTATAAGATTTCGCGTTATTTAAAGGTGATGTCTATCGAGGTTATTCTCAATGTGCTGGAAATTGTTTCATAATCTGTGCTCCAAGCCTGATTTTTTTTTCAATATGTTTACGGATATATACTATTTCGCGTTATTTAAAGACGATGTCTATCGAGGCTATTCTCAATGTGCTGGAAATTGTTTCATAATCTGTGCTCCACGCGTGATTTTTTTAAATTTGTTTTCGGATTTATAATATTCCGCGTTATTTAAAGGCGATGTCTATCGAGACTATTTTCAATGTGCTGGAAATTGTTTCACAATCTATGCTCCAATCTTGATTTTTTTTTCAATTTGTTTACATATTTATACTATTTCGCGTTATTTAAAGGTGATGTCTATCGAGGCTATTCTTAATGTGCTGGATATTGTTTCATAATCTGTGCTCCACGCGTGATTTTTTTAAAATTTGTTTACGCATTTATACTATTTCGCGTTATTTAAAGGTGATGTCTATCGAGGTTATTCTCAATGTGCTGGAAATTGTTTCATAATCTGTGCTCCACGCGTGATTTTTTTAAAATTTGTTTACGCATTTATACTATTTCGCGTTATTTAAATGCGATGTCTCTCGAGACTATTTTCAATATGCTGGAAATTGTTTCACAATCTATGCTCCAAGCGTGATTTTTTTTTCAATTTTATTTACAGATTTATACTATTTCTCGTTATTTAAAGGCGATGTCTATCGAGACTATTTTCAATGTGCTGGAAATTGTTTCACAATCTATGCTCCAAGCGTGATTTTTTTCAATTTGTTTACAGGTTTATGCTATTTCGCGTTATTTGAAGGAAAGTCTATCGAGGCTATTCTCAATGTGCTGGAAATTGTTTTATAATCTGTTCTCCAAGCGCGATATTTTTAAATTTGTTTACGGATTTATACTATTTCGCGTTATTTACAGGCGATGTCTATTGAGACTATTCTCAATGTTCTGGAAATTGTTTCATAATCTATGCTCCAAGCGTGATTTTTTTAAATTTATTTACAAATTTATAAGATTTCGCGTTATTTAAAGGCGATGTGTATTGAGACTATTTTCAATGTGCAGGAAATTGTTTCACAACCTGTGCTCCAAGCTTGATATTTTTTTTCAATTTGTTTACATATTTATACTGTTTCGCGTATTTTTAAAGGTGATGTCTATCGAGACTACTCTCATTGTGCTGGAAATTGTTTTATAATCTGTGCTCCAAGCGCGATTTTTTAAAATTTGTTTACGGATTTATACTATTTCGCGTTATTTAAAAGCGATGTCTATTGAGACTATTTTCAATGTGCTGGAAATTGTTTCACAATCTCTTCTCCAAGCTTGATTTTTTTTTTTCAATTTGTTTACATATTTATACTATTTCGCGTTATTTAAAGGTGATGTCTATCGAGGCTATACTTAATGTGCTGGAAATTGTTTCATAATCTGTGCTCCACGCGTGATTTTTTAAAAATTTGTTTACGCATTTATACTATTTCGCGTTATTTAAAGGTGATGTCTATCGAGGTTATTCTCAATGTGCTGGAAATTGTTTCATAATCTGTGCTCCACGCGTGATTTTTTTTAATTTTTTTACGGTATTATAATATTTCGCGTTATTTAAAGGTGATGTCTATCGAGGTTATTCTCAATGTGCTGGAAATTGTTTAACAATCTATGCCCCAAGCTTGATTTTTTTTTCAATCTGTTTACATATTTATACTGTTTCGCGTTATTTAAATGTGATGTCTATCGTGACTATTTTCAATGTGGTGGAAATTGTTTTATAATCTGTGCTCCAAGCGCGATTTTTTAAAATTTGTTTACGGATTTATACTATTTCGCGTTATTTAAAGGTGATGTCTATCGAGGTTATTCTCAATGTGCTGGAAATTGTTTCATAATCTGTGCTCCAAGCCTGATTTTTTTTTCAATTTGTTTACGGATATATACTATTTCGCGTTATTTAAAGGCGATGTCTATCGAGGCTATTCTCAATGTGCTGGAAATTGTTTCATAATCTGTGCTCCACGCGTGATTTTTTTGAATTTGTTTTCGGATTTATAATATTCCGCGTTATTTAAAGGCGATGTCTATCGAGACTATTTTCAATGTGCTGGAAATTGTTTCACAATCTATGCTCCAATCTTGATTTTTTTTTCAATTTATTTACATATTTATACTATTTCGCGTTATTTAAAGGTGATGTCTATCGAAGCTATTCTTAATGTGCTGGAAATTGTTTCATAATCTGTGCTCCACGCGTGATTTTTTTAAATTTGTTTACGGATTTATACTATTTTGCGTATTTAAAGGCGATTTCTATCGACACTATTCTCAATGTGCTGGAAATTGTTTCATAATCTGTGCTCCACGCGTGATTTTTTTAAATTTATTTACAAATTTATAAGATTTCGCGTTATTTAAAGGTGATGTCTATCGAGGTTATTCTCAATGTGCTGGAAATTGTTTCATAATCTGTGCTCCAAGCCTGATTTTTTTTCAATATGTTTACTTATATATACTATTTCGCGTTATTTAAAGGCGATGTCTATCGAGGCTATTCTCAATGTGCTGGAAATTGTTTCATAATCTGTGCTCCACGCGTGATTTTTTTAAAATTTGTTTACGCATTTATACTATTTCGCGTTATTTAAATGCGATGTCTCTCGAGACTATTTTCAATATGCTGGAAATTGTTTCACAATCTATGCTCCAAGCGTGATTTTTTTTTCAATTTTATTTACAGATTTATACTATTTCTCGTTATTTAAAGGCGATGTCTATCGAGACTATTTTCAATGTGCTGGAAATTGTTTCACAATCTATGCTCCAAGCGTGATTTTTTTCAATTTGTTTACAGGTTTATGCTATTTCGCATTATTTAAAGGAAAAGTCTATCGAGGCTATTCTCAATGGGCTGGAATTTGTTTCATAATCTGTGCTCCACGCGTGATTTTTTTGCATTTATTTACAAATTTATACTATTTCGCGTTATTCAAAGGCGATGTCTATCGAGGCTATTCTCAATGTGCTGGAAATTGTTTCATAATCTGTGCTCCACACGTGATTTTTTTAAATTTATTTACAAATTTATAAGATTTCGCGTTATTTAAAGGCGATGCCTATTGAGACTATTTTCAATGTGCTGGAAATTGTTTCACAATCTATGCTCCAAGCTTGATTTTTTTTTTTTTCAATTTGTTTACATATTTATACTGTTTCGCGTTATTTAAAGGTGATGTCTATCGAGACTATTCTCAATGTGCTGGAAATTGTTTTATAATCTGTGCTCCAAGCGGGATATTTTTAAATTTCTTTACGGATTTATATTATTTCGCGTTATTTAAAAGCGATGTCTATTGAGACTATTTTCAATGTGCTGGAAATTGCTTCAAAATCTATGCTCCAAGCTTGATTTTTTTTCAATTTGTTTACATATTTATACTGATTCGCGTTATTTAAAGGTGATGTCTATCGAGGTTATTCTCAATGTGCTGGAAATTGTTTCATAATCTGTGCTCCACACGTGATTTTTTTGAATTTATTTACAAATTTATAAGATTTCGCGTTATTTAAAGGCGATGTCTATCGAGGCTATTCACAATGTGCTGGAAATTGTTTCATAATCTGTGCTCCACGCGTGATTTTTTTGAATTTGTTTACGGATTTATATTATTTCGCGTTATTTAAAGGCGATGTCTATTGGGACTATTTTCAATGTGCTGGAAATTGTTTCACAATCTATGCTCCAAGCTTGATTTTTTTTTTCAATTTGTTTACATATTTATACTGTTTCGCGTTATTTAAAGGTGATGTCTATCGAAGCAATTCTCAATGTGCTGGAAATTTTTTCATAATCTGTGCTCCACGCGTGATTTTTTTAAAAATTTTTTACGGATGTATACTATGTCGCGTTATCTAAAAGTGATGTCTATCGAGGCTATTCTCAATGTTCTGGAAATTGTTTCATAATCTGTGCTCCACGCGTGATTTTTTAAAATTTGTTTACGGATTTATACTATTTCGCGTTATTTAAAGGTGATGTCTATGGAGGCTATTCTCAATGTTCTGGAAATTGTTTCATAATCTGTGCTCCACGCGTGATTTTTTTTTTTTTTTTTGTTTACGGATTTATAGTATTTCGCGTTATTTAAAGGCGATATCTATCGAGACTATTTTCAATGTGCTGAAAATTGTTTCACAATTTATACTCCAAGCGTGATTTTTTTTTTCAATTTGTATACAGATTTATACTTTTCGCGTTATTTAAAGGTGATGTCTATCGAAGCTATCCTCAACGTGCTGGAAATTGTTTCATAATCTGTGCTCCACGCGTGATTTTTTTGAATTTGTTTACGGATTTATACTATTTCGAGTTATTTAAAGGCGATGTCTATGGAGGCTATTCTCAATGTTCTGGAAATTGTTTCATAATCTGTGCTCCATGCGTGATTTTTTTTTAATTTGTTTACGGAATTATAATATTTCGCGTTATTTAAAGGCGATGTCTATCGAGGCCATTCTAAATGTGCTGGAAATTGTTTCATGATCTGTGCTCCACGCGTGATTTTTTTTAATTTTTTACGGATTTATACTATTTTGCATTTGCTGGACAGATAATTACACCTGTTTATCTTCTATTTAATTTACATCCAAAATTGTTAATTGGTCCAAATCATCCAAGCAACCTCATAGCAAATTGGTATATAATTTTATATACCTTAGATAAATTCAAATAATATAAGTGATCGTAATTACCTAAATTCTAGTAGAAGAGCAACGCGAAGCATTAATAAAATTAAATTATAATTCGCGTCAAAATGTAATTATTAAATTTAATAATTACGAATAAAATTAAGAGTTTGCGTTGTGAATTATTTAGACGAACTCTTCCACCTATGAATTAAACTAAAGTTTTAAGCTGTAAAAATGAATTGACACACCTTAAACATTATCAATTAAATAATTACAGAAACTTTTTAAAACTTGATTAAATATTTTATTTACATTGAACACAACTATATACAGAAAAACATACTATTAATTCAATAAATAGAAAGCAATACTTTTGTTTGCTTCTCATTATTTTATGTATATTTAATCTTTATAAAAAAGGCAATATTTTCATGTACTCTAATTATTGTATTTTTTTCCTTTTGCTAAAAGAATAATTCTCTTTCATTTTTAAATTACCATAATTTTATTTAATTATTGGTTTTGTCGGATCTCAGATTACTCTCTACCATAAAATATCATCAAAGTATTTTTATGATTTTTCATAAGATCTTAAGTGGTAAAGGAAAAAGTTTTAAGTCGTACCTTTTTTTAATATACGGGATGGTGGCCATTATTCATCAAATTCAGAGTTGTCGCGTTGCTTAGGATCATGTTCATATGTCATCCGGAATTCGCTACGTATCAGAGCGGCAACATCGGGATGGCAGGATGCATAGCTACGGACTTCTGTAGAATAATCCTCTTTATTTTAACATCAAGAAGACATCCTCAATTTGGCTTGCTTAGGCTCACTCCGATATGTACATCAGGAAGACATCCTCAATTAGGCTTGCTTAGGCTCACTCCGATATGTACATCAGGAAGACATCCTCAATTAGGCTTGATTAGGCTCACTCCGATATGTACATCTCGCCTGGGCATTACTAGGGCTTTCAGGATTCATTGCACAGGCTTTCAGGAGAGCTCCTGCGTCCTCTACATCTTTTTTCAGACTCCCTTTTTCAAACCTTATTCTTCTTGCACACTAACTCCTGCAGTGGGTGGAACTATTTTTGTCTAGTGCACTGTTATTGGATGTGAGAATATTTTTTATTATACTTCGATAGGCCTATTACCTAACAGTCTGCAAATGGCCCCTTACATATACTTTAATATTATTATCTACCTTAAAGTTTGGGTGGTCTGAAAAGCCATAAATTTATCCCAACACTTTTATTAAGGCCATAAATTTATTCCAACGTTTTTATTATTTTACGATTTCTAATTATTCACCACTTTCCAATGGCTTGTCATAAAACGACACCATGGCGCCTGGCTATTGTTGTTGTCTGAGATCCGAACTCTATTCAACATTATACATTCATTTTACAATACAACAATTTTTTAAAAATATATATTTAATATTTAAAATCAACTTAATAATTTTTGTATGAACTTACACTCCTATTTTACTTAAATAAATAAACATTATAATTTTACACTCATAATTATATTTTATAAAAAATATTTATACAAACAGAAATAACAAATTACGCAATTTTACTTTGATTTAACCAACATGGTGCGGGAACATATCGTAGTTATATGTTGCCCAGCATCTCTCCCGGTGTCAGAAAAAAAAATAAAAACTGATTGCTGGTTTTATTTTTTTTAAAGCTTAAAGGAATGTACGTGTCCATATGACTGTGTATCTACACAGTTTTTGAACTAAGTCTGTAAAGTTCAATTATCAATGGTTCTGGTATATTTTATAAGAAGTTCTTCTATTTTTCATAACAGAAAGTTCAACACATGATAGCATAGTTGTCTGTTGACATTCACATTTATAGAAGACCTCTGTACTGAAAATCAGACGTCTTTCTCGAAGCCTTTTTTTCTTTACCACACACATGTTTAATAATTTTGTAACTTTACAGTTTAAGTGCCCAAAATACATTCAAAGCTATAATTTTGTATGAAACTAATATGCCGAAATAAACCTAATTACAAGAAAAATAATGGCATACACATTTGACATATTATTTCCATCACATACAACCTTATGACACAGTGTTTCATTTTAAACACATTTTATACTGAATAAAAGTAAATACAATGCTTGTCGTATGACATGTTATTTTTCACATAATTAATCTGATGTATTCAAATTATAATCAGAAAAATATTGTATACAAACTGGTTACATTATTTTATTTATTTATTTGTTACTTCTAACATGTATGATACGTCAACATATACAAGCTATCTCATCTGCTTTAATATATCATTACGCAATGCTCTCCAACTTTACCCGATACGAGAAAGAGAGAAAAAAAAAGAAGGAGGAGAGAATAAAACCAGTTTTTGAACGTCCTCTATCCTTTCGAAACGAGGGGTTGGTCACGCTACTAATCACTTTCTGCGCGGTGATTTGTGCTGTGACAAAATTTTACGACTTCCCAAAGGTATGTATTTAAAACAATTTCATGCTTGTAATTACCTTATTAATTAGTATAATTTCTTGATATACTTTCTTCTTAACTAACTGTGCATGCCTGTATCTAATTTTAAACATAATCTATGCATAAACAGTGTATGTATTTGTATCATATCTAATGTAAACCTTCTGCTTTTTTGATTATTTTGCAGGGGAAAAATGGCGATTCTAGCATTTGAATTCTCCTGCCTCATACTGCGCCTGAAGCGAGCGTGGCTTTTTATGCTGTCAGGTTCAAATCTAAACCAAATTGCCTTTCAGGATTTAAGAAAAAAAATGCCTATAATTTTCTTTAACAGATTACATTGTATATATTTTAGACCTTTCTAACAAACACAAATTTTGATTCATGATATTGTTTACTATTAAAATGTAAACAACACGGAAATATGACTTCTACAGCCTCTCAAAATGCAAAATATGCATTACGCTGACCTTAAAAATGCACCTTCATTTAATACTATTAAATAGTGTTGTCAGAAAATGCCATTGACGAAGAAGAGAACAATTTTTGTGTCTTTAATTATTATTTATTTAGCCAACAATTCTATCTTAAAAGATTGTTAAATTTTCATATTTATTTATTTTTTTACTGAATGAAATAAAAATTTATTTATTCAAAATTTTATTTATCATTAACATTCCGTATGTGAATTCTAATGTCTAAAATTTAATGATATGTTTAAAAAAAAATAAAAGATAATAAATTATTATTATTAATCCAACATTAATAATTATTAATTAATTATAAAAAAAATGTTATTAATACACTTGTATAATTTTAAAAAATACAAAAGCAAATGATAATTACTACGTAAAATCGTATGTAGTAACCCATGAGTACTCGGCCGAACCAAAGAATTTCTGCCAGCAGAAAAGAATCTTTCTATACTCATAAATATCTACACCCAATTGTTACAGATTAAGTTTTTAAAATAATTACTGTACGTACTATAAAAAAAATTAAGTAAACAAATTTATTAAGCCATACTACCTATTTTAATAAAAATAAGGCCAATATATATAAATATATTTATTTATTTATTTTGTTTTCTTATGTTAAATTGGCCAAATTATATAAAAAAATTTTATGAACTCACACACTCAAATTTATCAATACGATGTATATTTATATGTGTTAAATTTAGAATTGCATTTAATTCTAAGGGAAAGTAAAGAGAAAAAAAAATGCTTAAATTCTAAACTAACATAAATTTATAAATATTTCATTTAAAAAAAAAATCTAATTTCTAGCTGATTTCAGCAAGATGTCATTTAATATTTATATTAAATAATTTTGCTAATACATTTTATTAATTATTAAATTCGCATATTTTTATAAATACAATAAAAATATAATAGTCTTACATAAAATTTTACACTACAACAATGTTATTAATTAATTTAACTTGAATTTAAGCCTACTTTAATTCTAATTGAATACCGTTAATAAAGGTAAATTAGCTTATCAAGTTAAATATAATATAAACTATGTTTGTCTAATGTTAATTTTGCTGAAAATTCCATAAATTTTAACTGTAAATGCTAATTGCTATACCTTTTGTTATTTATTTTGAAAACAACACCAACTTATATTTTTATTTATTATTTTTTTTATTAAATCTAGGAACTATACACTGAGCTAGACACTCCATAAATGTGTAAAACCTAAAAATCAAAAGTTTTCCTAAATAAAACTCAAAATGCTGCTTTTTACAATATAATATTACTAATTTTATTGTTTCTGAGCATAACATCTAGTAATTATACCATACTTAATTTTTTCTTCGATTCCTTTTTCAGCCAAGAATCCTGAAATTAATGCCTAAGTGATGACTATATATTGATGAATTGATAAATAATTTTTCTACAAATATTTTGTTGGTGTTTGTGCATACCCAGCCGTAGGCCAAAATTGCACCCTATACAGAAAGCCTTTGGTGAGAAAATTTTAATTTTACTTCAATTATTTATTTGTGTATTTTTTTTTACTATAATTTTGTGTGCAATCATATTGAAATAACTTGCCTTGTCCATTGTTATACATATATATGTTTTTTAAAAACCAATGTGCTACACCAAAATCCTTTTTTTAATTTTTTTTATAACACTTTTGTTCATAAAACTTATCCCTGCTGTCTAAATTCTAGACTTTAGCATATAAGTTGTAATTGAACTACCGGAATAAATATTAGTACTTTTTGCATATTTTATTATATTTAGGCTTATAGCTGACCGCTATCCTAATATAGAGTGCACTAATAATTTATTCCTTGTCAACCATATATTTATATAAGAAAAAAATATATATATGAGTATGCTATAAAGCTGTTCTAACTACCCTGAACCTATAGCTTACACCTACTCATTTTAAAGAGTAATTCTGAAATTCTGCCATCTAAATTGTAAGGCTATTAGCAAAGGCTACCCTTATAGAAGACAGAAAAAATTCTCTTTTTTTTTTTTTTTTGAAAATCACTCCAACATTATTCACTATTAAATTAATTAAGTTTTAATGTTATTTGGCTTTGTTAAGATTTTATATTTTCTAATTCATATTCGAAAAAAAAAATATAACTTTTGCCTGGAGAGAAATATTTCACTGCTCCATTGAAGTTTTGTGAAGCACATTACAGAATTTTATAAGTATGTTTTCGGGTGCGCCCTGCACATTTGCTCAATATTGTAACCCTGAGACAAATTGGCGTTCCCATGTTCCTATCCTTTCTTATTATTATTTTGAATTTTAAAAAGGCAAGTTATTAATTTTGTTTCAATTTTTTTTTACCTAAAAGAGAAAAATTTATTTTTAAATTTTGAAAATTTTGAAATTTTGAAATTCGATTAATTATGTATTTTGATTTATTTTTAATACCACTTCATATCCCATGGATAATATTGGGGAGGGGGGAAAGGGTAATGATCTTGTATAACATCCCCGTATAAGTTTGTATATGGTGTATAACCATATAACGACATATTTATATAATAATAATCCGTTTGATACTTTAAATATGGGTCTACATTCTCAGAATATTTATTATTTTTTTTTATAATACTTTTTAGTCAGTTTGTCACCCTTTTGACTCGTATTTTTGTTCAATTTGAACCAACAATTTTCAGTTAAGTGCGATTTTCTTTTACAAATGTCACATTTATTTTTGTAATTTTTCTCACCCTTAATTTTTTTCTGAGACCCTTGTAAATTCGTAATTTCCGCCTCTGTATGACCTGTTGCATATTTCGGAGCGTACAGCTGATCCATATGTCGTTTGATCGGCTCTATTGATTTATCTGGAACATATTGTAATAAATAATTAAAGTTTCTAAACTTTTTAGTAACTTCGTAGGGTCCTTGAAATTTTAAACCCTAGAGCCAAAATTAAAACTAGAGCCAAAACCAGGCGCATTTGCGCCTGGTTTTGGCTCTAATGCGCCTGGTTTTCCAATACATTTTAAATATACTGTTTGACCCAAATTTAAATCCTTTACTTTTTCGTATGCCTCTTCATCTATATATTCTTGCATTATTTTCTCCTGGTTTGCAAGGGATTGAATTTTGATTTCCTTCATATGCTGTATTCTGCTTTTAACATAAGAGTGGGTATATATTTCCTCAGAAGGAATATGGGCTGTGAAGGGATTTTTTATTTCCCTTGCGAAAAATAGCAGTGAGGGACTATATCCCGTAGCGCGGTGTTTCGAGGAATTATACGCTAGTTTAAAAAAATCCAGTCTTGTGTCCCATTCCGTAGTGCGTTTCGACATAGCTACAATTGATGTTTTTAATATTTTATTGGTAACTTCACAAAGTCCGTTTCCTTGCGCACGGTATACACTCACAAATTTCCTTTGTATGTTTAAAGATTCCAAATATTCTTTCATAATTTCGCTACGTAAATATTTTGCATTATCAAAGATAATTTCTTTACACATCCCATAATTTGCAAAATATTTATTTAGTACATTTAATATAGTCTGTGACTCTACGTTTCGTAGGGGAACAGCTTCCAGGAATCTCGATGTCGAATCAATTATAATTAAAATGTATCTGTTTTTCCTTAACGTGAGGTTTAAAGGTCCGATGACGTCAGCATGCATGACTGTACCGACTTCGTGATCTTTCACCATTTTTTTAACAGGGACTTTTATTGTCGTGTGTTGTTTAGATGTGAGGCACTGCACACAATTTGCACAATACTGTTTAATGTCTTTGTACATTCCGTGCCAAAAAAGCCTTGTTTTCACATTATCATAAGTTTTTTGAAATCCGAAATGCGCTTTATGAGCTTCTTCTATGGCTGCAATTTTTAATGAATCCGGGGTAATTAAAAGCTCCTTTTTATCTGAACCAGGTTTCAAAATTAATAATTTATTTTGATTTAAAGCAAATCTCTTCGTGCTTCTATTATTTTTGTCTTTTTCGATTTTATTTATCCTAATTTTTAATTTTTCGTCTGCATATTGCTCCGATTTAATATTTTCGTCTGTAAGTGCTATGTTACTTGCAAACAAATTATTTTGGAGTTCTCTGTCTGTTGTAAGATTATCTAAATTCCTGCTCAAATAGTCTGCTGGATTGTTAATTCCTTCGACGAATTCGAAGTCGAAATTAAAGTCTTGTAAATCTGCTACCCATCTGTTTATAATTTCCGATTTATCTTGTAAATGTAAATGCTGAGTTAGTGCTTTCGAATCAGTTAACACAGTAAATCTTCTACCTGAAAGCATATATTTAAAATGCATAATTGCTTCATGCACTGCTAATAACTCAAATTTAATACTCGGATAATTTTTTTCCGGTTCTCTAAGTTTTCTCCCGAAAAATTCAACAGGTAGCAAATGACCATCCTTTTCTTGAGCTAGAACACCTGAAATTGCAACTTTGCTCCCATCCGTGAATAAGAAAAATTCCTTGTTAAAATCGGGGGGTCTGAGTGTTGGTTTTTGTACAATTTCTTCCTGAATTATCAGGAAAGCTTTTTCTGCTTCTGGACTCCACTTGAATTTAACTTTATCTTTAGTCAGCTCTATTAAAGGGTTAACTTTGTCTGAATAGTTGGGTATTAGCGTCCGAAAATAATTCGCTAAGCCCAATAAAGATCTGACCCCCTTTTTCGATTTTGGTCTGACTAAATTTTTTACTTTTTCAATATTCTTTTGTGATGGAGAATATCCCATTTGATTCACCCTAAATCCTAGGAATTCTATTTCTGCTTTGCAAATTTGCATTTTTGAAGGTTCGATTGTCATGTTGTGATTTATTAATACCTGTAGAACTTCTTCTAAGGTTTTCGTCATCTCTGCTATTGTATTTGCAGATATCAACACATCATCAATGTAGTATGATACTTTGCTTTTGTCAAAATGACCCAGAATTTTATCGATTACTTCTGCAAAAATTGCGCTAGAATTTCGTGTGCCAAAAGCTAAACGAAGTGGCATATGTTTTCCAAATTCCGTAATAAACGCTAATTTTTTGCAATCTTCTGGTTTTAAATTTATTTGGAAAAAAGCACTATGTAAGTCTAGCACCGTATAGTATTTTTTACCGCTTATTTTTTGTAATAAGTCTTTTACGTCCGGCATCGGATAAGTATAAGGTTGTAAAATTTGGTTTAATAGTCTTAGGTCCGTTGCCATTCTAAACTTGGGTTCTGCATTCGGGTTATTACTCGGATTTTTCTTTCTAACGAAAATAACTGGAAAAGCATACTCGGAGTCAGTCTTCTCTATAATTTTAGCCTGTAACAATTGTTCAATTTCCCTTTTCGCATACTGTCTTACTGCCTGAGGCAATTTATATGGCTTAGCTTGTACCGGGAATTCATGATTCAATTGAAAACTTGGTGCGACAAACGCTGATTGCCCCAATGTTTGATAACTTTTTGAAAATGCATGAACATTGCCCATTAAAATTTTTCGAAATTTTTGTTGTACTTCCTCTGATAAATGGCTTAAATCGAAATCCGTCTCTTTAATTTCTGCTTCTCGCAATTTTCTTACATCTTCTATATTTAAATTATTTATTTCATAAAATGTCCCTTTCTCTATATTATCAGTTGAGTCGTCTTGCTTGCACTCAAAGTTGTTTATAATTTCCCCCATTTTAGTTCCTTTCTGAATAATTAACTTTTCTAACAGTTTATTCTTTATTATAATATTTATGTTTTTTTTTTTTTGAACTTCGTGTAACGAAGTTTCGCATGAAAATTTACTATTTTCGTGAATGGGGTCAAAAATAATTACATCTGACATATTTATATCCTCTGGGCATTTTAATTTTACAATTTTCGATTCTTCAGGTTGGAGAAAAATTCTATTTTTAGTAATGGCAAACATACTTTTATTTGAATGTTCCCCTGAATTACATGGCGTAATGTTATTCACTTCATAATTATTTACTTCACTTGCAACGTTTAATTTAATTTGTTGATTTTTAAATTTTAATGTTTTATTGCATAAATCCAAAATCATATGATTTTCTTTGAGATAATCGTACCCTAATAACATTTGGTACTGCCTATCAAAATCATCATTAGTGACATAAAATGTGCCTGTTGTGAATATACCTTTTAATCGAAAAGTTAATTTTACACATTGTTTAAAAAAAATCTTTGAATTTGTTAAAGTTTTAATTTGGATCTGATTGCCCAAATATTTGATTTTGACGTTTGTATCTTTAATTTTTTTGAATAAAGAAGGGGATAAAAGGGAAACAGCAGCTCCAGTATCCAGTAACGCTTGTATTTCGACGCCCTGTATACTTAGTGATATAATTGGCAGACTATCTTTGTCTGCATTTGTTATATTTGCGATTGTTTTATTTATTTTATCGATTTCCGTCTCTGAAAATCCCGGATCTTGATCCGATTTCGCTGTTTTATTTGCCCATTTTTTTTTCTTTTTGCGCTTTTCAAATTGATAACCATTTTGCCCATAATTCTCAGAAATATATCCAAAATCCCTATTTCCCGAATTCCAGTTAGGTTGCGAATACTCATACATCCCATAATGCGTCGGGTAATTAAAGGAATTGTAGTAATCATTATAATATCGTTCATAATCATTATAATGAAAATTGTTATTGAAATGGGGACCCTGATAATCATTGTGTTTATTAAAGAGTTTCTTATTCCGCGGAACACTATCATCTCTAATTGCATGGTTTTTTTTCTTTGATTTTTTTAGTTTTTCAATCTCCCCTTTTAATTTCTCGATTAGCTCTTTGTTTTGCTTACTTGATTCTATAATGTTCTCATAAAGATCTTTGTTTTCTTTATTTATTGCGTTAATTTCCTCAAACTTTGATTCATTATACGCACTTTCCATAAGTTTTGCTAACTCGCATGCCTCCTTGAAGGACCTGGGCGCATTTTTACGAACGTCTAGTGCAATATCCTGTCTAATTGAATTTAAAAAATTCGAAATTTTTAAGA
Source organism: Maratus speciosus (assembly GCA_963932465.1). NCBI lineage: Eukaryota > Metazoa > Arthropoda > Arachnida > Araneae > Salticidae > Maratus > Maratus speciosus. Next base: position 131,791 of record CAWVRF010000838.1, on the reverse strand, counting down.
TTTCGATAAAATTCCTTATTATCCACATTTCCGCCTGCGCTTTCGATATAAGATTTTACACCCTTTTTAAACTCAAAAATGAAATCCTCTATCGTTTGACTTGCGGCCTGTTTTAAATTTAGGAAATTGCTCTGAGCATTAAGGAAGCTTAGTTTTGTACCAAATAACTCCACCAAATTATTTTTAAATAAATTATAATTGGTCTCGTTATATTTTTCAATCTGTTTACTTAAAATATGTTTTGCGTCCCCAGTAATTTTAGCCTTTAAAATTAATAATTTAGTTTCTTCCTGTATATCTGTCGAATTCAAAATATTATCAAATTCCTCTAAGAAAAATATAATGTTTTTGTTCTTTTTATTGTCAAATGGTGACACTAACTTAATACGTGTATCTATATCCAGCATCTGAGTCATTTTTAACAAATATTAGTAATCAATGTATACTTTTTCAAAATATCAATTCAAAATAGATCCTATACCTCTTAAAATAATATTTTGCATCTCATACTATTTTCTCTATATTACAACATATGTATGAAAATATTCTAAATTGCATAAATACATAAAAACAACAGCACTAAAATTTAAAAAAATTTCTTAGGAGATGAAGTTGTTTTGTAGATTATTCTTTTACACACATAAATACCCCTAAAATATTTATAATACACGTATATATAAAAAACAAAATAATTTCATTTAACAGAAAAATATCTGTCTTTTTCTACAGAAAAAACAATCTTATTTTATTTTTTTTTATATAAATATTGTACTACTACTTCGTAGTACGACTCATAAATTTTCTTTTGTATCAAGGTGATACAATTTCAAAAATCATGATCTATTGACATTTCAATCATTTTTTTACCAGACATATTATCAAATTTTACTTATTATTCTTATTATTATTATTTATACAGTATATAAAAAATTATTTTTACAAATGTGTCCTCTGTGATGTGAATGCCATTATTTCTCAATGGTAACTGAGATCCAACCAAAAGAGAAAAGAGAGAGAGAAAAAAACAAAATTGTAATTCCCAAATTTACCTATTATAAATCCCAGAATTATTTTTTTCATTTCCTTTTTTTTTTTTTTTTTTTTTTTTTCTAACATATATTATTCATTTTATTTATATGTGTGTCATTATTGTTACAATAATAAAATTAATTTTAATAAAATTTTAATCAATTAAACTTAAATACCTACAATATCTTTAAAATTGTGACATTAAAATAATACTTAAATTCATTTTCCTTTATTATTATTATTATTATTATTATTTCTAATGACCTCAGATGAACGTTCCTGAGTCATAGCACCATTTTACTATGAAGGGGGGATGCTGGACAGATAATTACACCTGTGTTTATCTTCTATTTAATTTACATCCAAAATTGTTAATTGGTCCAAATCATCCAAGCAACCTCATAGCAAATTGGTATATAATTTTATATACCATAGATAATTTCAAATAATATAAGTGATCGTAATTACCTAAATTCTAGTAGAAGAGCAACGCGAAGCATTAATAAAATTAAATTATAATTCGCGTCAAAATGTAATTATTAAATTTAATAATTACGAATAAAATTAAGAGTTTGCGTTGTGAATTATTTAGACGAACTCTTCCACCTATGAATTAAACTAAAGTTTTAAGCTGTAAACATAAATTGACACACCTTAAACATTATCAATTAAATAATTACAGAAACTTTTTAAAACTTGATTAAATATTTTATTTACATTGAACACAACTATATACAGAAAAACACAATATTAATTCAAAAAATAGAAAGCAATACTTTTGTTTGCTTCTCATTATTTTATGTATATTTAATCTTTAAAAAAAAAGACAATATTTTCATGTACTCTAATTATTATATTTTTTTCTTTTTGCTAAAAGAATAATTCTCTTTCATTTTTAAATTACCATAATTTTATTTAATTATTGGTTTTGTCGGATCTCAGATTACTCTCTACCATAAAATATCAGAAAAGTATTTTTATGATTTTTCATATGATCTTAAGTGGTAAAGGAAAAAGTTTTAAGTCGTACCTTTTTTTAATATACGGGATGGTGGCCTTTATTCATCAAATTCAGAGTTGTCGCGTTGCTTAGGATCATGTTCATATGTCATCCGGAATTCGCTACGTATCAGAGCGGCAACATCGGGATGGCAGGATGCATAGCTACGGACTTCTGTAGAATAATCCTCTTTATTTTAACATCAAGAAGACATCCTCAATTTGGCTTGCTTAGGCTCACTCCGATATGTACATCAGGAAGACATCCTCAATTAGGCTTGCTTAGGCTCACTCCGATATGTACATCAGGAAGACATCCTCAATTAGGCTTGATTAGGCTCACTCCGATATGTACATCTCGCCTGGGCATTACTAGGGCTTTCAGGATTCATTGCACGGGCTTTCAGGAGAGCTCCTGCGTCCTCTACATCTTTTTTCAGACTCCCTTTTTCAAACCTTATTCTTCTTGCACACTAACTCCTGCAGTGGGTGGAACTATTTTTGTCTAGGGCACTATTATTGGATGTGAGAAGATTTTTTATTATACTTCGATAGGTCTATTAGCTAACAGTCTGCAAATGGCCCCTTACATATACTTTAATATTATTATCTGCCTTAAAGTTTGGGTGGTCTGAAAAGCCATAAATTTATCCCAACACTTTTATTAAGGCCATAAATTTATTCCAACGTTTTTATTATTTTACGATTTCTAATTATACACCACTTTCCAATGGCTTGTCATAAAACGACACCATGGCGCCTGGCTATTGTTGTTGTCTGAGATCCGAACTCTATTCAACATTATACATTCATTTTACAATACAACAATTTTTTAAAAATATATATTTAATATTTAAAATCAACTTAATAATTTTTGTATGAACTTACACTCCTATTTTACTTAAATAAATAAACATTATAATTTTACACTCATAATTATATTTTATAAAAAATATTTATACAAACAGAAATAACAAATTACGCAATTTTACTTTGATTTAACCAACATGGTGTGGGAACATATCATAGTTATATGTTGCCCAGCAGCATTATTTAAAGGCGATGTCTTTCGAGACTTTTTTCAATGTGCTGGAAATTGTTTCACAATCTATGCTCCAAGTTTGATTTCTTTTTTCAATTTATTTACATATTTATAATATTTTGCGTTATTTAAAGGCGATGTCTATCGAGGCCATTCTAAATGTGCTGGAAATTGTTTCATAATCTGTGGTCCACGCGTGATTTTTTTGAATTTGTTTGCGGATATATACTATTTCGCGTTATTTAAAGGCGATGTCTATCGAGACTATTTTCAATGTGCTGGAAATTGTTTCACAATTTATGCTCCAAACGTGATATTTTTTTTTTCAATTTGTTTACAGATTTATACTATTTCGCGTTATTTAAAGGTGATGTCTATCAAAATTATTCTCAATGTCCTGCAAATTGTTTCATAATCTGTGCTCCACGCGTGATTTATTTAATTTGTTTACGGATTTATACTATTTCGCGTTATTTAAAGGCGTTGTTTATCGAGGCTATTCTCAATGTGCTGGAAACTGTTACATAATCTGTGCTCCACGCGTGATTTTTTTGAATTTGTTTACGGATTTGTAACATTTCGCGTTATTTAAAGGAGAAGTCTATCGAGACTATTTTCAATGTGCTGGAAATTGTTTCACAATTTATGCTCCAAGCGTGATTTTTCTTTCAATTGGTTTACAGATTTATACTATTTCGCGTTATTTAAAGGTGGTGACTATCGAGGCTATTCTCAATGTGCTGGAAATTGTTTCATAATCTGTGCTCCACGCGTGATTTTTTTAAATTTGTTTACGGATTTATACTATTTCGCGTTATTTAAAGGCGATGTCTATCGAGACTATTTTCAATGTAGTGGAAATTGTTTAACAATTTACGCTCCAAGCGTGATTTTTTGTTTTTCAATTTTTTTTACAGATTTATACTATTTCGCTTTATTTAATGGTGATGTCTATCGAGGCTCTTCTCAATGTGCTTGAAATTGTTTCATAATCTGTGCCCCACGCATCATTTTTTTAAAATTTGTTTACGGGTTTATAATACTATTTCGCGTTATTTAAAGACGATGTCTATCGAGGCTATTCTCAATGTGCTGGAAATTGTTTCATAATCTGTGCTCCACGCGTGATTTTTTTAAATTTTTTTACAAATTTATAAGATTTCGCGTTTATAAAGGCGATTTCTATCGAAGCAATTCTCAATGTGCTGGAAATTTTTTCATAATCTGTGCTCCACGCGTGATTTTTTTTAAAATTTGTATACGGATTTATACTATGTCGCGTTATCTAAAGGTGATGTCTATCGAGGCTATTCTCAATGTTCTGCAAATTGTTTCATAATCTGTGCTCCACGCGTGAATTTTTTGAATTTGTTTACAGATTCATACAATTTCGAGTTACTTAAAGGCGATGTCTATCGACAGTATTCCCAATGTGCTGGAAATTGTTTCATAATCTGTGCCCCACGCGTCATTTTTTTGAATTTGTTTACGGATTTATGATACTATTTCGCGTTATTTAAAGGCGATGTCTATCGAGACTATTTTCAATGTGCTGGAAATTGTTTCACAATTTATGTTCCAAGCGTGATTTTTTTTTTTTAAATTTGTTTACAGATTTATACTATTTCGCGTTGTTTAACGATGATGTCTATGAGGCTATTCCAATTTGCTGGAAATTGTTTAATAATCTGTGCTACAAGCGCGATTTTTTTGAATTTGTTTACGGATTTATACTATTTCGCGTTATTTAAAGGCGATGTCTATTGAGACTTTTTTCAATGTGCTGGAAATTGTTTCACAATTTATACTCCAAGCGTGATTTTTTTTTGTTTTATTTTTTTCAATTTGTTTACAGATTTATACTTTTCGCGTTATTTAAAGGTGATGTCTATGGAAGCTATTTTCAATGTGCTGGAAACTGTTTCATAATCTGTGCTCCACGCGTAATTTTTTTTTATTTTGTTTACGGATTTATACTATTTCGCGTTATTTAAAGGTGATATCTATCGAGACTATTTTCAATGCGCTGGAAATTGTTTCACAATTTATACTATAAGCGTGATTTTTTTTTTCAATTTGTTTACAGGTTTATACTTTTCGCGTTATTTAAAGGTGATGTCTATCGAGACTATTCTCAATGTGCTGGAAATTGTTTCATAATCTGTTCTCCTCGCGTGATTTTTTGAATTTGTTTACAGATTTATACTATTGAGTGTTATTTAATGGTGATGTCTATCGAGGCTAATCTCAATGTTCTGGAAATTGTTTCACAATTTATACTCCAAGCGTGATTTTTTTTTTCAATTTGTTTACAGATTTGTACTTTTTGCGTTATTTAAAGGTGATATCTATGGAAGCTATTCTCAATTTGCTGGAAATTGTTTCATAATCTGTGCTCCAAGCGCGATTTTTTTAAATTTGTTTACGGATTTATACTATTTCGCGCTATTTAAAGGCGATGTCTATTGAGACTATTCTCAATGTGCTGGAAATTGTTTCATAATCTGTGATCCACGCGTGATTTTTTTGAATTTATTTACAGATTTATACTATTTCGCGTTATTTAAAGACGATGTCTATCGAGGCTATACTCAATGTGCTGGAAATTTTTTCATAATCTGTGCTCCACGCGTGATTTTTTTAAAAATTTGTTTACGGATTTATACTATGTCGCGTTATCTAAAGGTGATGTCTATCGAGGCTATTCTCAATGTGCTGGAAATTAGTTCATAATCTGTGCTCCGCGCGTGAATTTTTTGAATTTGTTTACGGATTCATACTATTTCGAGTTACTTAAAGGCGATGTCTATCGACAGTATTCCCAATGTGCTGGAAATTGTTTCATAATCTGTGCCCCACGCGTCATTTTTTTGAATTTGTTTACGGATTTATAATACTATTTCGCGTTATTTAAAGGCGATGTCTATCGAGACTATTTTCAATGTGCTGGAAATTGTTTCACAATTTATGTTCCAAGCGTGATTTTTTTTTTCAATTTGTTTACAGATTTATACTATTTCGCGTTCTTTAACGATGATGTCTATGAGGCTATTCTCAATTTGCTGGAAATTGTTTAATAATCTGTGCTCCAAGCGGGATTTTTTTGAATTTGTTTACGGATTTATAATACTATTTCGCGTTATTTAAAGGCGATGTCTATTGAGACTTTTTTCAATGTGCTGGAAATTGTTTCACAATTTATACTCCAAGCGTGATTTTTTTTTTTTTCAATTTGTTTACAGATTTATACTTTTCGCGTTATTTAAAGGTGATGTCTATGGAAGCTATTCTCAATGTGCTGGAAATTGTTTCATAATCTGTGCTCCACGCGTGATTTTTTTTGATTTTGTTTACGGATTTATACTATTTCGCGTTATTTAAAGGTGATATCTATCGAGACTATTTTCAATGCGCTGGAAATTGTTTCACAATTTATACTATAATCGTGATTTTTTTTTTTTCAATTTGTTTACAGGTTTATACTTTTCGCGTTATTTAAAGGTGATGTCTATCGAGACTATTCTCAATGTGCTGGAAATTGTTTCATAATCTGTTCTCCTCGCGTGATTTTTTGAATTTGTTTACAGATTTATACTATTGAGTGTTATATAATGGTGATGTCTATCGAGGCTAATCTCAATGTTCTGGAAATTGTTTCACAATTTATACTCCAAGCGTGATTTTTTTTTTCAATTTGTTTACAGATTTGTACTTTTTGCGTTATTTAAAGGTGATGTCTATGGAAGCTATTCTCAATTTGCTGGAAATTGTTTCATAATCTGTGCTCCAAGCGCGATTTTTTAAAATTTGTTTACGGATTTATACTATTTCGCGCTATTTAAAGGCGATGTCTATTGAGACTATTGTCAATGTGCTGGAAATTGTTTCATAATCTGTGCTCCACGCGTGATTTTTTTTGAATTTATTTACAGATTTATAATATTTCGCGTTATTTAAAGACGATGTCTATCGAGACTATACTCAATGTGCTGGAAATTGTTTCATAATCTGTGCTCCACGCGTGATTTTTTAAAAATTTGTTTACGGATTTATACTATTTCGCGTTATTTTAAGGCGGTGTCTGTCGAGACTTTTTTCAATGTGCAGGAAATTGTTTCATAATCTATGCTCCATGCGTGATTTTTTTCAATTTGTTTACATATTTATACTATTTCGCGTTATTTAAAGGTGGTGACTATCGAGGCTATTCTCAATGTGCTGGAAATTGTTTCATAATCTGTGCTCCACGCGTGATTTTTTTAAATTTTTTTACAAATTTATAAGATTTCGCGTTATTTAAAGGTGATTTCTATCGAAGCAATTCTCAATGTGCTGGAAATTTTTTCATAATCTGTGCTCCGCGCGTGATTTTTTAAAAAATTTTTTACGGATGTATACTATGTCGCGTTATCTAAAGGTGATGTCTATCGAGGCTATTCTCAATGTTCTGGAAATTGTTTCATAATCTGTGCTCCACGCCTGATTTTTTAAAATTTGTTTACGGATTTATACTATTTCGCGTTATTTAAAGGCGATGTCTATCGAGACTATTTTCAATGTGCTGGAAATTGTTTAACAATTTACGCTCCAAGCGTGATTTTTTGTTTTTCAATTTTTTTACAGATTTATACTATTTCGCGTTATTTAACAGTGATGTCTATCGAGGCTATTCTCAATGTGCTGAAAATTGTTTCATAATCTGTGCTCCACGCGTGATTTTTTTTTAATTTTGTTTACGGATTTATAGTATTTCGCGTTATTTAAAGGCGATATCTATCGAGACTATTTTCAATGTGCTGGAAATTGTTTCACAATTTATACTCCAAGCGTGATTTTTTTTTTCAATTAGTTTACAGATTTATACTATTTCGAGTTATTTAAAGGTAATGTCTATGGAGGCTATTCTCAATGTTCTGGAAATTGTTTCATAATCTGTGCTCCACGCGTGATTTTTTAAAATTTGTATACGGAATTATAATACTTCGCGTTATTTAAAGGCGATGTCTATCGAGGCCATTCTAAATGTGTTGGAAATTGTTTCATGATCTGTGCTCCACGCGTGATTTTTTTGAATTTGTTTACGGATTTATACTATTTTGCATTATTTAAAGGCGTTGTCTTTCGAGACTTTTTTCAATGTGCTGGAAATTGTTTCACAATCTATGCTCCAAGTTTGATTTCTTTTTTCAATTTATTTACATATTTATAATATTTCGCGTTATTTAAAGGCGATGTCTATCGAGGCCATTCTAAATGTGCTGGAAATTGTTTCATAATCTGTGGTCCACGCGTGATTTTTTTGAATTTGTTTACGGATATATACTATTTTGCGTGTTTAAAGGCGATGTCTATCGAGACTATTCTCAATGTGTGAAATTGTTTCATAATCTGTGCTCCACGCGTGATTTTTTTGAATTTGTTTGCGGATATATATTATTTCGCGTTATTGAATGGCGATGTCTATCGAGACTATTTTCAATGTGCTGGAAATTGTTTCACAATTTATGCTCCAAGCGTGATATTATTTTTTCAATTCGTTTACAGATTTATACTATTTCGCGTTATTTAAAGGTGATGTCTATCAAAACTATTTTCAATGTCCTGCAAATTGTTTCACAATTTATGCTCCAAGCGTGATTTTTTTAAATTTGTTTACGGATTTATACTATTTCGCGTTATTTAAAGGCGATGTCTTTCGAGACTTTTTTCAATGTGCTGGAAATTGTTTCACAATCTATGCTCCAAGTTTGATTTCTTTTTTCAATTTATTTACATATTTATAATATTTCGCGTTATTTAAAGGCGATGTCTATCGAGGCCATTCTAAATGTGCTGGAAATTGTTTCATAATCTGTGGACCACGCGTGATTTTTTTGAATTTGTTTACGGATTTATACTATTTCGCGTTATTTAAAGGCGATGTTTATCGAGGCTATTCTCAATGTGCTGGAAATTTTTTCATAATCTCTGCTCCACGCGTGATTTTTTTAAAAAGTTGTTTACGGATTTATACTATGTCGCGTTATCTAAAGGTGATGTCTATCGAGGCTCTTCTCAATGTGCTTGAAATTGTTTCATAATCTGTGCCCCACGCATCATTTTTTAAAAATTTGTTTACGGGTTTATAATACTATTTCGCGTTATTTAAAGACGATGTCTATCGAGGCTATTCTCAATGTGCTGGAAATTTTTTCATAATCTGTGCTCCACGCGTGATTTTTTTTAAAATTTGTTTACGGATTTATACTATGTCGCGTTATCTAAATGTGATGTCTATCGAGGCTATTCTCAATGTTCTGCAAATTGTTTCATAATCTGTGCTCCACGCGTGAATTTTTTGAATTTGTTTACAGATTCATACTATTTCGAGTTACTTAAAGGCGATGTCTATCGACAGTATTCCCAATGTGCTGGAAATTGTTTCATAATCTGTGCCCCACGCGTCATTTTTTTGAATTTGTTTACGGATTTATACTATTTCGCGTTATTTAAAGACGATGTCTATCGAGGCTATACTCAATGTGCTGGAAATTTTTTCATAATCTGTGTTCCACGCGTGATTTTTTTAAAAATTTGTTTACGGATTTATACTATGTCGCGTTATCTAAAGGTGATGTCTATCGAGGCTATTCTCAATGTTCTGGAAATTATTTCATAATCTGTGATCCACGCGTGATTTTTTTGAATTTGTTTACGGGTTTATAATACTATTTCGCGTTATTTAAAGACGATGTCTATTGAGGCTATTCTCAATGTGCTGGAAATTAGTTCATAATCTGTGTTCCACGCGTGCATTTTTTGAATTTGTTTACGGATTCATACTATTTCGAGTTACTTAAAGGCGATGTCTATCGGCAGTATTCCCAATGTGCTGGAAATTGTTTCATAATCTGTGCCCCACGCGTCATTTTTTTGAATTTCTTTACGGATTTATAATACTATTTCGCGTTATTTAAAGGCGATGTCTATCGAGGCTATTTTCAATGTGCTGGAAATTGTTTCACAATTTATGTTCCAAGCGTGATTTTTTTTTTCAATTTGTTTACAGATTTATACTATTTCGCGTTGTTTAACGATGATGTCTATGAGGCTATTCTCAATTTGCTGGAAATTGTTTAATAATCTGTGCTCCAAGCGCGATTTTTTTTAATTTGTTTACGGATTTATACTATTTCGCGTTATTTAAAGGCGATGTCTATTGAGACTTTTTTCAATGTTCTGGAAATTGTTTCACAATTTATACTCCAAGCGTGATTTTTTTTTTTTTTTTTTCAATTTGTTTACAGATTTATACTTTTCGCGTTATTTAAAGGTGATGTCTATGGAAGCTATTCTCAATGTGCTGGAAATTGTTTCATAATCTGTGCTCCACGCGTGATTTTTTTTTATTTTGTTTACGGATTTATACTATTTCGCGTTATTTAAAGGTGATATCTATCGAGACTATTTTCAATGTGCTGGAAATTGTTTCATAATCTGTGCTCCACGCGTGATTTTTTTGAATTTATTTACAGATTTATAATATTTCGCGTTATTTAAAGACGATGTCTATCGAGGCTATACTCAATGTGCTGGAATTTGTTTCATAATCTGTTCTCCACGCGTGATTTTTTAAAAATTTGTTTACGGATTTATACTATTTCGCGTTATTTTAAGGCGGTGTCTGTCGAGACTTTTTTCAATGCGCAGGAAATTGTTTCATAATCTATGCTCCATGCGTGATTTTTTTTTCAATTTGTTTACAGATTTATACTATTTCGCGTTATTTATAGGTGGTGACTATCGAGGCTATTCTCAATGTGCTGGAAATTGTTTCATAATCTGTGCTCCACGCGTGATTTTTTTAAATTTTTTTACAAATTTATAAGATTTCGCGTTATTTAAAGGTGATTTCTATCGAAGCAATTCTCAATGTGCTGGAAATTTTTTCATAATCTGTGCTCCACGCGTGATTTTTTAAAAAAATGTTTTACGGATGTATACTATGTCGCGTTATCTAAAGGTGATGTCTATCGAGGCTATTCTCAATGTTCTGGAAATTTTTTCATAATCTGTGCTCCACGCGTGATTTTTTAAAATTTGTTTACGGATTTATACTATTTCGCGTTATTTAAAGGCGATGTCTATCGAGACTATTTTCAATGTGCTGGAAATTGTTTAACAATTTACGCTCCAAGCGTGATTTTTTGTTTTTCAATTTTTTTACAGATTTATACTATTTCGCGTTATTTAACAGTGATGCCTATAGACGCTATTCTCAATGTGCTGGAAATTGTTTCATAATCTGTGCTCTACGCGTGATTTTTTGAATTTGTTTACGCATTTATACTATTGAGCGTTATTTAATGGTGATGTCTATCGAGGCTATTCTGAATGTGCTGAAAATTGTTTCATAATCTGTGCTCCACGCGTGATTTTTTTTTAATTTTGTTTACGGATTTATAGTACTTCGCGTTATTTAAAGGCGATATCTATCGAGACTATTTTCAATGTGCTGGAAATTGTTTCACAATTTATACTCCAAGCGTGATTTTTTTTTTTCAATTAGTTTACAGATTTATACTTTTCGCGTTATTTAAAGGTGATGTCTATCGAAGCTATCCTCAACGTGCTGGAAATTTTTTCATAATCTGTGCTCCACGCGTGATTTTTTAAAAAAATGTTTTACGGATGTATACTATGTCGCGTTATCTAAAGGTGATGTCTATCGAGACTATTTTCAATGTGCTGGAAATATTTTCACAATTTATACTCCAAGCGTGATTTTTTTTTTCAATTAGTTTACAGATTTATACTATTTCGAGTTATTTAAAGGTAATGTCTATGGAGGCTATTCTCAATGTTCTGGAAATTGTTTCATAATCTGTGCTCCACGCGTGATTTTTTAAAATTTGTATACGGAATTATAATACTTCGCGTTATTTAAAGGCGATGTCTATCGAGGCCATTCTAAATGTGTTGGAAATTGTTTCATGATCTGTGCTCCACGCGTGATTTTTTTGAATTTGTTTACGGATTTATACTATTTTGCATTATTTAAAGGCGTTGTCTTTCGAGACTTTTTTCAATGTGCTGGAAATTGTTTCACAATCTATGCTCCAAGTTTGATTTCTTTTTTCAATTTATTTACATATTTATAATATTTCGCGTTATTTAAAGGCGATGTCTATCGAGGCCATTCTAAATGTGCTGGAAATTGTTTCATAATCTGTGGTCCACGCGTGATTTTTTTTAATTTGTTTACGGATATATACTATTTTGCGTGTTTAAAGGCGATGTCTATCGAGACTATTCTCAATGTGTGAAATTGTTTCATAATCTGTGCTCCACGCGTGATTTTTTTGAATTTGTTTGCGGATATATACTATTTCGCGTTATTGAAAGGCGATGTCTATCGAGACTATTTTCAATGTGCTGGAAATTGTTTCACAATTTTTGCTCCAAGCGTGATATTATTTTTTCAATTCGTTTACAGATTTATACTATTTCGCGTTATTTAAAGGTGATGTCTATCAAAACTATTTTCAATGTCCTGCAAATTGTTTCACAATTTATGCTCCAAGCGTGATTTTTTTAAATTTGTTTACGGATTTATACTATTTCACGTTATTTAAAGGCGATGTCTTTCGAGGCCATTCTAAATGTGCTGGAAATTGTTTCATAATCTGTGGACCACGCGTGATTTTTTTGAATTTGTTTACGGATTTATACTATTTCGCGTTATTTAAAGGCGATGTTTATCGAGGCTATTCTCAATGTGCTGGAAATTTTTTCATAATCTCTGCTCCACGCGTGATTTTTTTAAAAAGTTGTTTACGGATTTATACTATGTCGCGTTATCTAAAGGTGATGTCTATCGAGGCTATACTCAATGTGCTGGAAATTGTTTCATAATCTGTGGACCACGCGTGATTTTTTTGAATTTGTTTACGGATTTATACTATTTCGCGTTATTTAAAGGCGATGTTTATCGAGGCTATTCTCAATGTGCTGGAAATTTTTTCATAATCTCTGCTCCACGCGTGATTTTTTTAAAAAGTTGTTTACGGATTTATACTATGTCGCGTTATCTAAAGGTGATGTCTATCGAGGCTCTTCTCAATGTGCTTGAAATTGTTTCATAATCTGTGCCCCACGCATCATTTTTTAAAAATTTGTTTACGGGTTTATAATACTATTTCGCGTTATTTAAAGACGATGTCTATCGAGGCTATTCTCAATGTGCTGGAAATTGTTTCATAATCTGTGCTCCACGCGTGATTTTTTTAAAATTTGTTTACGGATTTATACTATTTCAAGTTATTTAAAGGCGATGTCTATCGAGACTATTTTCAATGTAGTGGAAATTGTTTAACAATTTACGCTCCAAGCGTGATTTTTTGTTTTTCAATTTTTTTACAGATTTATACTATTTCGCTTTATTTAAAGGTTATGTCTATCGAGGCTCTTCTCAATGTGCTTGAAATTGTTTCATAAACTGTGCCCCACGCATCATTTTTTTAAAATTTGTTTACGGGTTTATAATACTATTTCGCGTTATTTAAAGACGATGTCTATCGAGGCTATTCTCAATGTGCTGGAAATTGTTTCATAATCTGTGCTCCACGCGTGATTTTTTTAAATTTTTTTACAAATTTATAAGATTTCGCGTTTATAAAGGCAATTTCTATCGAAGCAATTCTCAATGTGCTGGAAATTTTTTCATAATCTGTGCTCCACGCGTGATTTTTTTAAAAATTTGTTTACGGATTTATACTATGTCGCGTTATCTAAATGTGATGTCTATCGAGGCTATTCTCAATGTTCTGCAAATTGTTTCATAATATGTGCTCCACGCGTGAATTTTTTGAATTTGTTTACAGATTCATACTATTTCGAGTTACTTAAAGGCGATGTCTATCGACAGTATTCCCAATGTGCTGGAAATTATTTCATAATCTGTGCCCCACGCGTCATTTTTTTGAATTTGTTTACGGATTTATACTATTTCGCGTTATTTAAAGACGATGTCTATCGAGGCTATACTCAATGTGCTGGAAATTTTTTCATAATCTGTGTTCCACGCGTGATTTTTTTAAAAAATTGTTTACGGATTTATACTATGTCGCGTTATCTAAAGGTGATGTCTATCGAGGCTATTCTCAATGTTCTGGAAATTATTTCATAATCTGTGATCCACGCGTGATTTTTTTGAATTTGTTTACGGGTTTATAATACTATTTCGCGTTATTTAAAGACGATGTCTATTGAGGCTATTCTCAATGTGCTGGAAATTAGTTCATAATCTGTGTTCCACGCGTGAATTTTTTGAATTTGTTTAAGGATTCATACTATTTCGAGTTACTTAAAGGCGATGTCTATCGGCAGTATTCCCAATGTGCTGGAAATTGTTTCATAATCTGTGCCCCACGCGTCATTTTTTTGAATTTCTTTACGGATTTATAATACTATTTCGCGTTATTTAAAGGCGATGTCTATCGAGGCTATTTTCAATGTGCTGGAAATTGTTTCACAATTTATGTTCCAAGCGTGATTTTTTTTTTTCAATTTGTTTACAGATTTATACTATTTCGCGTTGTTTAACGATGATGTCTATGAGGCTATTCTCAATTTGCTGGAAATTGTTTAATAATCTGTGCTCCAAGCGCGATTTTTTTGAATTTGTTTACGGATTTATACTATTTCGCGTTATTTAAAGGCGATGTCTATTGAGACTTTTTTCAATGTTCTGGAAATTGTTTCACAATTTATACTCCAAGCGTGATTTTTTTTTTTTTTTCAATTTGTTTACAGATTTATACTTTTCGCGTTATTTAAAGGTGATGTCTATGGAAGCTATTCTCAATGTGCTGGAAATTGTTTCATAATCTGTGCTCCACGCGTGATTTTTTTTGATTTTGTTTACGGATTTATACTATTTCGCGTTATTTAAAGGTGATATCTATCGAGACTATTTTCAATGCGCTGGAAATTGTTTCACAATTTATACTATAATCGTGATTTTTTTTTTTTTCAATTTGTTTACAAATTTATACTTTTCGCGTTATTTAAAGGTGATGTCTATCGAGACTATTCTCAATGTGCTGGAAATTGTTTCATAATCTGTTCTCCTCGCGTGATTTTTTGAATTTGTTTACAGATTTATACTATTGAGTGTTATTTAATGGTGATGTCTATCGAGGCTAATCTCAATGTTCTGGAAATTGTTTCACAATTTATACTCCAAGCGTGATTTTTTTTTTTTTCAATTTGTTTACAGATTTATACTTTTCGCGTTATTTAAAGGTGATGTCTATGGAAGCTATTCTCAATTTGCTGGAAATTGTTTCATAATCTGTGCTCCAAGCGCGATTTTTTAAAAATTTGTTTACGGATTTATACTATTTCGCGCTATTTAAAGGCGATGTCTATTGAGACTATTCTCAATGTGCTGGAAATTGTTTCATAATCTGTGCTCCACGCGTGATTTTTTTGAATTTATTTACAGATTTATAATATTTCGCGTTATTTAAAGACGATGTCTATCGAGGCTATACTCAATGTGCTGGAATTTGTTTCATAATCTGTTCTCCACGCGTGATTTTTTAAAAATTTGTTTACGGATTTATACTATTTCGCGTTATTTTAAGGCGGTGTCTGTCGAGACTTTTTTCAATGCGCAGGAAATTGTTTCATAATCTATGCTCCATGCGTGATTTTTTTTTCAATTTGTTTACAGATTTATACTATTTCGCGTTATTTATAGGTGGTGACTATCGAGGCTATTCTCAATGTGCTGGAAATTGTTTCATAATCTGTGCTCCACGCGTGATTTTTTTAAATTTTTTACAAATTTATAAGATTTCGCGTTATTTAAAGGTGATTTCTATCGAAGCAATTCTCAATGTGCTGGAAATTTTTTCATAATCTGTGCTCCACGCGTGATTTTTTAAAAAAATGTTTTACGGATGTATACTATGTCGCGTTATCTAAAGGTGATGTCTATCGAGGCTATTCTCAATGTTCTGGAAATTTTTTCATAATCTGTGCTCCACGCGTGATTTTTTAAAATTTGTTTACGGATTTATACTATTTCGCGTTATTTAAAGGCGATGTCTATCGAGACTATTTTCAATGTGCTGGAAATTGTTTAACAATTTACGCTCCAAGCGTGATTTTTTGTTTTTCAATTTTTTTACAGATTTATACTATTTCGCGTTATTTAACAGTGATGTCTATAGACGCTATTCTCAATGTGCTGGAAATTGTTTCATAATCTGTGCTCTACGCGTGATTTTTTGAATTTGTTTACGCATTTATACTATTGAGCGTTATTTAATGGTGATGTCTATCGAGGCTATTCTGAATGTGCTGAAAATTGTTTCATAATCTGTGCTCCACGCGTGATTTTTTTTAAATTTTGTTTACGGATTTATAGTACTTCGCGTTATTTAAAGGCGATATCTATCGAGACTATTTTCAATGTGCTGGAAATTGTTTCACAATTTATACTCCAAGCGTGATTTTTTTTTTCAATTAGTTTACAGATTTATACTTTTCGCGTTATTTAAAGGTGATGTCTATCGAAGCTATCCTCAACGTGCTGGAAATTGTTTCATAATCTGTGCTCCACGTGTGATTTTTTTTAATTTGTTTACGGATTTATATTATTTCGAGTTATTTAAAGGTAATGTCTATGGAGGCTATTCTCAATGTTCTGGAAATTGTTTCATAATCTGTGTTCCACACGTGATTTTTTAAAATTTGTATACGGAATTATAATATTTCGCGTTATTTAAAGGCGATGTCTATCGAGGCCATTCTAAATGTGCTGGAAATATTTTCATGATCTGTGCTCCACGCGTGATTTTTTTGAATTTGTTTACGGATTTATACTATTTTGCATTATTTAAAGGCGTTGTCTTTCGAGACTTTTTTCAATGTGCTGGAAATTGTTTCACAATCTATGCTCCAAGTTTGATTTCTTTTTTCAATTTATTTACATATTTATAATATTTCGCGTTATTTAAAGGCGATGTCTATCGAGGCCATTCTAAATGTGCTGGAAATTGTTTCATAATCTGTGGTCCACGCGTGATTTTTTTGAATTTGTTTACGGATATATACTATTTTGCGTGTTTAAAGGCGATGTCTATCGAGACTATTCTCAATGTGTGAAATTGTTTCATAATCTGTGCTCCACGCGTGATTTTTTTGAATTTGTTTGCGGATATATACTATTTCGCGTTATTTAAAGGCGATGTCTATCGAGACTATTTTCAATGTGCTGGAAATTGTTTCACAATTTATGCTCCAAGCGTGATATTATTTTTTCAATTCGTTTACAGATTTATACTATTTCGCGTTATTTAAAGGTGATGTCTATCAAATCTATTTTCAATGTCCTGCAAATTGTTTCACAATTTATGCTCCAAGCGTGATTTTTTTGAATTTGTTTACGGATTTATACTATTTCGCGTTATTTAAAGGCGATGTCTTTCGAGACTTTTTTCAATGTGCTGGAAATTGTTTCACAATCTATGCTCCAAGTTTGATTTCTTTTTTCAATTTATTTACATATTTATAATATTTCGCGTTATTTAAAGGCGATGTCTATCGAAGCCATTCTAAATGTGCTGGAAATTGTTTCATAATCTGTGGACCACGCGTGATTTTTTTGAATTTGTTTACGGATTTATACTATTTCGCGTTATTTAAAGGCGATGTTTATCGAGGCTATTCTCAATGTGCTGGAAACTGTTACATAGTCTGTGCTCCACGCGTGATTTTTTTGAATTTGTTTACGGATTTATAACATTTCGCGTTATTTAAAGGAGAATTCTATCGAGACTATTTTCAATGTGCTGGAAATTGTTTCACAATTTATGCTCCAAGCGTGATTTTTTTTTCAATTGGTTTACAGATTTATACTATTTCACGTTATTTAAAGGTGGTGACTATCGAGGCTATTCTCAATGTGCTGGAAATTGTTTCATAATCTGTGCTCCACGCGTGATTTTTTAAAATTTTTTTACAAATTTATAAGATTTCGCGTTTATAAAGGCGATTTCTATCGAAGCAATTCTCAATGTGCTGGAAATTTTTTCATAATCTCTGCTCCACGCGTGATTTTTTTAAAAATTTGTTTACGGATTTATACTATGTCGCGTTATCGAAAGGTGATGTCTATCGAGGCTATTCTCAATGTTCTGGAAATTGTTTCATAATCTCTGCTCCACGCGTGATTTTTTTAAAAATTTGTTTACGGATTTATACTATGTCGCGTTATCGAAAGGTGATCTCTATCGAGGCTATTCTCAATGTTCTGGAAATTGTTTCATAATCTGTGCTCCACGCGTGATTTTTTTGAATTTGTTTACGGATTTATACTATGTCGCGTTATCTAAAGGTGATGTCTATCGAGGCTATTCTCAATGTTCTGGAAATTGTTTCATAATCTGTGCTCCACGCGTGATTTTTTTGAATTTGTTTACGGATTTATACTATTTCGCGTTATTTAAAGGCGATGTCTATCGAGACTATTTTCAATGTAGTGGAAATTGTTTAACAATTTACGCTCCAAGCGTGATTTTTTGTTTTTCAATTTTTTTACAGATTTATACTATTTCGCTTTATTTAAAGGTGATGTCTATCGAGGCTCTTCTCAATGTGCTTGAAATTGTTTCATAATCTGTGCCCCACGCATCATTTTTTTAAAATTTGTTTACGGGTTTATAATACTATTTCGCGTTATTTAAAGACGATGTCTATCGAGGCTATTCTCAATGTGCTGGAAATTGTTTCATAATCTGTGCTCCACGCGTGATTTTTTTGAATTTGTTTACGGATTTATACTATTTCGCGTTATTTAAAGGCGATGTCTATCGAGACTATTTTCAATGTAGTGGAAATTGTTTAACAATTTACGCTCCAAGCGTGATTTTTTGTTTTTCAATTTTTTTACAGATTTATACTATTTCGCTTTATTTAAAGGTGATGTCTATCGAGGCTCTTCTCAATGTGCTTGAAATTGTTTCATAATCTGTGCCCCACGCATCATTTTTTTAAAATTTGTTTACGGGTTTATAATACTATTTCGCGTTATTTAAAGACGATGTCTATCGAGGCTATTCTCAATGTGCTGGAAATTGTTTCATAATCTGTGCTCCACGCGTGAATTTTTTGAATTTGTTTACGGATTCATACTATTTCGAGTTACTTAAAGGCGATGTCTATCGACAGTATTCACAACACTGCAAATTCCCAGAGCACATTGAGAACACATTTGGAACACTTTGATTAAAAATATGTGTTCCAGTTACCTTAATGTGTGCTGAAATGTGTTCCGAAAGTGTTCCGCTATAAAGAAAGTGTTCCGAAAGTGTTCCGAAAGTGTTTTGCTCAGGATCTGTACTCTGGAACACATTTGAGAACACATTGAGAATACATTTGGGCACACTTGCGAAATCATCGCCTTCTTTGTTACAATGACGAGGATCATAAGGAGTCTTGATTGCAATCAGTGCGGATTTCAAGATCAGTTGGGTAAGTTAAAATGTTATTTATTATTATGATTATTATTATTACTATTATTATATTTTTTTTGCATGCATGCATGCATATATGTAGAGATTATTTCTTTTAAGGCTCATAAATTCGTGAAAATAAAGAGGACAAAAATAATAGGGGTATGTGGGGGGGGGGCGGGTAGGGTTGTAACCTCTAGGTAGGAATGAGTTTCATACTTAATTCAATTCCACTTTACAATATTGATCGTAACAAGCATACAGTTACGTCAGAGATTGGTGCATTTAGAAGGGAAGGATTGTCGTGTAATCCCCCCCCCCAGGACTGTACAAAGAGACCGCGGGCCCTGATAGTAATTCGAATGCGGCCCTTCCTCCTCTCGCAATGTAAGCATAATACAGTAAAACCTGCTAAATTGAAAAAAATTGAAAAAAAAAAAGATACAAAAGTAAAAAAAAAGTTTTTTTAGCCCCCCCCCCCTTTCTTGACTTCTTTATGTTTTAAAAGTTACTTTCACTTTCGAAACCGGTTCCGTCGGGAATTGGTGCATTTAAGAGGGAAGAGTTATCGTGTATCACCCACCAGGGCCGTACAGAGAGACCGCGGGTCCCTTTAGTAATTCGAATGCGGGCCCTCCTCCTCTCAGAACATAAGTATAATACAATAAAACCTGTTAAGACGAAATGTAAACACTCAGTAAAACTATCGTCTTAGACGGGTTGTTTCCGTCTTAGGAAGTATAATTGCATAATATCCTTTTTGTTTGGATCACGAAATTTTTCCGTTTGAACTAGGTTTCCGTTATAGACAGGTAAATAAAAAAACAGAAAATTTTGACTTTATAATTGTATTATTTATTAGATATTTTAACTACAAATTTTACGTAAAAAAGTACGATTATACTGTTTTGCTATTTTATTTTTAAACAATGACCGAAGCCGGTCGCCGTAGGAGAGCCGTGCCCAGGTACTTTGTACCATCTAGCCTGTACCATCTGTACCAGGTACTTTGTACACTCTACGGGACTGCTCGTCCTTCTCTTCAAGTTTGGATTTTCTAGTGAAAAAAAATGAAAAAGGGATAAAAGTGAGATCCAAAGGTAAAAATGTTATCTTTTTTTTCATATCCCCCCCATTTTTTCTCGACTCCATCTTGCTAAACGCTCTTGGCACAGAGCATATAACTGTGTTGCTCTTGGCATCAGGGGATTTTTCACATTGTTGGAACATTTTATTACAATGAAACGTTCCTTTCACTCAAAAACAGATGTCCCCCTTAACTTGAGATCCCGTGTTCCTGCAAATGGAATAAATATTGAGAGGCTGTATGCAGTATTTTTCCTAACGTATTTTGCAATTAAAAAATCGTTAAAGATTATTTTGTGTGTGTGAGTGACAGAGGAAGGAATACGCAATTTTCTTCTTAATTTTGTTTCAAGCAGTATTGATTTCAGGGGTGGCCCGGGAGGACACTCCCCACGAAGAAATGATATCCCCCCCCCGGAACTCTATAATGTACCCCCCGGAGCCAAAGAAATTCCTCCTCGAGAAAAGTGTCTGAATTCAACACTGGTTTCAAGTGCAGCAGAAGCATAGCCGCCCCCACCTCACCCCTTGAGTAGCGTGAGTATGATGATGGCTGCAACCCTCCATCTCCTCTCCCCAATCACAAATGATGGACACAGTTCTTATATTATTATTATTTTTTTTTAATACTGAATCTAAATTATATTACTGTATGGACCTAATTCCGATCTGACCTAAAATGGGGTCAGTATGACATTATTACACTGTAAAATAAAAATTAAATAATTAACAAATAACAATAAATTATGAAACTGCTAAATTGCAAGTAATAAGCAAAAGACAAGCAGACGATTATGACGTCACGTCCATGGAGTTCGTTTGGTTTTAACAATCATTGGCTAGTTTTTAATAAGTTATGTATGGCAACACCATCGCAATCGCACGGCGACGCTGCTTGTTTGTTTTCATTTAGCGGACATGTTTACATTTTGAACTGGCTACGCATTTTTTGTTATTTTGTTTACATTGATAACTGGAGATTTATTTTCTGTGGTACGTATTCTATTGTGCTTTTTTATGTAAGGCAATTGATTGCTTGCAAATTTATTTTGTCCAGTCACATAACTAACAATAACTTCGGCATGTGCAATGTGTAGATACACTTACAATTTCGAAAACACAGTTAGGAAGCATATTATTAGATATATACATGATCCCCATTTTATTTTTAATGTCTATTTTGCCAGTATAAATCGCATAGCTATATTACTTATAAAAACACATCGTTCGGTGTAAAAAAACGTAGTTCCGTTGGCCATGTCGAAAGCTTGTTAGATTCAAATATTGTCGATTTATGAAATCGAAATGATTGTTTATTTAGTGATGATGAATTTATTACCATTTTATGTTTCAGCAGTACCGATATTCGTACTGTAATATAAAAACTGGTATAAGAGTTAGTATACACTAGACTCTCTTAAATCTGTTTATCTTGAAACCAGGGGTTGTTCAGATTTTAGAATTTTGTGAATTTCTAGTCACTGTTTTGTTTACATTTTTTAAAGAGTTTTTTTAATGTACTTAAGTATTGAAAATTATAATGAATGCTTAAAATAAAGTAAATTATTATTAAAATAATAAGTAAAATATTAAATTAATTTAAGAATTAATAACTAAATAATAAAAATTTAGTTTTAAAAGCAGAGTCAAGCTTTTTTATGGCTTCTAATTTTTGGATTATTGTCAAATTAACATGTTTTCTTTTCCTTTCTTATTTTAATAGAAATATTGGAATCAGCCATATTAGGCAGAATTACATATGGGATCATAAAAAAATAAAAATTATTACAGATTAAAATTGAAACGAATGCAAAAAAGTTAACATAAGCAATGACTTCAACAGTTACAGTTATTGTGTGAAAGCTATTGTTGTGCCATATTTTTAACATAAACAATATAATTTATACCAGAACCGTAAGATAACAAAATTTTACGTCATGTTTATCCAGATTTAATAAAAAAGCTCGATTGATTAAAAAGGTCTTGGAAAAAAAATTGTGATCGCCGTTGATATTAGTGGTAATATTAGAATGTATAATGTAATATTGACAAATAAAAATTAAAAAACGGTGAAACGAATGCAAGAAAAATAAACAAATAATTGTGCTACAGTTTACACTTACGAATATTGTGCAGGACATACAATAGGACAAATTGTTGCTAGTATAGATATGCTTATTTACATCAAAATCTGTATTCGATTCTGATCATAATATCAGCAAATCTTTTGCACTTGGGACCAATTTGCAGTGCAAGGTCGTTCATATCTCTAATACTTCATTTTTTCTTCACAGGCAAATGACCTTCACACTCACCTTCGCTCACTGACATGAAATATCAGGGGTCTTAGTGTTAACTCTAGAAAAAAGGGCCGCCGGGCGGGAATTTTTCAAAAAGGGAACACTATTCTAAAAAAAGGTCACACTTGTACCTTGTTCACAAAAAAAAAAAATTGAACTGGTTTGTTTAGAATCCCTAGAATTTGCGATATTTTCCCGGGATCAGCTGAATTGCCACAGGGTGCATAGGAAGTGTTAAAAAGGACAGCCAGGTGCATCAGGAAGGTTTAAAGGAGCCGCCAGGCGCATCGGAAGGGTTTAAAAGGGCCGGGCGCACTGGAAGGGTTTAAAAGGGCCGCCGTAGCGCATCAGAAGTATTTAAAAGGGCCGCCGGGTGCATCAGAAGTATTTAAAAGGGCCGCCGGGCGCAAAAAAGAAATAAAAAGGACTGCCGGGTGCTGCACCCTGCTAAAGCGTCTTAGAGTCAACACTAGGTCTGCCCAGGTTTTTTTTTCCAGAGTTCTATTTTTGTGAATAACTATTATTTTTGTGCAGAAAAGTAATTTCACAAAACATTAGTTTACCCATTTATGCCCAGTCTCCCAAAAAATTGGGGAGTTTTAATTTTTCGGAAATGAACTAGTATTATTTTAGACAGATTTCTTGTTCCATCTTTTTTTTTTTTTTTTTTTTTTTTTTTTTTTTTTTTTTTTTTTTTTTTTAAATGATTACTTTATATTACATAATCCAGAAACAGAAAATTTAGATTAGTATAAATAATGCAATAATTATTATTAGATTATATGCAGTAAAAGATAATTTAGGAGATATAAGAGAAGATTTGCTCATGAATATGAATGAAACAACAAAAGATTAAAATGAACAGTGTTGAGAAATCACAAAAAAGTGAGCAGTTTTTTTGCGGCCCTTTGACGAAATTGGCGAGTTTTCTGCTATCCCTTGACAAAATTTGTGCTTTTTCCGCAGCCCTTTGACAATATGCCGCAATTTTTTGTGATCCTGACGATATTCGCAATTTTTTTACGATATTTGCATTTTTATGCAATCTTTGACGAAATTTGATCTCTTATTTGCGATTCATCGACCAAATTCGCGTTTCTTCGATGAAGTTCACGTTTTTTTGCAGTCGTTTGGTGAAATTCACGATCCCTTGACAAAATTAGCAATTTTTCTGCAATACCTTGACGAAATTTGTGTTTTTCTGCTATCCTTCAATGAAATTGGATTTTTTGCGATCTTTTCATGAATTTTTTTTTTTTTTGTGGCCTTTTGAAGAAATTCTTGTTTTTTTCTGCGCCCCTTTTACGAAATTATCATTGCAATCCTTCGACTAAATTTGTGCGGGTTTTTTCGTGATCCTTCGACAAAATTTGCATTTTTTTTTTTATCTTTTTACAAAATTCGCATTTGTTTTGCGGTCCTTTGCCGGAATTTTCGGTTTTTCTGCAAAAAAAATTTGCAATCCTTCAATATATTTTGCTTTTTTTTTTTTTTTTTCGCGATCCGGTGACGAAATTCTTTTCGCGAACGTCTTTTCACGAAATTCTTGTTTTATTGCAGCCCTTTGCTGAATTCTCGTTTTTTCTGTGGTCTTTTGATGAAACTAGCATTTTTCGATGAAATTTCGCTTTTTTTTGCAATCCTACAAAGTAATTTGTATTTTTTTCGCAATCTTTTGACAAAATTTACTTTTTTTTAGCGACCCTTTGACGAAATTGGTGTCTTTTATCGTAATTTGCGTTTCTTCCGCGGCCTTTCGACGAAATTCACGTTTTTTCTTCATAGCCCTGTGCTGAAATTCACATTTTTTCCTTTGCTGAAATTGATCTTTTTTTCTGCAATCGAGTAGCCACAGTATTTTCTCTAAGAGCGGAGCGGGAGCATCAAAAATTGTTCAGCTCCGGGTCACTGCTTGATACAATATAAAAACTTAAGATTATTATTAGTAAAATTAATAAAATGCATAATAATATCAAAGGTAGGTGATCATTAGTGATGCAACGGATATCCGGTATTCAGCCTATCCGGCCAACATACTGGATATTTGGCAGTAGCCGGATATTATAATTATCCAGCCGAGCATACGGCTTGAAATAAATGTTCCCAATGATGAAAAACGTGGTTTTAATAAATAAATAATAATATTATTTAAAAAAAGGATTTTATTATTATTTTTAAACTAAATTTAATTTTTAAGAATATTTATTTCAAACGTCTTTTGCTTCAATAACATTTTTTAACAGCTATCAAGGCAAAATTTGGGGCCTATTAGGGCCCCTTCATAGAAAGCAGCCATTTTTAAAAAAATTTGTTATTACATTCTGGTAAATGCAATTTAAAAATTAAATTTGATTAATTAAGTATTCAGTTAAATCAAAAGATTTTATGCACTATGAACGTTACTGAAATTACATTTTTAACAAAGTCTACATGAGGGTGTCCATTACTGGAAATCGACTAATTAAGCATTCCAGTAATGAACACGGCTCTTAAAACCTTAAAAATAAATTAAATTTTGTAAGTAACCAAATTAATATATAAAATTCAATGTTTTCTATTACTAATTACTATCAAAACAAAAACACGCAAATTTTGCAAGAAAATAATATATATATAAATTTATTAAATGTCTCTTATCATTAGCATGTTCATTAAGATTTTCACTGAATAACAGTGGAATTAAAAACATCTTCTGCTTGTGCTTTCTGATTGGTTTGATTAAAAGTTTGAACAATAACACAGATTATAAAACATGCAAGGGGGGAGTTATGAAAAAAATAATAAAAGCTGAATTTTTATTGATTATTTTTTTTATAAACCAAAAACATTGAAGGTTATCTATTACTGTTACATCTACCCTACATGATTTACATTTTTTTTTATCATTATAATTGTTATTTATTACTATTTAATTAAAATAGTATAGTACTAATTAAACAACTAATGATAATGAATTTAATTATCATTATTAAAAATTTAATATTTATGTTTTCTATTACATAAGAAATTGAAATAATAAGTTTTTAATTCTTTAACTAAAAGAAATAACTTTAAAAAATGTTTAATCTGATTTGGGAGGAAGGGGTAGAAAAGTAAACATATACTGCAGCCGGATATCCGGCTTAAATTGCAGCCGAATATCCGGCATCCGTTATCTGGCCAAATTGACATCCATTTTTTATATAAATTTTAATCAATATTTAACATATATTAGTAAGAATTGTGGATCTTAATGCATACAACAAGTAATAATGGAAATATGAAATTAAATTAATATAATAAGTTGATTTTTCATTTATACAATTTTCACATGTACTGATATATATACATATAATCACTCATGTTTGTTTGTGCCAGTATGCATTCTTCTCTTATACTTCCAGGACTGGGAGCAGAAACAATCCTCAACTGCAGTGTGAAAAAAATTGAACAACTGGAAAATTTACCCTGTGTTATCACAGACGCACAGTCTCAACTTGTAAAGGTCAGTGAAAGGCATCAGCCTGTGTTACTGAAAAGGAGTATAACTATGTGCATGTATCCATTTCTATAATTTTCCAGCCTCAATTCAAATGCTTCAGAGCCAAACGCCACACAGTTTGTGTTCTAGGTAAAGCCACCCAAGCATTGCTCTAATAAATCATAATATTATTAAAATAGCAAGCTAGAAAACTTATTTGGTCAAAGCTATTGTGTACTTGCCAAGGTTGGAAAAAAATCAGGATTTTTTTTTAAAAATCAAAAAATTGGATTTTTTTAAAAATTTAAATCAGATTTTTTTTTTATTTAAATCGGATTTATTTGAGTTTTTTAGAATTCTATTTTTAATTATTGTGTTTTTATGTTTTACAATACATGGAGCAGATTTTTATAATAAATGACTAAAAAAGAATAAATAATATTTATAATTTATAAAAATAACATAAGAAATAATTATATAGTTAAGAAAATACTATATTCTAGTTACTGATTGGTACTAAAAATTAAACATCTAGGCTTTAATCTAAAGCCATTCTATTATTTTGTAATTGAATTGTGCACACTAAATAAGAAATAAACAAATATGTTGTAAATGAATAGAAAATGGTAAAATTAAAAAAACAAACCAGTTTAAAAACCAGTAAGTATAAAAGTTTACTGGTCCACATTTATCATCACTGGCCTGTTACATAAAATTCTATTAAGCAGGGCTCGAAAAATAGGGATCCCGGGGAACTCAGAAATCATTTCTGGGAACATATTTTTTCCACCCAGATTATAACCTGGGAACCTATTTGGACTACTGCCGTCACTCTAAATGAAAAGGAGTGACTATTCACTCCGGATTATTTTTATATATTATAAAAATATATTAATATATATATATATTATTAATATAAGTATTATTTTTATATATTA
The DNA here is from genome assembly GCA_963932465.1 of Maratus speciosus. Taxonomy (NCBI): domain Eukaryota; kingdom Metazoa; phylum Arthropoda; class Arachnida; order Araneae; family Salticidae; genus Maratus; species Maratus speciosus. The sequence goes on along the minus strand of CAWVRF010000838.1, from coordinate 104,432 downwards.
TAAAATGTAATTTTGATACTTTTCCGTTATACGGACACCATTGTCGCCAAGTGTAATAATTGGTGCAAAATGAAAATCATGTGAATTGAAACATTTGATAAGAGAAAAAATATTGTCGATAGTAAAGTGAGCATTTAAAATATACAACATTTGAAAATTACCAATTTCTATGAACTATTTTATTAAATCATATATATACTAATATACAAATATATAATATATAAATCACAATGTTTTGCATGGTTTATAATAAAAATCCTTTTCACTATCAGGGTTGAAATAATTGGCACATTAGCGTACATTTTGGCATGGTGTCCATATAACAGAAAAGTACCGTAATTTTTAATAATGATGCATCAAATTTTGTGCAATATAATTGAAATTGAAAAAAAAATTTTTTTTGGAATCATTAGCATGTGTAGTAAATCTGACAATTTAAAAATAAAAATATTGTATGTATATACAGTAGAACCGCTTTTATCCGAAACTCTCGGTTAACCGAAATCCATTTTTAAAGCTTTTTTTTTTTTTTTTTTACTATCACATTCCTTGTGTGCAAAATCTATTTTGAAAGCTTTTTTTTTCTTTTCTTTTTTTTTTAAGCTATCATATTTTTTGTGTGCAAGCGGTCCTTTCCAGTAACATATAAGGATTTTCGATCCTCTTATTTAGAGTTCCTTTGAATTTAACTTGAGCTCCCGTAACCTGTAGAATGGAACGAAGAAAACAAATTAGCAATTCTAAAGCTTTTGAATGTTTTGCAAAAGGTTTGGCATGGCTGGAGTAACAGAAAGATTGTGATACTGGTGAACTAATAATATTAAAAAACTCCGTGATAGAGCTTCAAAGCAAAAGCAATCGAAACTGCAACAAGCATAACATTTTTTCAAACCCTTGTGATACATGTAAAAGGTAATTAATTTCAAAAATAAAATTCAGGTAATTTATTCTGGTTTCTATTTTGCTATTGTTTTATTTTTATTAAGCACATGTTACCATAATAAGAAATACTGCATGTATTTCTCCTTAATCTCAAAATTGAAGCATTCTCAATTATCCAAGAATTTCGATTTTCCGAAAGAGGGTAGGTCCTAATTATTTTGGATAATCGAGGTTCTACTGTATATATTAATTATTTGTTCTATATGTTTGACTAAATTAGTAAATGCAATATGCAATGCTTAATTTTAGTGGGCAAATGCAATGCAAAATTTCCCTTTTAAGTTATACATCTATAAGAATATGAAGTGAGGGAGGAGGTGCTTTTGGATAGAGAACAGTCAAAATGTTAATTGTTAAACCATAAAACTAAAATTTTAGTTTATTATTCAAAACTGTGTATGTGACACAATATCTTCATTCATTAAGCCCTGAATTTATTAAAAAACTGTGAACACACAAATTTTTCTGGGAACCTTAAATTTTTTAGAATTTTCGAGCCCTGTATCCATTAACCATTAAGTCCCTTTAACCATTTGACTGACCTCCTTCCCACCCCTCAGAAACCAAACTTCCTTTGCAGTTATCCAAAATTTTCAGCATAATAAAATGTAAAATTTGCTAAAAATTAAACAGTACATAAAGAAAAACTATAAAATTATTAATTAAATGTTTCATTTCAGATTACTTATTTCAACTAACAAAGGTTTAATGGAATTTTTAAAAAGGTATTTTTTTAAATAAAATAAAATTATGTGATTTGTGTTTAGTTGCAGTTTTCTCAGGAATTGGAAGTTTTACGTTTACATGTCAGAGAGGGGGTAATGTTACTGGTCCGGCAGACCATTAAATTTTTCAAATTAGTAGGCCAATTGAATTTTTGGTGGTCTCAGACCAAGGATTTCGAACACTGAAGTTACATCGTAGTTTGAAGATCACATAAAGCAGGCAGTCCCTTCTCAGATAACATATGGTGTAGGTTTGGGACGTAAAACAAACAAATCAAATCAAACGAAGTTGAAATGTCTACTTTGACTAAGTAAAGGCTTATACAGTGGATGACTGTTCTTCCAAAACGATTTTCAAAACATAGTTCAGATTATTTGCCAGTAAGAAAACTAAACCAATTTGCATTTTTTCCGTTCTCTTTGATTGGGTCTCTTATATTTTTCCCTGTTTAAAAATAAAATCATCTTCAAATAAGTTTATTGCATTTTAATGAATTTTTTTTTTCAGTTCATTGTAGAATTTGGCATTATGGTTGGATCAAACATTATGAAGAATCTCAGCAATAAGTTTAAAGAATTCTTCAACAAAGTCCAGGATAAATTGGACATTTCGAATAAGGTATTTTGTTTTGTTTAATTTTTATTTATAAAATGTGATTTGTAAAACAGTTCATAGCAAAAACAAATAAGAGTGAATGATATTTTTTTTCTGTTTTCAGTATGATGATCCCCTATTTGCATTACATTATTATACTTTATTAAAGATTAACATTTTTTAGAAAAGTTATATCATTGTCAAATAGATTAATAAAAAAAGCTGTATTTAAATAAGCAAATGTAAGTAATTAAATGCTAAAAGAAACTAGTCGGATGTGCCAATCTCAATCTTAATACTTCAAAATTCGCTATCACAGTGCCAAAATTTAATGACAATCTATGCCCATCATGAAGATTCTAAAGTATAGGTTCACTAAATTGTGTGCATTTAGAAAGGAGATATAAGCATCGCATCTTTCAAACAAATCATTGAATTTCGGCATCAACCTTATTAGGTGTCTGCAACCAAAAATCCAAATCCTAAAAGCAACACCTGTTTGTCAGTATACATCCAAGCCTAATAAGGATCTACTATTTATGTGAAACTGTAACAGAATATGAAGGTTGATTAAAATTCATGCATTAGTTTTTGAGATACAGTTGCTGCGAAAATCGTAAAAAAATGCTGCATAGCAGCGCCACCTATTGCTGATTAACACTAAAAATTAATCAACAACATGTCATCTTAACATCTAACTGAATCTGAAGTTTAATGAAAATCTGTATGTTAGTTCTTCAGATGAAGTTATTGCGGAAATCGTAGAAAATACAGCATGGCGGTGCCACCTATTAGACAATTAACATCAAAACTTAATCAGCAACAAGTTATGTCAACGTCTAACTGAACCTGAAGTTTTATGAAAATCTGTGCGCTTGTTCAGCAGAGCAGTTAAGAACAGCCTTAAGGGAGGTTGGTTCTACACGGCTTATGAATATATGTAAAACGGATTTGCTTAAAACTAGCAGAAATTGTCGTTTCGCTTAACAACAAAAAAAGTGCTCGTTCCCGATATTTTTTCTTACGGTAACAAATCAAATATTTCTGGGAACGGCGTTCCCATCCAACTACAGCACTGTGCAAAAATCATGGAAACTCAGCACAGCTGTACCACCTGTTGGGCGGCTTTTATAAAAAAACTAATCAGTACCAAATTACAAGGTATAACTGAATCTGAAGTTTGACGCAAATCTATGAATTAGTTCTTGAGCCAATAGCAGAAAATTCTCCAAGTGTCTGCGACAGATCTTTCTGAATAATCTGCAGGTAAAATGTTACAAATGAACGTTTAATTAATTAAGCATTAAATTTAATGTCTTTAAGCATTTTACTCATTTTTATTAATAATAATCTTAAGTTTTAGTGATAAATAATAAAAAAATAAACATAATATAGAGCTGGAAAAAAATCTGCAAAAGGGAAAAGAAAATCTGTGACGCACGTCACCCGTCTCGAACTTTCTGCTACCGGGGTTCTTGAGATGAGCTATTGCGGAAATTGTGAAAAATGCAGCATGGCAGCACTACCTGTCAGGCAATTTATATCAAGGTATAACTGAATCTAAAGTTTTATTGAATTCCGTGCATTAGTTCTTGCAATAGAGCACCTACAAAAATCTGTCGAAACCCGGAAGTCAATTTTTTTCTTTACAAATTCAATACTTTCTTCATGTAAAGACAGAAAAAAAAAATTCATTCACAGAGGTGGGGGGGGGGGGATAATAATTTGGCTAAAGTCAATTTTTGAATTGTTTAAATTTTATAATTGTTAAATTTTTATATTGCTTTTGTGCTGTTATGTTTAAAATTGTCTTATGCGTCGGCGTCTCTGACAAAAAATTCTTAGTTTATTTTATTTCATTTTTATATTCTCCAAAAAATAAAAAATAAAACTCTGCCTTTGCTGCTGACCATAATCAAATGTGTTTCAAAATTTACCTTACCCTTGAATTTGCTCTTCTGGCACCCATGTATGCTGTATGCATGAAGCACAATAAATATATAATTTTATGCAATAGCGGATAAAGATTTTAATGAGTCTCTATCCCTTTCAACTAATTTCTTACTTTTATATTTAAAACATCCATGAATGTGCTAGAAATTTTTGTGTAAAATAATACTTTCTTGAGAACAGCCCTAAGAATTTAATTTAAAAAAATTCTGAATTAAAAAATATATCTTTTCCTAACCTTTAAGACTGTCTCTTATGTTTGTGCTACCAGGGAACTTGGATGAGGATCTCCTGCGTTTCGACCAATATCTGCTTAACATTAAAAAAAAAAACTAACCTTTCACACACGCGCATACCGAAAATTTGCATCTCCATTGTTTGCCAGTACACAAACTTTAACTGCTTAATTTTTCTGCCCTGTTTGTTTGCAATAGTCATGAACAAATTAAAACTTTAAAATGCCCTGTACTGATGAAAAAATGCGTTAAGAGAAGAGGAGCAAGTCCATAGTAATGTACAGGTCAAAAGCTTTAAAACGATATATCACATGAAAAGATCCATTTCCACACCCCATTGGGGGAATGCCCCCTAATAGTGTCAAATCAGAAATAGACCTCGCCAATCGAGGGGCCATGAGGAGTTTCACCTTCGGTCAAGCCTTCAAATGATGTCGAATCTTGCTGTAACTTAATTATCAGCACCGTCAGAAAATTGATCCACCTGGGGGGGGAATTTGAGTGAAGGGGGAAGAAAAGTTCATAATATGAAAGTGTGTTCCGAGGTTTCTCTGATGATATATCGCATAAGGGTTTCTGAAAAAGTTTGAAAATCCTCTGAAGTGTTATCAAGTATCTCATTCATGTAAGTTAGTTTCAATTGTATTCGTTCTTCGCATTAAGGGTGTATTCCGATCCAAACTGCTTATTTTCTGATTCATTTTAAAATTCATTTTTGCTCTCAAACGCATCAAACTGGGAAATTCTCTTATTTAGAAACTATATAATGTGCCGTGCTTCTTAATTTTTTGATAAATGCAGAAAATACTGTAAAAAACGCTGTCAAAGTTGGCGTTTTGAACCGAATTTTCTGAAGCGGGCGATCTGGGAATGAAAAAAATGGTCATACTGAGAAAATAATTGTTTAAAAATCAAATTCTAATTAATTGAGCTGAAAATGAAATCACACGGCATGTTAAACATGTCTTCAGAAATCACCCCGGCAAGTTTCATGTTTTTAATTTTAAAAATGAGTCTGAAAATGTCTCAGAAAATTTCGAGCTGTTGAGGGTGAAAAAATATTTTTTCGAATACACCCTTAATGGCAATTTACAATGCATAGTCGCCCAAGAATGGAATGTGTTTCTTTAACTTTTCTTTCTGTGAAGTAAATAAATTCTGTTCTTGTGTGATTAAGAGTCCATTCATGTGCGGTTCTTATGAAACTCATAGTATATCACAAAATGCACACCATATTAAGCATTTCACGCACTCAGGATTTTTCACTCAGTTCTTATCCTTTTGTTAATCTTCTCTCATCCTAATGAAAACATATGTTACACCTTTATTGAATGTTTTTATTTTGAAAGGCCAGTGTAAAGTTTAGGCGTAATTCAATGAAGCGAAAATTTTGAATGCTTATTGTTATTTATAAACTTCTTCCTGTTAACGTTGGTGATTATATTTTTAGACACCCAAGAAAAGTGAACTCATAACATGTGGTAAATTGTAATGTAATCATAACGTGCTCACCCATTATCTGCAATTTTCTATAATCCGCAGTGCTTAGCAAAAGTAAATATCGTGAATTTTGGGAATATGTCTCTGAAAAATATTGTAAACTTCGACAAACAATCGTGGAAAAAATTGCTAATTTCGTGAAACGATAGCTGAAAAAGTCACAAAAACACATAGCGAATTTTGTCAGAAAAATTTCCAAATTTCCACAAAATTTTTGCCAATTTGACACTGAAAAATATTATGAACTTCAACAAATGGTAGCAGAAAAAAAATCACAAATTTTGTCATAGATCGTTGAAAAAAATCGTAAAAAAAAAGGTTTAATTTCATCAAACTATTTTGGAAAAAAAATCTTTAATTTTGTGAAAAATCGATGGCAAACAAAAATGCTAATTTCAGTAAACAATCGAAGAAAAATATTGCAAATTTCATCAAAACATCACAGAAATGCATAGCAAAGTTTGCCAAAGAAGTGCAGAAAGCACATGCTGAATGGTCGCGGGAAAAAAATCAAATTTGTCACAGATCATTGAAAAAAATCATGAAAAAGAAAACGCGAATTTCAGTAAACGATCATGCAAACTTCATCAAAAGATCGCAGAATTTTGCCAATCTGTCGCTGAGAAATATCGGGAACTACAACAAATCGCCACGGAAAAAAAAAAAAAAACAAATTTTGTCACAGATCGTTGAAAACAAATATAAATTCCGTCAAACGATCGTTGAAAAGAAAACACGAATTTCAGTAAACGATCAAAGAAAATTATTTCAAATGTCATCATAAGATTACGGAAATGCATAGCAAAGTTTGTCAAAAGAGTGCAGAAGCATATTCCGAATTTTGCCAATCTGTCACTGTGAAATATCGGGAACATTGGCAAATGGTTGCAAAAAAGCCTAACAAATCACAAATTTCATCACAGATCGTTGAAAAAAAAAAAGACGTGAATATCGTCAAATGATCTTGGAAAAGCAATCACTATAAAAAAAAGAAACACAAATTTCGGTAAACAATCGAAGGAAAATATTGCAAATTTCATCAAAAGATTGCGGAAATGCATAGCAAAGTTTGTCAAAAGAGTGCAGAAGCACATGCCGAATTTGCCAATCTGTCGCTGAGAAATAACAAATTTTGCTTCATTGAATTACGCCTAAACTTTAAACTGACTATGCCTGGCATCACAGTTCCAGAAAATTCTCTAAGTGTCTGCGACAGATACTTCAGGGGCAGAAAATAATCTGCTTGTAAATATTTTACAATTGAAGCATTAATTAATCAAACAATCACTTATCTGCGATATTTTTATGCATTTTATTCATTTTTATAAATAATAATCTTAGTTTTCTATTAAGTAGTAAAGAGCTAAACATAATTATAAAGTGAAATAAATGTTTGATGGAAAAATAATCTGTATAAGAGAAAAGAAAATCTGCGACGTCAGTCTCCCATCTTGAATTTTCTGCTACTAACCCTAGCACTATGAAAACATTCAGCAAAGTGCAAGATATGTTTTCATTATGATTTCTTATCAAACGCATAATATATGGGAAAGTGGAGAGAAAAGATTAACAAAAGGAAAAGAACTGAATGGAAAATCCTGAGTGCGTGAAATAGTTATGATGTGCATTTTGTGATATGAGTTTCACAAGAATCGCACATGAATGAATTCTTAATCGCCCAAGAACAGAAATTATTTACTGAATGTTTAAAAAAAACATTTGATTCTTGGGCGATTAAAAATGTTCTTAAATGAAATAAACAGAGTTCAATAACGAATCTTAATGAAAACATACATCTTACACTTTACTATAACATGTAGTTCTACAATTTATCGCATGTTGTAAAATATATGTATTTATTGGGATTTCTTATGAAACTTATAATATATGGGGAAGTGGCTGAACTTAACAGTGCCCTCTACTGTCTCAACGCTGCATTTCTGCACCCACATTCTTAAACGAAATCTGCTTACAAAGTTCCCCTCTACTTGCTGTTACATTTTTGACACATAATTTTGAAACACCTTGTGTACATATATTGTGAGATTATCAAAGCTCAATATTGTTGGACACAGGAGGTTGTCAGATGAAGATGTCGTTAAGTTGTTGAATAATATACATTCCTAAGGCTAATAATTGACTTTTTGCCATAAAGTCCAGGTTGGGAACTTGAATATTTCAACAAAATAAGGTAATTTTAGTGTTAATTATAGCATTTTATATTTTTCAAAAACTTATATATTTTCTAGGGATCCACACTAAATGTTGTATTTGGGCCCATCTTTTCTGGCTAGATCACTGCAGCTGATAAAGGATATATATTATACCTCTTTCTTTAATGCTTATTATTTTTAGTAGGCTTCAAACTTGTCATTAACTTTTTTTTTCCAATATATTATGTATCTTAATTTTTTTTTTTTTTTTAGAAGTATGGCGAATTTTAAAGAAAAGGAAAGATTGCACCAGCCACTCAATCACCAAGTGCGATAGTATTCATTAAAGACATGCAAATCACAGATGCCTCTGTCCTGTATTGTGCTCGATTCATAAGTGAAACCAAACAGGTGTAATGGGGTTACTTTTATTAACTGTGCTGTTATTGACATATTACACTTCGGAACTAAATTATCATGTGCAATTGATGGGGGCATTAGGACTCTTTGTGTTGGACCGCCACTATCATAAACTTTGCAAAAAAGCAATAAATGTTTTACCCCCGCTAAAATAACATTTATAAAGAAAATATGAATCAGTTTGAATGTATCTAATTAGATTAGAAGCTAATAAAAATTTTGAACAAACTCGGATAATGGGCTAAAGTTTTCATTTCCATTGTTTCCAGTTTTATTTGTCATTCCTATACATAAAGTAATAATCAAATTTTCTTCAATGTTTGTATTAAATTTATGTAACAATGAATGTTACTTTATTTTTTATTTTATATAAAAATAAAGTAACATACAAATTTATCTTTTTTTTTTTTACTTAACTTTTTTATATTTTACTAGCAAACCCCGCGGCTTTGCTCGCGTAATATTTGAAATATGCCAAGTGATATTTATATGTCTATTTTTTTTTCAAAAGGTACTAACTAAATTTTTATTTTATTAAAAGGTACTTATTACTTTTAGGAATAATTCAAAAATTACTATTTAAAACATAGTTTGAATAAACATCATTATTACACTGTATTAGGCAGAAATGAGACTTAAATTAATAAAATGAAATAAAACTAAATAAATGATAATTTAGAAAATATTTTGAAACTTTTATGCTCAATTAATACGCTCATTTCAGTATTCATTTGAAGTTTTGAATTTTTTAAAAACCACCTTCTTACATCTTAAAATTAACCATCATGTTGAATTTTATGTCCTACCACCTCTCTCAACATAAAGGGCTATGTTGAAACAGGAACTGTCACCATTAATTTGCCAACATTAATTTTGAAATCGGTTTGTTATTTCCTAATATTCCACAGAAATGTAATTTAAAAAGCTTTTAAAGACTTTTTTAGAACGTTTGTTGTTCCTGTGAACCCCAGGTGGTAGAATCACCGGCATAAAATATAGCCTGTGTAAGATCAGAGACTGTTACCACTGATTCGCAACTATTACTTTTATAATCGGTTTATATTACATGAAATTGCATAGAATCGTAATTTAGTACTTTTTTAGAATGCTTTTCGCACCTCCCCTTCGCTTAACCCCTTTTTAATTCGAATTTATTTTCGACATTCCTTCGAGGGCATTTATATTTTATAAGTAACTACCATGTCATATTTAAAGTTTCTAGCCTTTTCAGTAACACAGAAATCGCAATTTAGAAAGTTTTTAGCTCCTGCAACCCTCTGGTTGTAGTGGAACAGACATAAAATATAGCTTTTGTTTGAGCAAGTTCTATCACCAAAATTTGTCATCATTATTTTTTTAATCGGTTTGGTAATTTATAATTTTGCTTAAAAATTGTAATTTATAACGCTTTTCACTCACTTCATTTTTTTTTAATTTGGAATTTTCTTTCGACTGTTCTTAGAAAGCAGTTGCATCTTGTAAGTAAATACCATGCCATACTTCAAAGTGTTAGACCCTCAGTTGTGCAAAAAATGCAAATTAGAACATGTTTTGCTTTTGCAACCCTCAGATGGTAGTGACAGCAACATAAAATATAACCTGTGAAACAGCAGGGACTGTCACCATTGATTTGCAACAATTACTTTTGAAATAGCTTTGGTATTTCCTTAGATTGAGTAGAAATCGCAATTTAGAACGTTTTTAGGACGCTTTTCGCGCATTTTCACCCCTTTTTAAATTTCCAATTTTTCGAAACTGTTCTTAAAGATCATTTATAGCTAATAAATATGTACCATGCCTAATTTTAAGTTGCTAGCCCCTACCTATCACAAAAATCGAAATTTAGAACGCTTTTTTGCTCCTGCAACGTCTTGGTGATAGCGATACCGACATAAAATAGCGTCTATGTTAGAGCAGAGGCTGTCAGCATCAATTTCCTACCATTACGTTTGAAATCAGATTCATTCTTCCTGAGATATTGCCGACAAATCGGCATCTAGAACGTTTTTAGAACGCTTTTCGCGCATTTTGCTCCTGCATCTCCTCTGGGGTAGTGGAAACAGGTGTAAAATATAGCCTATCTTGGAGCGAGATCTGTCACCATCTTTTTACACCATTATATTTGAAATCGGTTCAGTACTTCCTGAGATTGCACAGAAATCGCAATTTAGAAAGTTTTTTACAACGCTTTTTGCGCATTTTGACCCCCTTTTAAATTTCGATTTTTTATAGGAAATGTCTTTAGAGATCGTTGATATCTTATAACTAACTACTATTCCCAATTTCATGATTCTAGCCCCTTCCGTAAAGCAAAAATCTCATTTTTAGAATCTTTTTTGCTCTTGCACCCACTTTGGGTAGTTGCACGGACATAAAATATAGCCCGTCTTGGAGCAAGCGTCGTCACCATCATTTTGACGCCATTATTTTTTAGATCGGTTTGGCATTTCCTGAGATTGTGTAGAAACAACCTTTAGAACGTTTTTAGAACGCTTTTCGCGCATTTTCACCCATTTTAAATTTCGAATTGTTTAAGAACTGTTCTTAGAAATCCTTTATATCTAATAAGTAGCTAATATTTCAAATTTCATATTTCTAGGCCCTTCGGTAACACATAAATCGCATTTTTAGAAAGTTTTTTGCTCCTGCACCCCCTTTCGGGTAGTGGCACCGACATAAAACATCGCCTATGTTGGAGCAAGGGTTGTCACCATTATTTTGACTCCATTATTTTTTAGATCGGTTTGGTATTTCCTGAGATTGTGTAGAAACTACCATTTAGAACGTTTTTTAGAACGCTTTTTGTGCATTTTCACCCCTTTTAAATTTCGAATTGTTTAAGAATTGTTCTTAGACATCATTTATATCTTATAAATAACTAATATTCAAAATTTCATATTTCTAGGCCCTTCAGTAACGCTAAAATCGCATTTTTAGAACGTTTTTTGCTCCTACACCCCCTTTGGGGTAGTGGCACCGACATAAAACATACCCTATCTTGGAGCAAGCGTTGTCACTATCATTTTGACACCAATATTTTTTAAATCGGTTTGGTATTTCCTGAGATTGTGTAGAAACTACCATTTAGAACGTTTTTTAGAACGCTTTTTGTGCATTTTCACCCCTTTTAAATTTCGAATTGTTTAAGAACTGTTCTTAGACATCATTTATATCTTATAAGTAACTAATATTCAAAATTTCATATTTCTAGCCCTTCAGTAACGCTAAAATCGCATTTTTAGAACGTTTTTTGCTCCTACACCCCCTTTGGGGTAGTGGCACCGATATAAGATATAGCCTATGTTCTAAGTTGGACTAACACCATCATTTTGATACCATTACTTTTGGAATCGGTTCGGTAGTTCCAGAGCTTACCTCCGACAAATAAACAATTTTTTCCTCTTTATAATAGAAGTATAGATTACATAAAGTATGATATCTAGGGAGATTCATAACTACAATGAATGTAGCAAAATGGTTCATATAACTGGAACATGAAAAAAATCTTTCAAGTTTTAACTGTGGAATTCACTGGTATGTCAGCACTTGTATGATTATGTAAAAGCTTATAATTCAACCTATGAATGGATATGTATGCATATTAGGCCAAGAATATAGAAAACCACCTAATGAAAAAGCTAAAACCAAAGCTAAACGTAGCATCATGATGTTTATAATTAAATGAAGCACACGAAGACAATAAAAATATTTTTTACTGCTTGTTAATATCAGTATTAACAGTAAAGATACTTTGTTTTGGATTTGCATTTGCTTATCTCGAATTAAACAGCTATTCAAATTTTATAATTTATGTATAAAGCAAACTCAGTCAACCTGAATCCAATCCAGTTAATTCTAAGTTCTGCTTAAATTGAAGTTTTTAAAGCCCTGAAGCTTTTTAAATTAGTGGCTGTGACATTATTTATTTATTTTTTTTTTTTTGTGTGGGGGTGGGGGGGATAATTTTTTTTTCTGCATGAACTTTGATCTATGAGTTTACCATGTATTATATACTTTTTCATAATTTTTTTATTACTCCAATATTTGCGGGTAATTATTATTTTAATAATTATTGCTTTCCTTTCAAAGCAATAAACCTTGATCTTGATTACAAGCTTGCATTATTTCAGCTATGTGTTAGAATTGACACCAGGTAAGGTTGTTTTGTTAAAAAAAATATAATATATAGTCAGCTCTGTTAAATCTGCCACTGTATAATTTGCAATTCTCCATCATCTGCACTTCATTTTCAAAAGTAAACAAATTAAAATTGCTCAATGAAGTTTGTAAAAAAAAAAAAAATAATAATAATAATAATAAATTGGTGATTCCATCTTTATAGTGAATTTTCAAATAAATGATTAGTTATTTAAGAGTTCTAATGCATTTCACTTTTTTAAAAGAACAGTTTTTAGGTTTAAGCTCATTAATAGCAAATCAGTTAATAGAAATTAAATTAGCTCAGCAAAATTTTAAAAAATAAGGCTCCTTAACCAAAATTTTCTGTGTTTAAAAAAATAAATCAATGTAATTAATCTGTGTAAACATTTATTTTTAATATATGTTTTACACTATTAATTCCTTTTAAATGTTTAATTTTGGCAATAGATATTGTTAATTTAAATGTAATTTTTGCTTTATTTGTGAACTATATTTTCCTGCAGCATTTTATTAATAATTATTTGTGTGTAATTTTGCTGGAAATTATTAAATTGCTTTCACATTACTGTTAGAATTTAAATTTTTATAATAATAATGCTAATTTATAATCAGATTGGAAAAAAAATGTAAACAAAGCAATGATCTAAAATTCACCAACTCTCTGCGGTCCCAAGGTTGGCTGATTTGACAGAGTTGACACATATTTATTCAGCTACATAGTTACATCAAGTTTTTCATGTTTAATTTGAATTGGTCGTCTGAGGCATTTAAAATATTTTATTTTATTGGAACAGGAATGCATACAACATTTTGCCCTTTTAAAAGTGGTGTCCACCCCAATAAACATATTGTTTGAAAGGGTTAATGTGTAAATATTTTTGGTGATAAAAGAGTCATTGAAAATACATGTACACCTACAGAAACTAATGCATCAAAATTGTACTAAAGAAAGGGTTTTAAAATATGTTTTAAGAAATGCGCTAGGATGCGTACTAGAAAAAGATGAGTGTTCCACAAGTATTCTAAAAAGTGCGCTAGGAAGTGTACTGGAAAAAGATAAGTGTTCCATAACTATTCTAAAAAGTGTTTTAAAAGTGCGCTAGGATGTATACTGGAAAAAGATAAGTGTTCCATATGTGTTTTAAAAAGTGTTCCATATGTGCTTTAAAAAGTGTTCCAAAAACTGTGGTAAAAAGTGTTCCGAAAAAGGTGACAAAAATGTGTTCTGGAAAGTGTTCCAAATGTGCGCTAGAATGTGTACTGGTAAAATATAAGTGTTCCATATGTGTTCTAAAAAGTGTTCCAAAAAGCGTGTTAAAAAGTGTTCCGAAAAAGGAGACAACATTGTGTTCCGAAAAGTATTCCAAATGTGTTCCATAAGTGTTCTATAAAGTGTTCCAAAAAGCGTGTTAAAAAGTGTTCCGAAAAAGGGGACAAAAATGTGTTCCGAAAAGTATTCTCAAATGTGTTCCAAAAGTGTTCTCAAAAGTATTCTAAAAACTGTTCCAAAAGGTGTGCTTCAAAGTGTTCTAAAAAAGGGGACAAAATAAGTGTTCTAAAAAGTGTTCTGAAAAGTGTTTTTAGATTTGCAATGAATGTGCTAGAAATTGTTTCATAATCTGTGCCCCACGCGTCATTTTTTTGAATTTGTTTACGGATTTATAATACTATTTCGCGTTATTTAAAGGCGATGTCTATTGAGACTTTTTTCAATGTGCTGGAAATTGTTTCACAATTTATACTCCAAGCGTGATTTTTTTTTGTTTTTTTTTTTCAATTTCTTTACAGATTTATACTTTTCGCGTTATTTAAAGGTGATGTCTATGGAAGCTATTCTCAATGTGCTGGAAATTGTTTCATAATCTGTGCTCCACGCGTGGTTTTTTTGATTTTGTTTACGGATTTATACTATTTCGCGTTATTTAAAGGTGATATCTATCGAGACTATTTTCAATGCGCTGGAAATTGTTTCACAATTTATACTATAAGCGTGATTTTTTTTTCAATTTGTTTACAGATTTATACTTTTCGCGTTATTTAAAGGTGATGTCTATCGAGACTATTCTCAATGTGCTGGAAATTGTTTCATAATCTGTTCTCCTCGCGTGATTTTTTGAATTTGTTTACAGATTTATACTATTGAGCGTTATTTAATGATGATGTCTATCGAGGCTAATCTCAATGTTCTGGAAATTGTTTCACAATTTATAATCCAAGCGTGATTTTTTTTGTTTTTTTTTTTTCAATTTGTTTACAGATTTATACTATTTCGCGCTATTTAAAGGCGATGTCTATTGAGGCTATACTCAATGTGCTGGAAATTGTTTCATAATCTGTGCTCCAAGCGTGATTTTTTAAAAATTTGTTTACGGATTTATACTATTTCGCGTTATTTAAAGGAGAAGTCTATCGAGACTATTTTCAATTTGCTGGAAATTGTTTCACAATCTATGCTCTAGGCGTGATATTTTTTTCAATTTGTTTACAGATTTATACTATTTCGCGTTATTTAAAGGTGGTGACTATCGAGGCTATTCTCAATGTGCTGGAAATTGTTTCATAATCTGTGCTCCACGCGTGATTTTTTTGAAATTTTTTACGGATTTATACTATTTCGCGATATTTAAAGGTGATGTCTATCGAGGATATTCTCAATGTGCTGGAAATTGTTTCATAATCTGTGCTCCACGCGTGATTTTTTTGAATTTATTTACAGATTTATACTATTTCGCGTTATTTAAAGGTGATGTCTATCGAGGCTATTCTCAATGTGCTGGAAATTGTTTCATAATCTGTTCTCCTCGCGTGATTTTTTGAATTTGTTTACAGATTTATACTATTGAGCGTTATTTAATGATGATGTCTATCGAGGCTAATCTCAATGTTCTGGAAATTGTTTCACAATTTATAATCCAAGCGTGAATTTTTTTTTTTTTTTTTCAATTTGTTTACAGATTTATACTATTTCGCGCTATTTAAAGGCGATGTCTATTGAGGCTATACTCAATGTGCTGGAAATTGTTTCATAATCTGTGCTCCACGCGTGATTTTTTAAAAATTTGTTTACGGATTTATAATATTTCGCGTTATTTTAAGGCGGTGTCTGTCGAGACTTTTTTCAATGTGCAGGAAATAGTTTCATAATCTATGCTCCAAGCGTGATTTTTTTTTCAATTTGTTTACATATTTATACTATTTCGCGTTATTTAAAGGAGAAGGCTATCGAGACTATTTTCAATTTGCTGGAAATTGTTTCACAATCTATTCTACAAGCGTGATTTTTTTTTCAATTTGTTTACAGATTTATACCATTTCGCGTTATTTAAAGGTGGTGACTATCGAGGCTATTCTCAATGTGCTGGAAATTGTTTCATAATCTGTGCTCCACGGGTGATTTTTTAAAATTTTTTTACAAATTTATAAGATTTCGCGTTATTTAAAGGCGATTTCTATCGAAGGAATTCTCAATGTGCTGGAAATTGTTTCATAATCTGTGCTCCACGCGTGATTTTTTTGAATTTGTTTACGGATTTATACTATTTCGCGTTATTTAAATGCGATGTCTCTCGAGACTATTTTCAATATGCTGGAAATTGTTTCACATTCTATGCTCCAAGCATGATTTTTTTTTCAATTTTATTAACAGATTTATACTATTTCGCGTTATTTAAAAGCGATGTCTATCGAGACTATTTTCAATGTGCTGGAAATTGTTCCACAGTTTATGCTCCAAGCGTGATTTTTTTTTTCAATTTGTTTACAGATTTATACTATTTCGCGTTATTTAAAGGTGATGTCTATCGAGGCTCTTCTCAATGTGCTTGAAATTGTTTCATAATCTGTGCCCCACGCATAATTTTTATGAATTTGTTTACGGATTTATAATACTATTTCGCGTAATTTAAAGAAGATGTCTATCGAGGCTATTCTCAATGTGCTGGAAATTGTTTCATAATCTGTGCTCTACGCGTGATTTTTTTGAATTTGTTTACGGATTCATACTGTTTCGAGTTACTTAAAGGCGATGTCTATCGAGAGTATTCCCAATGTGCTTGAAATTGTTTCATAATCTGTGCCCCACGCGTCATTTTTTTGCATTTATTTACGGATTTATACTATTTCGCGTTATTTTAAGGCGATGTCTATCGAGACTATTTTCAATGTGCTGGAAATTGTTTCGCAAATTATGTTCCAAGCGTGATTTTTTTTTTCAATTTGTTTACAGATTTATACTATTTCGCGTTATTTAACGGTGATGTCTATAGAGGCTATTCCCAATTTGCTGGAAATTGTTTAATAATATGATATAATCGGCATAAATTGTTTCACAATCTATGCTCCAAGCTTGATTTTTTTTTCAATTTGTTTACATATTTATACTATTTCGCGTTATTTAAAGGTGATGTCTATCGAGGCTCTTCCCAATGTGCTGGAAATTGTTTCATAATCTGTGCTCCACGCGTGATTTTTTTGAATTTGTTTACGGATTTATAATATTTCGCGTTATTTAAAGGCGATATCTATCGAGACTATTTTCAATGTGCTGGAAATTGTTTCACAATTTATACTATAAGCGTGATTTTTTTTTGTTTTTTTTTTTTTCAATTTGTTTACAGATTTATACTTTTCGCGTTATTTAAAGGTGATGTCTATCGAGGCTATTCTCAATGTGCTGGAAATTGTTTCATAATCTGTGCTAAATGCGTGATTTTTTTAATTTGTTTACGGATTTATATTATTTCGCGTTATTTAAAGGCGATGTCTATCGAGACTATTTTCAATGTTCTGGAAATTGTTTAACAATTTACGCTCCAAGCGTGATTTTTTGTTTTTCAATTTTTTTACAGATTTATACTATTTCGCGTTATTTAAAGGTGATGTCTACCGAGGCTCTTCCCAATGTGCTTGAAATTGTTTCATAATCTGTTCCCCACGCGTCATTTTTTTGTATTTGTTTACGGATTTATAATACTATTTCGCGTTATTTAAAGTCGATGTCTACCGTGGCTCTTCCCAATGTGCTTGAAATTGTTTCATAATCTGTGCCCCACGCGTCATTTTTTGTATTTGTTTACGGATTTATAATACTATTTCGCGTTATTTAAAGGCGATGTCTATCGAGGCTATTCTCAATGTGCTGGAAATTGTTTCATAATCTGTGCGCCACGCGTGATTTTTTTTTAATTTATTTACAGATTTATTCTATTTCGCGTTATTTAAAGACGATGTCTATCGAGGCTATTCTCAATGTGCTGGAAATTGTTTCATAATCTGTGCCCCACGCATCATTTTTTTGAATTTGTTTACGGATTTATAATACTATTTCCCGTTATTTAAAGGCGATGTCTATCGAGGCTATTCTAAATGTGCTGGAAATTGTTTCGTAATCTGTGCTCCACGCGTGATATTTTTGCATTTATTTACGGTTTTATACTATTTCGCGTTATTTTAAGGCGATGTCTATCAAGACTATTTTCAATGTGCTGGAAATTGTTTCACAATTTATGCTCCAAGCGTGATTTTTTTTCAATTTGTTTACAGATTTATACTATTTCGCGTTATTTAACGGTGATGTCTATAGAGGCTATTCTCAATTTGCTGGAAATTGTTTAATAATCTGTGCTCCAAGCGCAATTTTTTTGAATTTGTTTACGGATTTATACTATTTCGCGTTATTTAAAAGCGATGTCTACTGAGACTTTTTTCAATGTGCTGGAAATTGTTTCACAATCTATGCTCCAAGCTTGATTTATTTTTCAATTTGTTTACATATTTATACTATTTCGCGTTATTTAAAGGTGATGTCTATCGAGGCTATTATCAATGTGCTGGAAATTGTTTCATAATCTGTTCTCCTCGCGTGATTTTTTTGAATTTGTTTACGGATTTATACCATTTCGCGTTATGTAATGGAGAAGTCTATCGAGACTGTTTTCAATGTGCTGGAAATTGTTTCATAATCTGAGCTCCACGCGTGATTTTTTTGAATTTGTTTACGGATTTATACTATCCTATATAGCGATTATAACCCCAACCTATTTAATCCAAAGATGGTAAAGAAGTAATGGAATAAATAATTTCTCCCATAATAAATATTTAAAATATTCTCATAAATCCAGTTTAATAATAAAGATTGACATTTCTTATTCCAAATATCTTAGTTATGGAATTAATCTTTTCTTCTATAATAAATATTTATAATATTCTTATAAATCCAGTTTAAATAATAATAATGATTGACATTTCATATTCAAAATATCTTAGTTATGGAATAAATAAATTCTCCCATGATAAATATTCAAAATATTCATATAAATCCTGTTTAAATAACAATAACGATTGGCATTTCTTATTCCACAGATTTTAGTAATTGAATAAATAATTTCTCGAATAATAAATATTCAAAATTTTCTCATAAATCCAGTTTAAATAATAATAATGATGGACATTTCTTATTCCAAAGATCTTAGTAATGGAATAAATAATTTCTATAATAATAGATATTCAAAATATTCTCATAAATCCAGTTCAAAAAAATAATAATAATGTTTGACATTTCTAATGCCAAAGAATAAATAATTTCTCCCATAATAAATATACGAAATATTCTCATATATCCAGTTTAAGTAATAATAATGTTTTACATTTCTTATTCCAAATATCATATTTATAGAATAAATAATTTCTCCCATAATAAATATTTAAAATATTCAAATAAATCACGTTTCAATAATATTAATGATTGAAATTTCTTATTCCAAAGATCTTAGTTATGGAATAATTAATTTCTCCCAAAATAAACATTCAAAATATTCAAATAAATCAAGTTTAAATAATAATAATGATTGACATTTCTTATTCCAAAGATCTTAGTTATGGAATAAATAATTTCTCCCATAATAAATATTCCAAATATTCAAATAAATCAAGTTTAAATAATAATAATGATTGACATTTCTAATTCCAAACATCTTAGTTATGGAATAAATCATTTCTTCTATAATAAATATTTAAAATATTCTTATAAATCCAGTTTAAATAATAATAATGATTGACATTTCTTATTCAAAATATCTTAGTTATGGGATAAATAAATTCTCCCAGGATAAATATTCAAAATATTCACATAAATCCAGTTTAAATAACAATAACGGTTGGCATTTCTTATTCCACAGATTTTAGTAATTGAATAAATAATTTCTCGAATAATAAATATTCAAAATATTCTCATAAATCCAGTTTAAATAATAATAATGATGGACATTTCTTATTCCAAATATCTTATTTATAGAATAAATAATTTTTACTATAATAAATATTCAAAATATTCTCATAAATCCATTTTAAATAATAATAATGATTGACATTTCTTATTCTAAAGATCTTAGTAATGAGCTAGATAATTTCTCCAATATTAAATATTATAAATATTCTCATAAATCTAGTTTAAATAATAATAATGATTGGCAATTCTTATTATAAATAATTTGAGCAAAATATTCTGGCATTTCTTATTCCAAAGATCTTAGTAATGGAATAAATAATTTCTATAATAATAGATATTCAAAATATTCTCATAAATCTAGTTCAAAAAAAAAATAATAATGTTTGACATTTCTAATGCCAAAGAATAAATAATTTCTCCCATAATAAATATACAAAATATTCTCATATATCCTGTTTAAATAATAATAATGATTTACATTTCTTATTCCAGATATCTTATTTATAGAATAAATAATTTCCCCCATAATAAATATTCAAAATATTCAAATAAATCAAGTTTAAATAATAATAATGATTGACATTTTCTTATTCCTTATTCCAAATTATAAATTTCTTATTCCAAAGATCTTAGTTATGGAATAAATAATTTTTCCTATAATAATTATTAAAAATATTCTCATAAATCCAGTTTAAATAATATTAATAATTGGCAATTCTTATTATAAATAATTTCAGCAATAATAAATATTCAAAATATTCTGACATTTCTTATACCAAAGATGTTAGTAATGGAATAAATAATTTCTCCCATAATAAATATTCAAAATATTAAAAAAAATCAAGTTTAAATAATAATAATGATTGACATTTCTTATTCCAAAGATCTTAGTTATGGAATAAATAATTTTTCCTATAATAAATATTCAAAATATTCTCATAAATCCATTTTAAATAACAATAATGATTGACATTTCTTATTACAAATATCTTAGTAATGAACTAGATATTTTCTCCAATATTAAATATTATAAATATTCTCATAAATCCAGTTTAAATAATAATAATGAGTGGCAATTCTTATTATAAATAATTTCAGCAATAATAAATATTCAAAATATTCTGACATTTCTTATTCCAAAGATCTTAGTAATGGAATAAATAATTTCTCCCATAATAAATATTCAAAATATTCAAATAAATCAAGTTTAAATATTATTAATGACTGAAATTTCTTATTCCAAACATCTTAGTTATGGAATAAATAATTTCTCCCATGATAAATATTCAAAATATTCTCATAAATATAGTTTAATAATAATAATGATCGACATTTCCTATTCCAAATATCTTAGTTATGGAATAAATAATTTCTCCCATAATAAATTTTCAAAATATTCTCATAAATACAGTTTAAATAATAATTATAATAACTGACGTTTCTTATTCCAAAGATTTTAGTAATGGAATAAATAATTTCCGACTAATAAATATTCAAAATATACTCATTATGCTGTTAAAATAACAATAACAATTGACATTTCTTATTCCACAGATCTTAGTAATTGAATAAATATTTTCTCCAATAATAAATATTATAAATATTTTCATAAATTACGTTTAAATAATAATAATGATTGGCAATTCTTATTATAAATTATTTCACCAATAATAAATATTGCTAATATTCTGACATTTCTTCTTCCAAAGATGGTAAAGAAGTAATGGAATAAATAATTTCTCCCATAATAAATATTTAAAATATTCTCATCAATCCAGTTTAATAATAATGATTGACATTTCTTATTCCAAATATCTTAGTTATTGAATAAATAATTTCTCCTATAATAAATATTCAAATAAATCAAGTTTAAATAATAATAATGATTGACATTTCTTATTCCAAGGATCTTAGTTATGGAATAAATAATTTCTCCCATAATAAATATTCCAAATATTCAAATAAATCAAGTTTAAATAATAATAATGATTGACATTTCTAATTCCAAACATCTTAGTTATGGAATAAATCATTTCTTCTATAATAAATATTTAAAATATTCTTATAAATCCAGTTTAAATAATAATAATGATTGACATTTCTTATTCAAAATATCTTAGTTATGGGATAAATAAATTCTCCCATGATAAATATTCAAAATATTCACATAAATCCAGTTTAAATAACAATAACGGTTGGCATTTCTTATTCCACAGATTTTAGTAATTGAATAAATAATTTCTCGAATAATAAATATTCAAAATATTCTCATAAATCCAGTTTAAATAATAATAATGATGGACATTTCTTATTCAAAAGTTCTTAGTAATAGAATATATAATTTCTGTAATAATAGATATTCAAAATATTCTCATAAATCCAGTTCAAAAAAATAATAATAATGTTTGAAATTCTAATGCCAAAGAATAAATAATTTCTCCCATAATAAATATACAAAATATTCTCATATATCCAGTTTAAATAATAATAATGATTTACATTTCTTATTCCAAATATCTTATTTATAGAATAAATAATTTCCCCCATAAAAATATTATAAATATTCTCATAAATCCAGTTTAAATAATAATAATGATTGACATTTATTATTAAAAATATCTTAGTTATGGAATAAATAAATTCTCCCATGATAAATATTCAAAATATTCACATAAATCCAGTTTAAATAACAATAATGATTGGCAATTCTTATTATAAATAATTTGAGCAAAATATTCTGGCATTTCTTATTCCAAAGATCTTAGTAATGGAATAAATAATTTTCGACTAATAAATATTCAAAATATACTCATTATGCTGTTAAAATAACAATAACAATTGACATTTCTTATTCCACAGATCTTAGTAATTGAATAAATATTTTCTCCAATAATAAATATTATAAATATTTTCATAAATTACGTTTAAATAATAATAATGATTGGCAATTCTTATTATAAATTATTTCACCAATAACAAATATTGAAAATATTCTGACATTTCTTATTCCAAAGATGGTAAAGAAGTAATGGAATAAATAATTTCTCCCATAATAAATATTTAAAATATTCTCATAAATCCAGTTTAATAATAATGATTGACATTTCTTATACCAAATATCTTAGTTATTGAATAAATAATTTCTCCTATAATAAATATTCAAATAAATCAAGTTTAAATAATAATAATGATTGACATTTCTTATTACAAAGATCTTAGTTATGGAATAAATAATTTCTCCCATAATAAATATTCAAAATATTCAAATAAATCAAGTTTAAATAATAATAATGATTGACATTTCTAATTCCAAACATCTTAGTTATGGAATAAATCATTTCTTCTATAATAAATATTTAAAATATTCTTATAAATCCAGTTTAAATAATAATAATGATTGACATTTCTTATTCAAAATATCTTTGTTATGGGATAAATACATTCTCCCATGATAAATATTCAAAATATTCACATAAATCCAGTTTAAATAACAATAACGGTTGGCATTTCTTATTCCACAGATTTTAGTAATTGAATAAATAATTTCTCGAATAATAAATATTCAAAATATTCTCATAAATCCAGTTTAAATAATAATAATGATGGACATTTCTTATTCAAAAGATCTTAGTAATAGAATATATAATTTCTGTAATAATAGATATTCAAAATATTCTCATAAATCCAGTTCAAAAAAATAATAATAATGTTTGAAATTTTAATGCCAAAGAATAAATAATTTCTCCCATAATAAATATACAAAATATTCTCATATATCCAGTTTAAATAATAATAATGATTTACATTTCTTATTCCAAATATCTTATTTATAGAATAAATAATTTTCCCCATAAAAATATTATAAATATTCTCATAAATCCAGTTTAAATAATAATAATGATTGACATTTATTATTCAAAATATCTTAGTTATGGAATAAATAAATTCTCCCATGATAAATATTATAAATATTCTCATAAATCTAGTTTAAATAATAATAATGATTGGCAATTCTTATTATAAATAATTTGAGCAAAATATTCTGGCATTTCTTATTCCAAAGATCTTAGTAATGGAATAAATAATTTCTATAATAATAGATATTCAAAATATTCTCATAAATCTAGTTAAAAAAAAAATAATAATGTTTGACATTTCTAATGCCAAAGAATAAATAATTTCTCCCATAATAAATATACAAAATATTCTCATATATCCTGTTTAAATAATAATAATGATTTACATTTCTTATTCCAGATATCTTATTTATAGAATAAATAATTTCCCCCATAATAAATATTCAAAATATTCAAATAAATCAAGTTTAAATAATAATAATGATTGACATTTTCTTATTCCTTATTCCAAATTATAAATTTCTTATTCCAAAGATCTTAGTTATGGAATAAATAATTTTTCCTATAATAATTATTCAAAATATTCTCATAAATCCAGTTTAAATAATAATAATGAGTGGCAATTCTTATTATAAATAATTTCAGCAATAATAAATATTCAAAATATTCTGAAATTTCTTATTCCAAAGATCTTAGTAATGGAATAAATAATTTCTCCCATAATAAATATTCAAAATATTCAAATAAATCAAGTTTAAATATTATTAATGACTGAAATTTCTTATTCCAAACATCTTAGTTATGGAATAAATAATTTCTCCCATAATAATGATTCAAAATATTCTCATAAATATAGTTTAATAATAATAATGATCGACATTTCCTATTCCAAATATCTTAGTTATGGAATAAATAATTTCTCCCATAATAAATTTTCAAAATATTCTCATAAATACAGTTTAAATAATAATTATAATAACTGACGTTTCTTATTCCAAAGATTTTAGTAATGGAATAAATAATTTCCGACTAATAAATATTCAAAATATACTCATTATGCTGTTAAAATAACAATAACAATTGACATTTCTTATTCCACAGATCTTAGTAATTGAATAAATATTTTCTCCAATAATAAATATTATAAATATTTTCATAAATTACGTTTAAATAATAATAATGATTGGCAATTTTTATTATAAATAATTTCACCAATAATAAATATTCAAAATATTCTGACATTTCTTATTCAAAAGATGGTAAAGAAGTAATGGAATAAATAATTTCTCCCATAATAAATATTTAAAATATTCTCATCAATCCAGTTTAATAATAATGATTGACATTTCTTATTCCAAATATCTTAGTTATTGAATAAATAATTTCTCCTATAATAAATATTCAAATAAATCAAGTTTAAATAATAATAATGATTGACATTTCTAATTCCAAACATCTTAGTTATGGAATAAATCATTTCTTCTATAATAAATATTTAAAATATTCTTATAAATCCAGTTTAAACAATAATAATGATTGACATTTCTTATTCAAAATATCTTAGTTATGGGATAAATAAATTCTCCCATGATAAATATTCAAAATATTCACATAAATCCAGTCTAAATAACAATAACGGTTGGCATTTCTTATTCCACAGATTTTAGTAATTGAATAAATAATTTCTCGAATAATAAATATTCAAAATATTCTCATAAATCCAGTTTAAATAATAATAATGATGGACATTTCTTATTCAAAAGATCTTAGTAATAGAATATATAATTTCTGTAATAATAGATATTCAAAATATTCTCATAAATCCAGTTCAAAAAAATAATAATAATGTTTGAAATTCTAATGCCAAAGAATAAATAATTTCTCCCATAATAAATATACAAAATATTCTCATATATCCAGTTTAAATAATAATAATGATTTACATTTCTTATTCCAAATATCTTATTTATAGAATAAATAATTTCCCCCATAAAAATATTATAAATATTCTCATAAATCCAGTTTAAATAATAATAATGATTGACATTTATTATTCAAAATATCTTAGTTATGGAATAAATAAATTCTCCCATGATAAATATTCAAAATATTCACATAAATCCAGTTTAAATAACAATAATGATTGGCAATTCTTATTATAAATAATTTGAGCAAAATATTCTGGCATTTCTTATTCCAAAGATCTTAGTAATGGAATAAATAATTTCTATAATAATAGATATTCAAAATATTCTCATAAACCCAGTTCAAAAAAAAAAATAATAATGTTTGACATTTCTAATGCCAAAGAATAAATAATTTCTCCCATAACAAATATACAAAATATTCCATATATCCTGTTTAAATAATAATAATGATTTACATTTCTTATTCCAAATATCTTATTTATAGAATAAATAATTTCCCCCATAATAAATATTCAAAATATTCAAATAAATCAAGTATAAAAAATATTAATGATTGAAATTTCTTATTCCAAAGATCTTAGTTATGGAATAAATAATTTTTCCTATAATAAATATTCAAAATATTCTTATAAATCCATTTTAAATAATAATAATGATTGACATTTTCTTATTCCAAATTATAAATTTCTTATTCCAAAGATCTTAGTTATGGAATAAATAATTTTTCCTATAATAAATATTCAAAATATTCTCATAAATCCATTTTAAATAATAATAATGATTGACATTTCTTATTCACAAGATCTTAGTAATGAACTAGATAATTTCTCCAATATTAAATATTATAAATATTCTCATAAATCCAGTTTAAATAATAATAATAATTAGCAATTCTTATTATAAATAATTTCAGCAATAATAAATATTCAAAATATTCTGACATTTCTTATTCCAAAGATCTTAGTAATGGAAAAAATAATTTCTCCCATAATAAATATTCAAAATATTCAAATAAATCAAGTATAAATAATATTAATGATTGAAATTTCTTATTCCAAAGATCTTAGTTACGGAATAAATAATTTCTCCCATAATAAATATTCAAAATATTCAAATAAATCAAGTTTAAATAATATTAATGATTGAAATTTCTAATTCCAAAGATCTTAGTTATGGAATAAATAATTTCTCACATTATAAATATTAAAAATATTTTAAAAAAAATCAAGTTTAAATAATAATAATGATTGACATTTCTTATTCCAAAGATCTTAGTTATGGAATAAATAATTTTTCCTATAATAAATATTAAAATATTCTCATAAATCCATTTTAAATAATAATAATGATTGACATTTCTTCTTCCAAAGATCTTAGCAATGAACTAGATAATTTCTCCAATATTAAATATTATAAATATTCTCATAAATCCATTTTAATTAATAATAATGATTGACATTTCTTATTCTCAACATCTTAGTAATGGACTAAATAATTTCTCCAATAATAAATATTATAAATATTCTCATAAATCCAGTTTAAATAATAATAGTGATTGGCAATTCTTATTATAAATAATTTCAGCAATAATAAATATTCAAAATATTCTGACATTTCTTATTCCAAAGATCTTAGTAATTGAAAAAATAATTTCTCCCATAATAAATATTCAAAATATTCAAATAAATCAAGTATAAATAATATTAATGATTGAAATTTCTTATTCCAAAGATCTTAGTTATGGAATAAATAATTTTTCCTATAATAAATATTCAAAATATTCTTATAAATCCATTTTAAATAATAATAATGATTGACATTGCTTATTCCAAAGATCTTAGTAATGAACTAGATAATTTCTCCAATAATAAATAATATAAATATTCTCATAAATCCAGTTTAAATAATAATAATGAGTGGCAATTCTTATTATAAATAATTTCACCAATAATAAATATTCAAAATATTCTGATATTTCTTATTCCAAAGTTGGTAAAGAAGTAATGGAATAAATAATTTCTCCCATAATAAATATTTAAAATATTCTCATAAATCCAGTTTAATAATAATGATTGGCATTTCTTATTCCAAATATCTTAGTTATTGAAAAAATAATTTCCCCCATAATAAATATTCAAATAAATCAAGTTTAAATAATAATAATGATTGACATTTCTTATTCCAAAGATCTTAGTTATGGAATAAATAATTTCTCCCATAATAAATATTCAAAATATTCAAATAAATCAAGTTTAAATAATAATAATGATTGACATTTCTTATTCCAAACATCTTAGTTATGGAATAAATCATTTCTTCTATAATAAATATTTAAAATATTCTTATAAATCTAGTTTAAATAATAATAATGATTGACATTTCTTATTCAAAATATCTTAGTTATGGAATAAATAAATTCTCCCATGATAAATGCTCAAAATATTCACATTAATCCAGTTTAAATAACAATAACGATTTGCATTTCTTATTCCACAGATTTTAGTAATTGAATAAATAATTTCTCGAATAATACATATTCAAAATATTCTCATAAATCCAGTGTAAATAATAATAATGATGGGCATTTCTTATTCCAAAGATCTTAGTAATGGAATAAATAATTTCTATAATAATAGACATTCAAAATATTCTCATAAATCCAGTTCAAAAAAATAATAATAATGTTTGATATTTCTAATGCCAAAGAGTAAATAATTTCTCCCATAATAAATATACAAAATATTCTCATATATCCAGTTTAAATAATAATAATGATTTACATTTCCTGATCCAAATATCTTATTTATAGAATAAATAATTTCCCCCATAATAAATATTTAAAATATTCAAATAAATCAAGTTTCAATAATATTAATGATTGAAATTTCTTATTCCAAAGATCTTAGTTATGGAAGAAATAATTTCTCCCATGATAAACATTCAAATTATTCAAATAAATCAAGTTTAAATAATAATAATGATTGACATTTCTTATTCCAAACATCTTAGTTATGGAATAAATCATTTCTTCTATAATAAATATTTAAAATATTCTTATAAATCTAGTTTAAATAATAATAATGATTGACATTTCTTATTCAAAATATCTTAGTTATGGAATAAATAATTTTTCCTATAAAAAATATTAAAAATATTCTCATAAATCCATTTTAAATAATAATAATGATTGACATTTCTTATTCCAAAGATCTTAGTAATGAACTAGATAATTTCTCCAATATTAAATATTATAAATATTCTCATAAATCCAGTTTAAATAATAATAATGAATGGCAATTCTTATTATAAATAATTTGAGCAAAATATTCTGGCATTTCTTATTCCAAAGATCTTAGTAATGGAATAAATAATTTTCGACTAATAAATATTCAAAATATACTCATTATGCTGTTAAAATAACAATAACAATTGACATTTCTTATTCCACAGATCTTAGTAATTGAATAAATATTTTCTCCAATAATAAATATTATAAATATTTTCATAAATTACGTTTAAATAATAATAATGATTGGCAATTCTTATTATAAATTATTTCACCAATAATAAATATTGAAAATATTCTGACATTTCTTATTCCAAAGATGGTAAAGAAGTAATGGAATAAATAATTTCTCCCATAATAAATATTTAAAATATTCTCATAAATCCAGTTTAATAATAATGATTGACATTTCTTATACCCAATATCTTAGTTATTGAATAAATAATTTCTCCTATAATAAATATTCAAATAAATCAAGTTTAAATAATAATAATGATTGACATTTCTTATTCCAAAGATCTTAGTTATGGAATAAATAATTTCTCCCATAATAAATATTCAAAATATTCAAATAAATCAAGTTTAAATAATAATAATGATTGACATTTCTAATTCCAAACATCTTAGTTATGGAAAAAATCATTTCTTCTATAATAAATATTTAAAATATTCTTATAAATCCAGTTTAAATAATAATAATGATTGACATTTCTTATTCAAAATATCTTAGTTATGGGATAAATAAATTCTCCCATGATAAATATTCAAAATATTCACATAAATCCAGTTTAAATAACAATAACGGTTGGCATTTCTTATTCCACAGATTTTAGTAATTAAATAAATAATTTATCGAATAATAAATATTCAAAATATTCTCATAAATCCTGTTTAAATAATAATAATGATAGACATTTCTTATTCAAAAGATCTTAGTAATAGAATATATAATTTCTGTAATAATAGATATTCAAAATATTCTCATAAATCCAGTTCAAAAAAATAATAATAATGTTTGAAATTTTAATGCCAAAGAATAAATAATTTCTCCCATAATAAATATACAAAATATTCTCATATATCCAGTTTAAATAATAATAATGATTTACATTTCTTATTCCAAATATCTTATTTATAGAATAAATAATTTTCCCCATAAAAATATTATAAATATTCTCATAAATCCAGTTTAAATAATAATAATGATTGACATTTATTATTCAAAATATCTTAGTTATGGAATAAATAAATTCTCCCATGATAAATATTCAAAATATTCACATAAATCCAGTTTAAATAACAATAATGATTGGCAATTCTTATTATAAATAATTTGAGCAAAATATTCTGGCATTTCTTATTCCAAAGATCTTAGTAATGGAATAAATAATTTCTATAATAATAGACATTCAAAATATTCTCATAAATCCAGTTCAAAAAAATAATAATAATGTTTGACATTTCTAATGCCAAAGAGTAAATAATTTCTCCCATAATAAATATACAAAATATTCTCATATATCCAGTTTAAATAATAATAGTGATTTACATTTCCTGATCCAAATATCTTATTTATAGAATAAATAATTTCCCCCATAATAAATATTTAAAATATTCAAATAAATCAAGTTTCAATAATATTAATGATTGAAATTTCTTATTCCAAAGATCTTAGTTATGGAAGAAATAATTTCTCCCATGATAAACATTCAAATTATTCAAATAAATCAAGTTTAAATAATAATAATGATTGACATTTCTTATTCCAAAAATCTTAGTTATGGAATAAATAATTTTTCCTATAAAAAATATTCAAAATATTCTCATAAATCCATTTTAAATAATAATAATGATTGACATTTCTTATTCCAAACATCTTAGTAATGAACTAGATAATTTCTCCAATATTAAATATTATAAATATTCTCATAAATCCAGTTTAAATAATAATAATGAATGGCAATTCTTATTATAAATAATTTGAGCAAAATATTCTGGCATTTCTTATTCCAAAGATCTTAGTAATGGAATAAATAATTTCTATAATAATAGATATTCAAAATATTCTCATAAATCCAGTTAAAAAAAAAAATAATGTTGGACATTTCTAATGCCAAAGAATAAACAATTCCTCCCATAATAAATATACAAAATATTCTCATATATCCAGTTTAAATAATAATAATGATTTACATTTCTTATTCCAAATATCTTATTTATAGAATAAATAATTTCCCCCATAATAAATATTCAAAATATTCAAATAAATCAAGTTTAAATAATAATAATGATTGACATTTTCTTATTGCTTATTCCAAATTATAAATTTCTTATTCCAAAGATCTTAGTTATGGAATAAATAATTTTTCCTATAATAATTATTCAAAATATTCTCATAAATCCAGTTTAAATAATATTAATAATTGGCAATTCTTATTATAAATAATTTCAGCAATAATAAATATTCAAAATATTCTGACATTTCTTATTCCAAAGATCTTAGTAATGGAATAAATAATTTCTCCCATAATAAATATTCAAAATATTCAAATAAATCAAGTTTAAATAATATTAATGATTGAAATTTCTAATTCCAAAGATCTTAGTTATGGAATAAATAATTTCTCCCATAATAAATATTGTAAATATTCAAGTAAATGAAGTTTAAATAATAATAATGATTGACATTTCTTATTCCAAAGATCTTAGTTATGGAATAAATAATTTCTCCCATAATAAATATTCAAAATATTCAAGTAAATGAAGTTTAAATAATAATAATGATTGACATTTATTATTCCAAACATCTTAGTTATGGAATAAAGCATTTCTTCTATAATAAATATTTAAAATATTCTTATAAATCCAGTTTAAATAATAATAATGATTGACATTTCTTATTCAAAATATCTTAGTTATGGGATAAATAAATTCTCCCATGATAAATATTCAAAATATTCACATAAATCCAGTTTAAATAACAATAAAGGTTGGCATTTCTTATTCCACAGATTTTAGTAATTGAATAAATAATTTCTCGAATAATAAATATTCAAAATATTCTCATAAATCCAGTTTAAATAATAATAATGATGGACATTTCTTATTCAAAAGATCTTAGTAATAGAATAAATAATTTCTGTAATAATAGATATTCAAAATATTCTCATAAATCCAGTTCAAAAAAATAATAATAATGTTTGACATTTCTAATGCCAAAGAATATATAATTTCTCCCATAATAAATATACAAAATATTCTCATATATCCAGATTAAATAATAATAATAATGATTTACATTTCTTATTCCAAATATCTTATTTATAGAATAAATAATTTACCCCATAAAAATATTATAAATATTCTCATAAATCCAGTTTAAATAATAATAATGATTGACATTTATTATTCAAAATATCTTAGTTATGGAATAAATAAATTCTCCCATGATAAATATTCAAAATATTCACATAAATCCAGTTTAAATAACAATAACAATTGACATTTCTTATTCCACAGATCTTAGTAATTGAATAAATATTTTGTCCATTAATAAATATTATAATATTTTCATAAATTACGTTTAAATAATAATAATGATTGGCAATTCTTATTATAAATAATTTCAGCAATAATAAATATTCAATATATTCTGACATTTCTTATTCCAAAGATCTTAGTAATGGAGTAAATAATTTCGCCCATAATAAATATTCAATATATTCAAATAAATCAAGTTTAAATAATAATAATGATTGAAATTTCTTATTCCAAAGATCTCAGTTATGGAATAAATAATTTCTCCCATAATAAATATTCAAAATATTCAAATAAATCCATTTTAAATAATAATAATAATTGACATTTCTTATTCAAGAGATCTTAGTAATGGACTAGATAATTTCTCCAATAATAAATATTCTAATATTCTCATAAACCCATTTTAAATAATAATAATGATTGACATTTCTTATTCCAAAAATCTTAGTAATGAACTAGATAATTTCTCCAGTATTAAATATTATAAATATTATCATAAATATAGTTTAAATAGTAATAATGAGTGACAATTCTTATTATAAATTATTTCAGCAATAATAAATATTCAAAATATTCTGACATTTCTTATTCCAAAGATCTTAGTAATGGAATAAATAATTTCTCGCATAATAAATATTCAAAATATTCAAATAAATCAAGTTTAAATAATATTAATGATTGAAATTACTTATTCCAAACATCTTAGTTATGGAGTAAATAATTTCTCCCATAATAAATATTCAAAATATTCTCATAAATACATTTTAATAATAATAATGATCGACATTTCTTATTCCAAATATCTTAGTTATGGAATAAATAATTTCTCCCATAATAAATTTTCAAAATATTCTCATAAATACAGTTTAAATAATAATTATAATAACTGACGTTTCTTATTCCAAAGATTTTAGTAATGGAATAAATAATTTCCGAATAATAAATATTCAAAATATTCTCATTCTGCTGTTTAAATAACAATAACAATTGACATTTCTTATTCCACAAATCTTAGTAATTGAATAAATATTTTGTCCAATAATAAATATTATAAATATTTTCATAAATTACGTTTAAATAATAATAATGATTGGCAATTCTTATTATAAATAATTTCAGCAATAATAAATATTCAAAATATTCTGACATTTCTTATTCCAAAGATGGTAAAGAAGTAATGGAATAAATAATTTCTCCCATAATAAATATTTAAAATATTCTCATCAATCCAGTTTAATAATAATGATTGACATTTCTTATTCCAAATATCTTAGTTATTGAATAAATAATTTCTCCTATAATAAATATTCAAATAAATCAAGTTTAAATAATAATAATGATTGACATTTCTTATTCCAAAGATCTTAGTTATGGAATAAATAATTTCTCCCATAATAAATATTCCAAATATTCAAATAAATCAAGTTTAAATAATAATAATGATTGACATTTCTAATTCCAAACATCTTAGTTATGGAATAAATCATTTCTTCTATAATAAATATTTAAAATATTCTTATAAATCCAGTTTAAATAATAATAATGATTGACATTTCTTATTCAAAATATCTTAGTTATGGGATAAATAAATTCTCCCATGATAAATATTCAAAATATTCACATAATTCCAGTTTAAATAACAATAACGGTTGGCATTTCTTATTCCACAGATTTTAGTAATTGAATAAATAATTTCTCGAATAATAAATATTCAAAATATTCTCATAAATCCAGTTTAAATAATAATAATGATGGACATTTCTTATTCAAAAGATCTTAGTAATAGAATATATAATTTCTGTAATAATAGATATTCAAAATATTCTCATAAATCCAGTTCAAAAAAATAATAATTATGTTTAAAATTCTAATGCCAAAGAATAAATAATTTCTCCCATAATAAATATACAAAATATTCTCATATATCCAGTTTAAATAATAATAATGATTTACATTTCTTATTCCAAATATCTTATTTATAGAATAAATAATTTCCCCCATAAAAATATTATAAATATTCTCATAAATCCAGTTTAAATAATAATAATGATTGACATTTATTATTCAAAATATCTTAGTTATGGAATAAATAAATTCTCCCATGATAAATATTCAAAATATTCACATAAATCCAGTTTAAATAACAATAATGATTGGCAATTCTTATTATAAATAATTTGAGCAAAATATTCTGGCATTTCTTATTCCAAAGATCTTAGTAATGGAATAAATAATTTTCGACTAATAAATATTCAAAATATACTCATTATGCTGTTAAAATAACAATAACAATTGACATATCTTATTCCACAGATCTTAGTAATTGAATAAATATTTTCTCCAATAATAAATATTATAAATATTTTCATAAATTACGTTTAAATAATAATAATGATTGGCAATTCTTATTATAAATTATTTCACCAATAATAAATATTGAAAATATTCTGACATTTCTTATTCCAAAGATGGTAAAGAAGTAATGGAATAAATAATTTCTCCCATAATAAATATTTAAAATATTCTCATAAATCCAGTTTAATAATAATGATTGACATTTCTTATACCAAATATCTTAGTTATTGAATAAATAATTTCTCCTATAATAAATATTCAAATAAATCAAGTTTAAATAATAATAATGATTGACATTTCTAATTCCAAACATCTTAGTTATGGAATAAATCATTTCTTCTATAATAAATATTTAAAATATTCTTATAAATCCAGTTTAAATAATAATAATGATTGACATTTCTTATTCAAAATATCTTTGTTATGGGTTAAATAAATTCTCCCATGATAAATATTCAAAATATTCACATAAATCCAGTTTAAATAACAATAACGGTTGGCATTTCTTATTCCACAGATTTTAGTAATTGAATAAATAATTTCTCGAATAATAAATATTCAAAATATTCTCATAAATCCAGTTTAAATAATAATAATGATGGACATTTCTTATTCAAAAGATCTTAGTAATAGAATATATAATTTCTGTAATAATAGATATTCAAAATATTCTCATAAATCCATTTCAAAAAAATAATAATAATGTTTGAAATTTTAATGCCAAAGAATAAATAATTTCTCCCATAATAAATATACAAAATATTCTCATATATCCAGTTTAAATAATAATAATGATTTACATTTCTTATTCCAAATATCTTATTTATAGAATAAATAATTTTCCCCATAAAAATATTATAAATATTCTCATAAATCCAGTTTAAATAATAATAATGATTGACATTTATTATTCAAAATATCTTAGTTATGGAATAAATAAATTCTCCCATGATAAATATTATAAATATTCTCATAAATCTAGTTTAAATAATAATAATGATTGGCAATTCTTATTATAAATAATTTGAGCAAAATATTCTGGCATTTCTTATTCCAAAGATCTTAGTAATGGAATAAATAATTTCTATAATAATAGATATTCAAAATATTCTCATAAACCCAGTTCAAAAAAAAAAATAATAATAATGTTTGACATTTCTAATGCCAAAGAATAAATAATTTCTCCCATAATAAATATACAAAATATTCCATATATCCTGTTTAAATAATAATAATGATTTACATTTCTTATTCCAAATATCTTATTTATAGAATAAATAATTTCCCCCATAATAAATATTCAAAATATTCAAATAAATCAAGTATAAAAAATATTAATGATTGAAATTTCTTATTCCAAAGATCTTAGTTATGGAATAAATAATTTTTCCTATAATAAATATTCAAAATATTCTTATAAATCCATTTTAAATAATAATAATGATTGACATTTCTTATTCACAAGATCTTAGTAATGAACTAGATAATTTCTCCAATATTAAATATTATAAATATTCTCATAAATCCAGTTTAAATAATAATAATAATTAGCAATTCTTATTATAAATAATTTCAGCAATAATAAATATTCAAAATATTCTGACATTTCTTATTCCAAAGATCTTAGTAATGGAAAAAATAATTTCTCCCATAATAAATATTCAAAATATTCAAATAAATCAAGTATAAATAATATTAATGATTGAAATTTCTTATTCCAAAGATCTTAGTTACGGAATAAATAATTTCTCCCATAATAAATATTCAAAATATTCAAATAAATCAAGTTTAAATAATATTAATGATTGAAATTTCTAATTCCAAAGATCTTAGTTATGGAATAAATAATTTCTCACATTATAAATATTAAAAATATTTTTAAAAAAATCAAGTTTAAATAATAATAATGATTGACATTTCTTATTCCAAAGATCTTAGTTATGGAATAAATAATTTTTCCTATAATATATATTAAAATATTCTCATAAATCCATTTTAAATAATAATAATGATTGACATTTCTTATTCCAAAGATCTTAGTAATGAACTAGATAATTTCTCCAATATTAAATATTATAAATATTCTCATAAATCCATTTTAATTAATAATAATGATTGACATTTCTTATTCTCAACATCTTAGTAATGGACTAAATAATTTCTCCAATAATAAATATTATAAATATTCTCATAAATCCAGTTTAAATAATAATAGTGATTGGCAATTCTTATTATAAATAATTTCAGCAATAATAAATATTCAAAATATTCTGACATTTCTTATTCCAAAGATCTTAGTAATGGAAAAAATAATTTCTCCCATAATAAATATTCAAAATATTCAAATAAATCAAGTATAAATAATATTAATGATTGAAATTTCTTATTCCAAAGATCTTAGTTATGGAATAAATAATTTTTCCTATAATAAATATTCAAAATATTCTTATAAATCCATTTTAAATAATAATAATGATTGACATTTCTTATTCCAAAGATCTTAGTAATGAACTAGATAATTTCTCCAATAATAAATAATATAAATATTCTCATAAATCCAGTTTAAATAATAATAATGAGTGGCAATTCTTATTATAAATAATTTCACCAATAATAAATATTCAAAATATTCTGACATTTCTTATTCCAAAGTTGGTAAAGAAGTAATGGAATAAATAATTTCTCCCATAATAAATATTTAAAATATTCTCATAAATCCAGTTTAATAATAATGATTGGCATTTCTTATTCCAAATATCTTAGTTATTGAAAAAATAATTTCCCCCATAATAAATATTCAAATAAATCAAGTTTAAATAATAATAATGATTGACATTTCTTATTCCAAAGATCTTAGTTATGGAATAAATAATTTCTCCCATAATAAATATTCAAAATATTCAAATAAATCAAGTTTAAATAATAATAATGATTGACATTTCTTATTCCAAACATCTTAGTTATGGAATAAATCATTTCTTCTATAATAAATATTTAAAATATTCTTATAAATCTAGTTTAAATAATAATAATGATTGACATTTCTTATTCAAAATATCTTAGTTATGGAATAAATAAATTCTCCCATGATAAATGCTCAAAATATTCACATAAATCCAGTTTAAATAACAATAACGGTTGGCATTTCTTATTCCACAGATTTTAGTAATTGAATAAATAATTTCTCGAATAATAAATATTCAAAATATTCTCATAAATCCAGTTTAAATAATAATAATGATGGACATTTCTTATTCAAAAGATCTTAGTAATAGAATATATAATTTCTGTAATAATAGATATTCAAAATATTCTCATAAATCCAGTTCAAAAAAATAATAATAATGTTTGAAATTTTAATGCCAAAGAATAAATAATTTCTCCCATAATAAATATACAAAATATTCTCATATATCCAGTTTAAATAATAATAATGATTTACATTTCTTATTCCAAATATCTTATTTATAGAATAAATAATTTTCCCCATAAAAATATTATAAATATTCTCATAAATCCAGTTTAAATAATAATAATGATTGACATTTATTATTCAAAATATCTTAGTTATGGAATAAATAAATTCTCCCATGATAAATATTATAAATATTCTCATAAATCTAGTTTAAATAATAATAATGATTGGCAATTCTTATTATAAATAATTTGAGCAAAATATTCTGGCATTTCTTATTCCAAAGATCTTAGTAATGGAATAAATAATTTCTATAATAATAGATATTCAAAATATTCTCATAAACCCAGTTCAAAAAAAAAATAATAATAATGTTTGACATTTCTAATGCCAAAGAATAAATAATTTCTCCCATAATAAATATACAAAATATTCCATATATCCTGTTTAAATAATAATAATGATTTACATTTCTTATTCCAAATATCTTATTTATAGAATAAATAATTTCCCCCATAATAAATATTCAAAATATTCAAATAAATCAAGTATAAAAAATATTAATGATTGAAATTTCTTATTCCAAAGATCTTAGTTATGGAATAAATAATTTTTCCTATAATAAATATTCAAAATATTCTTATAAATCCATTTTAAATAATAATAATGATTGACATTTCTTATTCACAAGATCTTAGTAATGAACTAGATAATTTCTCCAATATTAAATATTATAAATATTCTCATAAATCCAGTTTAAATAATAATAATAATTAGCAATTCTTATTATAAATAATTTCAGCAATAATAAATATTCAAAATATTCTGACATTTCTTATTCCAAAGATCTTAGTAATGGAAAAAATAATTTCTCCCATAATAAATATTCAAAATATTCAAATAAATCAAGTATAAATAATATTAATGATTGAAATTTCTTATTCCAAAGATCTTAGTTACGGAATAAATAATTTCTCCCATAATAAATATTCAAAATATTCAAATAAATCAAGTTTAAATAATATTAATGATTGAAATTTCTAATTCCAAAGATCTTAGTTATGGAATAAATAATTTCTCACATTATAAATATTAAAAATATTTTTAAAAAAATCAAGTTTAAATAATAATAATGATTGACATTTCTTATTCCAAAGATCTTAGTTATGGAATAAATAATTTTTCCTATAATATATATTAAAATATTCTCATAAATCCATTTTAAATAATAATAATGATTGACATTTCTTATTCCAAAGATCTTAGTAATGAACTAGATAATTTCTCCAATATTAAATATTATAAATATTCTCATAAATCCATTTTAATTAATAATAATGATTGACATTTCTTATTCTCAACATCTTAGTAATGGACTAAATAATTTCTCCAATAATAAATATTATAAATATTCTCATAAATCCAGTTTAAATAATAATAGTGATTGGCAATTCTTATTATAAATAATTTCAGCAATAATAAATATTCAAAATATTCTGACATTTCTTATTCCAAAGATCTTAGTAATGGAAAAAATAATTTCTCCCATAATAAATATTCAAAATATTCAAATAAATCAAGTATAAATAATATTAATGATTGAAATTTCTTATTCCAAAGATCTTAGTTATGGAATAAATAATTTTTCCTATAATAAATATTCAAAATATTCT
Organism: Maratus speciosus; assembly: GCA_963932465.1. Taxonomy (NCBI): domain Eukaryota; kingdom Metazoa; phylum Arthropoda; class Arachnida; order Araneae; family Salticidae; genus Maratus; species Maratus speciosus. The sequence goes on along the minus strand of CAWVRF010000838.1, from coordinate 64,471 downwards.
TATAAATCCATTTTAAATAATAATAATGATTGACATTTCTTATTCCAAAGATCTTAGTAATGAACTAGATAATTTCTCCAATAATAAATAATATAAATATTCTCATAAATCCAGTTTAAATAATAATAATGAGTGGCAATTCTTATTATAAATAATTTCACCAATAATAAATATTCAAAATATTCTGACATTTCTTATTCCAAAGTTGGTAAAGAAGTAATGGAATAAATAATTTCTCCCATAATAAATATTTAAAATATTCTCATAAATCCAGTTTAATAATAATGATTGGCATTTCTTATTCCAAATATCTTAGTTATTGAAAAAATAATTTCCCCCATAATAAATATTCAAATAAATCAAGTTTAAATAATAATAATGATTGACATTTCTTATTCCAAAGATCTTAGTTATGGAATAAATAATTTCTCCCATAATAAATATTCAAAATATTCAAATAAATCAAGTTTAAATAATAATAATGATTGACATTTCTTATTCCAAACATCTTAGTTATGGAATAAATCATTTCTTCTATAATAAATATTTAAAATATTCTTATAAATCTAGTTTAAATAATAATAATGATTGACATTTCTTATTCAAAATATCTTAGTTATGGAATAAATAAATTCTCCCATGATAAATGCTCAAAATATTCACATTAATCCAGTTTAAATAACAATAACGATTTGCATTTCTTATTCCACAGATTTTAGTAATTGAATAAATAATTTCTCGAATAATACATATTCAAAATATTCTCATAAATCCAGTGTAAATAATAATAATGATGGGCATTTCTTATTCCAAAGATCTTAGTAATGGAATAAATAATTTCTATAATAATAGACATTCAAAATATTCTCATAAATCCAGTTCAAAAAAATAATAATAATGTTTGATATTTCTAATGCCAAAGAGTAAATAATTTCTCCCATAATAAATATACAAAATATTCTCATATATCCAGTTTAAATAATAATAATGATTTACATTTCCTGATCCAAATATCTTATTTATAGAATAAATAATTTCCCCCATAATAAATATTTAAAATATTCAAATAAATCAAGTTTCAATAATATTAATGATTGAAATTTCTTATTCCAAAGATCTTAGTTATGGAAGAAATAATTTCTCCCATGATAAACATTCAAATTATTCAAATAAATCAAGTTTAAATAATAATAATGATTGACATTTCTTATTCCAAAAATCTTAGTTATGGAATAAATAATTTTTCCTATAAAAAATATTAAAAATATTCTCATAAATCCATTTTAAATAATAATAATGATTGACATTTCTTATTCCAAAGATCTTAGTAATGAACTAGATAATTTCTCCAATATTAAATATTATAAATATTCTCATAAATCCAGTTTAAATAATAATAATGAATGGCAATTCTTATTATAAATAATTTGAGCAAAATATTCTGGCATTTCTTATTCCAAAGATCTTAGTAATGGAATAAATAATTTTCGACTAATAAATATTCAAAATATACTCATTATGCTGTTAAAATAACAATAACAATTGACATTTCTTATTCCACAGATCTTAGTAATTGAATAAATATTTTCTCCAATAATAAATATTATAAATATTTTCATAAATTACGTTTAAATAATAATAATGATTGGCAATTCTTATTATAAATTATTTCACCAATAATAAATATTGAAAATATTCTGACATTGCTTATTCCAAAGATGGTAAAGAAGTAATGGAATAAATAATTTCTCCCATAATAAATATTTAAAATATTCTCATAAATCCAGTTTAATAATAATGATTGACATTTCTTATACCCAATATCTTAGTTATTGAATAAATAATTTCTCCTATAATAAATATTCAAATAAATCAAGTTTAAATAATAATAATGATTGACATTTCTTATTCCAAAGATCTTAGTTATGGAATAAATAATTTCTCCCATAATAAATATTCAAAATATTCAAATAAATCAAGTTTAAATAATAATAATGATTGACATTTCTAATTCCAAACATCTTAGTTATGGAATAAATCATTTCTTCTATAATAAATATTTAAAATATTCTTATAAATCCAGTTTAAATAATAATAATGATTGACATTTCTTATTCAAAATATCTTAGTTATGGGATAAATAAATTCTCCCATGATAAATATACAAAATATTCACATAAATCCAGTTTAAATAACAATAACGGTTGGCATTTCTTATTCCACAGATTTTAGTAATTGAATAAATAATTTCTCGAATAATAAATATTCAAAATATTCTCATAAATCCAGTTTAAATAATAATAATGATGGACATTTCTTATTCACAAGATCTTAGTAATGAACTAGATAATTTCTCCAATATTAAATATTATAAATATTCTCATAAATCCAGTTTAAATAATAATAATAATTAGCAATTCTTATTATAAATAATTTCAGCAATAATAAATATTCAAAATATTCTGACATTTCTTATTCCAAAGATCTTAGTAATGGAAAAAATAATTTCTCCCATAATAAATATTCAAAATATTCAAATAAATCAAGTATAAATAATATTAATGATTGAAATTTCTTATTCCAAAGATCTTAGTTACGGAATAAATAATTTCTCCCATAATAAATATTCAAAATATTCAAATAAATCAAGTTTAAATAATATTAATGATTGAAATTTCTAATTCCAAAGATCTTAGTTATGGAATAAATAATTTCTCACATTATAAATATTAAAAATATTTTTAAAAAAATCAAGTTTAAATAATAATAATGATTGACATTTCTTATTCCAAAGATCTTAGTTATGGAATAAATAATTTTTCCTATAATATATATTAAAATATTCTCATAAATCCATTTTAAATAATAATAATGATTGACATTTCTTATTCCAAAGATCTTAGTAATGAACTAGATAATTTCTCCAATATTAAATATTATAAATATTCTCATAAGTCCATTTTAATTAATAATAATGATTGACATTTCTTATTCTCAACATCTTAGTAATGGACTAAATAATTTCTCCAATAATAAATATTATAAATATTCTCATAAATCCAGTTTAAATAATAATAGTGATTGGCAATTCTTATTATAAATAATTTCAGCAATAATAAATATTCAAAATATTCTGACATTTCTTATTCCAAAGATCTTAGTAATGGAAAAAATAATTTCTCCCATAATAAATATTCAAAATATTCAAATAAATCAAGTATAAATAATATTAATGATTGAAATTTCTTATTCCAAAGATCTTAGTTATGGAATAAATAATTTTTCCTATAATAAATATTCAAAATATTCTTATAAATCCATTTTAAATAATAATAATGATTGACATTTCTTATTCCAAAGATCTTAATAATGAACTAGATAATTTCTCCAATAATAAATAATATAAATATTCTCATAAATCCAGTTTAAATAATAATAATGAGTGGCAATTCTTATTATAAATAATTTCACCAATAATAAATATTCAAAATATTCTGACATTTCTTATTCCAAAGTTGGTAAAGAAGTAATGGAATAAATAATTTCTCCCATAATAAATATTTAAAATATTCTCATAAATCCAGTTTAATAATAATGATTGGCATTTCTTATTCCAAATATCTTAGTTATTGAAAAAATAATTTCCCCCATAATAAATATTCAAATAAATCAAGTTTAAATAATAATAATGATTGACATTTCTTATTCCAAAGATCTTAGTTATGGAATAAATAATTTCTCCCATAATAAATATTCAAAATATTCAAATAAATCAAGTTTAAATAATAATAATGTTTGACATTTCTTATTCCAAACATCTTAGTTATGGAATAAATCATTTCTTCTATAATAAATATTTAAAATATTCTTATAAATCTAGTTTAAATAATAATAATGATTGACATTTCTTATTCAAAATATCTTAGTTATGGAATAAATAAATTCTCCCATGATAAATGCTCAAAATATTCACATTAATCCAGTTTAAATAACAAAAACGATTTGCATTTCTTATTCCACAGATTTTAGTAATTGAATAAATAATTTCTCGAATAATACATATTCAAAATATTCTCATAAATCCAGTGTAAATAATAATAATGATGGGCATTTCTTATTCCAAAGATCTTAGTAATGGAATAAATAATTTCTATAATAATAGACATTCAAAATATTCTCATAAATCCAGTTCAAAAAAATAATAATAATGTTTGATATTTCTAATGCCAAAGAGTAAATAATTTCTCCCATAATAAATATACAAAATATTCTCATATATCCAGTTTAAATAATAATAATGATTTACATTTCCTGATCCAAATATCTTATTTATAGAATAAATAATTTCCCCCATAATAAATATTTAAAATATTCAAATAAATCAAGTTTCAATAATATTAATGATTGAAATTTCTTATTCCAAAGATCTTAGTTATGGAAGAAATAATTTCTCCCATGATAAACATTCAAATTATTCAAATAAATCAAGTTTAAATAATAATAATGATTGGCAATTCTTATTATAAATAATTTGAGCAAAATATTCTGGCATTTCTTATTCCAAAGATCTTAGTAATGGAATAAATAATTTTTCCTATAAAAAATATTAAAAATATTCTCATAAATCCATTTTAAATAATAATAATGATTGACATTTCTTATTCCAAAGATCTTAGTAATGAACTAGATAATTTCTCCAATATTAAATATTATAAATATTCTCATAAATCCAGTTTAAATAATAATAATGAATGGCAATTCTTATTATAAATAATTTGAGCAAAATATTCTGGCATTTCTTATTCCAAAGATCTTAGTAATGGAATAAATAATTTTCGACTAATAAATATTCAAAATATACTCATTATGCTGTTAAAATAACAATAACAATTGACATTTCTTATTCCACAGATCTTAGTAATTGAATAAATATTTTCTCCAATAATAAATATTATAAATATTTTCATAAATTACGTTTAAATAATAATAATGATTGGCAATTCTTATTATAAATTATTTCACCAATAATAAATATTGAAAATATTCTGACATTTCTTATTCCAAAGATGGTAAAGAAGTAATGGAATAAATAATTTCTCCCATAATAAATATTTAAAATATTCTCATAAATCCAGTTTAATAATAATGATTGACATTTCTTTTACCCAATATCTTAGTTATTGAATAAATAATTTCTCCTATAATAAATATTCAAATAAATCAAGTTTAAATAATAATAATGATTGACATTTCTTATTCCAAAGATCTTAGTTATGGAATAAATAATTTCTCCCATAATAAATATTCAAAATATTCAAATAAATCAAGTTTAAATAATAATAATGATTGACATTTCTAATTCCAAACATCTTAGTTATGGAATAAATCATTTCTTCTATAATAAATATTTAAAATATTCTTATAAATCCAGTTTAAATAATAATAATGATTGACATTTCTTATTCAAAATATCTTAGTTATGGGATAAATAAATTCTCCCATGATAAATATTCAAAATAATCACATAAATCCAGTTTAAATAACAATAACGGTTGGCATTTCTTATTCCACAGATTTTAGTAATTGAATAAATAATTTCTCGAATAATAAATATTCAAAATATTCTCATAAATCCAGTTTAAATAATAATAATGATGGACATTTCTTATTCAAAAGATCTTAGTAATAGAATATATAATTTCTGTAATAATAGATATTCAAAATATTCTCATAAATCCAGTTCAAAAAAATAATAATAATGTTTGAAATTTTAATGCCAAAGAATAAATAATTTCTCCCATAATAAATATACAAAATATTCTCATATATCCAGTTTAAATAATAATAATGATTTACATTTCTTATTCCAAATATCTTATTTATAGAATAAATAATTTTCCCCATAAAAATATTATAAATATTCTCATAAATCCAGTTTAAATAATAATAATGATTGACATTTATTATTCAAAATATCTTAGTTATGGAATAAATAAATTCTCCCATGATAAATATTCAAAATATTCGCATAAATCCAGTTTAAATAACAATAATGATTGGCAATTCTTATTATAAATAATTTGAGCAAAATATTCTGGCATTTCTTATTCCAAAGATCTTAGTAATGGAATAAATAATTTCTATAATAATAGACATTCAAAATATTCTCATAAATCCAGTTCAAAAAAATAATAATAATGTTTGACATTTCTAATGCCAAAGAGTAAATAATTTCTCCCATAATAAATATACAAAATATTCTCATATATCCAGTTTAAATAATAATAATGATTTACATTTCCTGATCCAAACATCTTATTTATAGAATAAATAATTTCCCCCATAATAAATATTTAAAATATTCAAATAAATCAAGTTTCAATAATATTAATGATTGAAATTTCTTATTCCAAAGATCTTAGTTATGGAAGAAATAATTTCTCCCATGATAAACATTCAAATTATTCAAATAAATCAAGTTTAAATAATAATAATGATTGACATTTCTTATTCCAAAAATCTTAGTTATGGAATAAATAATTTTTCCTATAAAAAATATTCAAAATATTCTCATAAATCCATTTTAAATAATAATAATGATTGACATTTCTTATTCCAAACATCTTAGTAATGAACTAGATAATTTCTCCAATATTAAATATTATAAATATTCTCATAAATCCAGTTTAAATAATAATAATGAATGGCAATTCTTATTATAAATAATTTGAGCAAAATATTCTGGCATTTCTTATTCCAAAGGTCTTAGTAATGGAATAAATAATTTCTATAATAATAGATATTCAAAATATTCTCATAAATCCAGTTAAAAAAAAAATAATGTTTGACATTTCTAATGCCAAAGAATAAACAATTTCTCCCATAATAAATATACAAAATATTCTCATATATCCAGTTTAAATAATAATAATGATTTACATTTCTTATTCCAAATATCTTATTTATAGAATAAATAATTTCCCCCATAATAAATATTCAAAATATTCAAATAAATCAAGTTTAAATAATAATAATGATTGACATTTTCTTATTGCTTATTCCAAATTATAAATTTCTTATTCCAAAGATCTTAGTTATGGAATAAATAATTTTTCCTATAATAATTATTCAAAATATTCTCATAAATCCAGTTTAAATAATATTAATAATTGGCAATTCTTATTATAAATAATTTCAGCAATAATAAATATTCAAAATATTCTGACATTTCTTATTCCAAAGATCTTAGTAATGGAATAAATAATTTCTCCCATAATAAATATTCAAAATATTCAAATAAATCAAGTTTAAATAATATTCATGATTGAAATTTCTAATTCCAAATATCTTAGTTATGGAATGAATAATTTCTCCCATAATAAATATTGTAAATATTCAAGTAAATGAAGTTTAAATAATAATAATGATTGACATTTCTTATTCCAAAGATCTTAGTTATGGAATAAATAATTTCTCCCATAATAAATATTCAAAATATTCAAGTAAATGAAGTTTAAATAATAATAATGATTGACATTTATTATTCCAAACATCTTAGTTATGGAATAAAGCATTTCTTCTATAATAAATATTTAAAATATTCTTATAAATCCAGTTTAAATAATAATAATGATTGACATTTCTTATTCAAAATATCTTAGTTATGGGATAAATAAATTCTCCCATGATAAATATTCAAAATATTCACATAAATCCAGTTTAAATAACAATAACGGTTGGCATTTCTTATTCCACAGATTTTAGTAATTGAATAAATAATTTCTCGAATAATAAATATTCAAAATATTCTCATAAATCCAGTTTAAATAATAATAATGATGGACATTTCTTATTCAAAAGATCTTAGTAATAGAATAAATAATTTCTGTAATAATAGATATTCAAAATATTCTCATAAATCCAGTTGAAAAAAATAATAATAATGTTTGACATTTCTAATGCCAAAGAATATATAATTTCTCCCATAATAAATATACAAAATATTCTCATATATCCAGATTAAATAATAATAATAATGATTTACATTTCTTATTCCAAATATCTTATTTATAGAATAAATAATTTACCCCATAAAAATATTATAAATATTCTCATAAATCCAGATTAAATAATAATAATGATTGACATTTATTATTCAAAATATCTTAGTTATGGAATAAATAAATTCTCCCATGATAAATATTCAAAATATTCACATAAATCCAGTTTAAATAACAATAACAATTGACATTTCTTATTCCACAGATCTTAGTAATTGAATAAATATTTTGTCTATTAATAAATATTATAATATTTTCATAAATTACGTTTAAATAATAATAATGATTGGCAATTCTTATTATAAATAATTTCAGCAATAATAAATATTCAATATATTCTGACATTTCTTATTCCAAAGATCTTAGTAATGGAGTAAATAATTTCGCCCATAATAAATATTCAATATATTCAAATAAATCAAGTTTAAATAATAATAATGATTGAAATTTCTTATTCCAAAGATCTCAGTTATGGAATAAATAATTTCTCCCATAATAAATATTCAAAATATTCAAATAAATCCATTTTAAATAATAATAATAATTGACATTTCTTATTCAAGAGATCTTAGTAATGGACTAGATAATTTCTCCAATAATAAATATTCTAATATTCTCATAAACCCATTTTAAATAATAATAATGATTGACATTTCTTATTCCAAAAATCTTAGTAATGAACTAGATAATTTCTCCAGTATTAAATATTATAAATATTATCATAAATATAGTTTAAATAGTAATAATGAGTGACAATGCTTATTATAAATTATTTCAGCAATAATAAATATTCAAAATATTCTGACATTTCTTATTCCAAAGATCTTAGTAATGGAATAAATAATTTCTCGCATAATAAATATTCAAAATATTCAAATAAATCAAGTTTAAATAATATTAATGATTGAAATTTCTTATTCCAAACATCTTAGTTATGGAGTAAATAATTTCTCCCATAATAAATATTCAAAATATTCTCATAAATACATTTTAATAATAATAATGATCGACATTTCTTATTCCAAATATCTTAGTTATGGAATAAATAATTTCTCCCATAATAAATTTTCAAAATATTCTCATAAATACAGTTTAAATAATAATTATAATAACTGACGTTTCTTATTCGAAAGATTTTAGTAATGGAATAAATAATTTCCGAATAATAAATATTCAAAATATTCTCATTCTGCTGTTTAAATAACAATAACAATTGACATTTCTTATTCCACAAATCTTAGTAATTGAATAAATATTTTGTCCAATAATAAATATTATAATATTTTCATAAATCCAGTTTAAATAATAATAATGATTGGCAATTCTTATAAATAATTTCAGCAATAATAAATATTCAAAATATTCTGACATTTCTTATTCCAAAGATCTTAGTAATGGAAAAAATAATTTCTCCCATAATAAATATTCAAAATATTCAAATAAATCAAGTAAAAATAATATTAATGATTGAAATTTCTTATTCCAAAGATCTTAGTTATGGAATAAATAATTTCTCCCATAATAAATTTTCAAAATATTCTCATAAATACAGTTTAAATAATAATTATAATAACTGACGTTTCTTATTCCAAAGATTTTAGTAATGGAATAAATAATTTCCGAATAATAAATATTCAAAATAGTCTCATTATGCTGTTTAAATAACAATAACAATTGACATTTCTTATTCCACAGATCTTAGTAATTGAATAAATATTTTGTCCAATAATAAATATTATAAATATTTTCATAAATTACGTTTAAATAATAATAATGATTGGCAATTCTTATTATAAATAATTTCAGCAATAATAAATATTCAAAATATTCTGACATTTCTCATTCCAAAGATCTTAGTAATGGAATAAATAATTTCTCCCATAATAAATATTCAAAATATTCAAATAAATCAAGTTTAAATAATAATAATGATTGAAATTTCTTATTCCAAAGATCTTAGTAATGGAGTAAATAATTTCTCCCATAACAAATATTCAAAATATTCAAATAAATCAATTTTAATTAATAATAATGATTGACATTTCTTATTCACAACATCTTAGTAATGGACTAAATAATTTCTCCAATAATAAATATTATAAATATTCTCATAAATCCAGTTTAAATAATAATAATGATTGGCAATTCTTATAAATAATTTCAGCAATAATAAATATTCAAAATTTTCTTACATTTCTTATTCCAAAGATCTTAGTAATGGAAAAAATAATTTCTCCCATAATAAATATTCAAATTATTCAAATAAATCAAGTATAAATAATATTAATGATTGACATTTCTTATTCCAAAGATCTTAGTTATGGAATAAATAATTTTTCCTATCATAAATATTCAAAATATTCTCATAAATCCATTTTAAATAATAATAATGATTGACATTTCTAATTCCAAAGATCTTAGTAATGAACAGATAATTTCTCCAATATTAAATATTATAAATATTCTCATAAATCCAGTTTAAATAATAATAATGAGTGGCAATTCTTATTATAAATAATTTCAGCAATAATAAATATTCAAAATATTCTGACATTTCTTATTCCAAAGATCTTAGTAATGGAATAAATAATTTCTCCCATAATAAATATTCAAAATATTCAAATAAATCAAGTTTAAATAATATTAATGATTGAAATTTCTTATTCCAAATATCTTAGTTATGGAATAAATAATTTCTCCCATAATAAATATTCAAAATATTCTTATAAATACAGTTTAATAATAATAATGATCGACATTTCTTATTCCAAATATCTTAGTTATGGAATAAATAATTTCTCCCATAATAAATTTTCAAAATATTCTCATTAATACAGTTTAAATAATAATTATAATAACTGACGTTTCTTATTCGAAAGATTTTAGTAATGGACTAAATAATTTTCGATTAATAAATATTCAAAATATTCTCATTATGCTGCTTAAATAACAATAACAATTGAAATTTCTTATTCCACAGATCTTAGTAATTGAATAAATATTTTCTCCAATAATAAATATTATAAATATTTTCATAAATTACGTTTAAATAATAATAATGATTGGCAATTCTTATTATAAATAATTTCACCAATAATAAATATTCAAAATATTCTGACACTTCTTATTCCAAAGATGGTAAAGATGTAATGGAATAAATAATTTCTCCCATAATAAATATTTAAAATATTCTCATAAATCCAGTTTAATAATAATGATTGACATTTCTTATTCCAAATATCTTAGTTATTGAATAAATAATTTCCCCCATAATAAATATTCAAATAAATCGAGTTTAAATAATAATAATCATTGATATTTCTTATTACAAAGATCTTAGTTATGGAATAAATAATTTCTCCCAAAATAAATATTCAAAATATTCTCATAAATACATTTTAATAATAATAATGATCGACATTTCTTATTCCAAATATCTTAGTTATGGAATAAATAATTTCTCCCATAATAAATTTTCAAAATATTCTCATAAATCCAGTTTAAATAATAATTATAATAACTGACGTTTCTTATTCCAAAGATTTTAGTAATGGAATAAATAATTTCCGAATAATAAATATTCAAAATATTCTCATTATGCTGTTTAAATAACAATAACAATTGACATTTCTTATTCCACAAATCTTAGTAATTGAATAAATATTTTGTCCAATAATAAATATTATAAATATTTTCATAAATTACGTTTAAATAATAATAATGATTGGCAATTCTTATTATAAATAATTTCAGCAATAATAAATATTCAAAATATTCTGACATTTCTCATTCCAAAGATCTTAGTAATGGAATAAATAATTTCTCCCATAATAAATATTCAAAATATTCAAATAAATCAAGTTTAAATAATATTAATGATTGAAATTTCTTATTCCAAATATCTTAGTTATGGAATAAATAATTTCTCCCATAATAATTATTCAAAATATTCTTATAAATACAGTTTAATAATAATAATGATCGACATTTCTTATTCCAAATATCTTAGTTATGGAATAAATAATTTCTCCCATAATAAATTTTCAAAATATTCTCATTAATACAGTTTAAATAATAATTATAATAACTGACGTTTCTTATTCCAAAGATTTTAGTAATGGACTAAATAATTTTCGACTATTAAATATTTAAAATATTCTCATTATGCTGCATAAATAACAATAACAATTGACATTTCTTATTCCACAGATCTTAGTAATTGAATAAATATTTTCTCCAATAATAAATATTATAAATATTTTCATAAATTACGTTTAAATAATAATAATGATTGGCAATTCTTATTATAAATAATTTCACCAATAATAAATATTCAAAATATTCTGACACTTCTTATTCCAAAGATGGTAAAGATGTAATGGAATAAATAATCTCTCCCATAATAAATATTTAAAATATTCTCCTAAATCCAGTTTAATAATAATGATTGACATTTCTTATTCCAAATATCTTAGTTATCTATTTATATAAAATCCAAGTCTCTGTGTGTCCCTCACGATTCCGGTAGGACCGCCTCATTGAAATGAGTAATTGTTGAAAAAACTAATGCAGGGTAACCACAGTAGCGCCAAATGTTAGCCAACCTTGTGATAGCTGGCTAATTTGGCGAAATTCCCATTTAAAACCATTAATCTTTCATAACGGAGATCACCGAAATTTAATTTAAGCTCCGCTCTTTTAAGATACTTTACAAAATCTATGAGTGAGAATTTAAAGTACATCTTTACATCTTCCTCCCGATGCTACTAATAAAATAACCGCCAATAGACGACGCTGTACTGTGTGAGCTCCTAACTGCGTGATTTTAATGTGCTTTAGGTACTTTTCCAGTATAGGTGCCTTGGCGAAAAAGGAAATTTGGCAACATATTCTCCGGGAACCTTATCCACTGTTTCATTTTATATACACACGCATTTTTTTCGATATTTATACGATTTATTTAATATAAAAAAGACGTTTCACTAATTTTATAAAGAAACAGATGTGATTTGTACATAAAAACATCAATAATATACATATAAAATAAACATATAAAACAAACAAAAACGCTCATCAAGTTTGTTTTCATAGCTGTTTATATGATTTGAGAACAAATCTCGATATTTTTCCGTTATACGGACACCATGCCAAAATGTATGCTAATGCGCCAATTATTTCAAAATGCTAAAAGATATTTTTAATTTTATGCCAGCAGTTTAATATGAGTTTTATTTTATTGCTTTATTTTATAGCAGTTATTTGTTCACTTATTTTAAGTATATAATTGGGATTTAATGAAATAGTTCATAAAAGTCTGGAATTTTCAAATGTTATATTTTTTTAATGCTCACTTTAGTATCGACAATGATTTTCTTTTCTTTTTCAAATGCTTCAATTCACGTGATTTTCATTTTGCGCCATCTATTACGCTTGGCGACAAAGGTATCCGTATAACGGAAACAAACCCAAATCTTACTTTCTGATGCCCAAATTACACCAAGCTTTTTTTTAAAAAAACGCCAAAGCTCCTACAGTGGAAAAGTACCAAACTATCTATTATTTTGCGCTATCTGTGTTATAGTTTGTACTATATGTAAGAGGTGTGGAGCGAAGAATTTAAAAATTAAATATTAAAGTTTCGGCACAGATGTCATATACGCGATTATGGCGCGATTTTTTTCTGACGCCAATGGTATACACAACGGGTACTTAACTGGCGGCAAAGTGTCGTTATTTTGCTTGATATGGTAACCCGGATGTTGTTGTTTATGCTGTTGATGTTTTCGCCAAATTGGCGTATATGACAACTGTGCCAAAGTTTCTATAAAGCAGTATAAGACTAAAAAATTAAGAATAAAATAAATTCAAAATAAGACTAAAGAAGAAAGAAAATTCATGCGTTAAGCATAGAATATGAAACACTTTCCAACACATCCTGAATTCTTTAACAAAACTTCGTTATTTGGGGAAATAAGATAACTAAGTAAACATTTTAGAAGACGCATAAAAAATTTTAAAAATTGATTTCAGCAGTTACCGCCCATAGCCAATAGTATCGTTATTACATGCCACTATTTAGCCAAAATTTAATTTAAACTACTCTTAAAACTACTGAAACCACATTTCCAGATATTATCATCCATATAGACGGTTATGTATCCAATTCTTTGCGCGACCCTGTATATCATTTTATCTATATTCTACAGACATTTCTTAGTAAACTAAATGCAGTTCAGCGTAAAAACGCATAACTACTTTAAAAACCACCTTTAAGCAATTTACTCTCATACTCAGTAACCCTTACGAATTCTTTTGTGTAGCCCTGCATATGAAATGTAGCATTTATACATACAGTATAGTATGCATAAATGTACTGAAACATAAAAGCGCATATCATAATTAAAAATGAATTTCTAGCAATCATTGCTTATGTACAATACTTTGGAGAAAAGTTGCTTGGCGAGAAAGAAGTTTGCCAACGTATTTTCTGACAACCTATTTACTGCTCAACAAACAACAACTGCTCAACTATTTACTCACAAGCAATTTTTTCCGTATGTATGCAATTTATTTAGGTAGTTGTTAGCTATCCCGTCGACCAGTTTCACCAAATTATATAAATCGCCAAACCACTCGCCAAATTATACAAATTGACATAATTTTTATTTTAAACAACGAAAGATCAATTAAATTAGCAAAACATTAATAAAAATACAAATATAACGTCGAATTAAAAATCACTTGATGACGTAAGAAACACACGATCATGTTTAATGTCAACCATTATTGGCATTTAATCTTACAATTTGGCGACAGTAATTTGGTCGACGGGATAACTAACAAGTACCTTTATTTAATGTAAAATAAGCTATTTACCCATTTTTTAATTATTTTTTTTACCCATTTTTTAACAGAAGTAATTTTGGCACAGATGTCATATTCGCCCCATATTGGCGCGATTTTTTTCCGACGCCAATTTGGAGAAAACATCAACAGCATAAACAACAACATCCGGGTTACCATATCAAGCAAAATAACGACACTTTGGCGAGAGTTAAGTACCCGGTGTGTATATGACATTGGTGTCAGAAAAAAAAATCGTGCCAATATGCGGCGAATATGTCATCTGTGCCGTAATTTTTGCACAGATGTCATATACGCATCGGGGTTGGCGTAATTTTTCTCTGACGCCAATTTGGCAGAAATCTCGCTTTCGAATACCAGTTACTTATATATTTTTAAATTATTTGCTATCATTTTGAAAAGGAAATAACTATAAATAAATAAATTTTGAATAATAGCTATAGAACAAAACTGTTTATATAATTAAAAACAGAAAATAAAAGTAAATAAACAATTTATTAATAAATAAAAAACAATAGCCAGGTTACCATTGCAGGCAAAATAACACCATTTTGGCGTCAGTTAGGTATCCCGGTTCAAATCTGTGCCGTAATTTGCATATAAAAAAATATTATATACATTTAGAAACGATTTTTTTATGTATATAAGTGCATATTTAAACAAAAATAAAAGTTCATTAGATTTGTTTTCATAGCTGTTTATATATTTTGGCAACATATCTCACTTTCTGATGCCCGAATTGCGCCAAGCTTTTTTTAAAAATGCGCTATAATGGAAAAGTACCTAAATAAATAATTAACAGAAATAACCAATTATACAAACTAAAACTTTTTATTTCGAGATCAAAGCATTGTTTTTAATTTCAATTAAAAATACATATATCCTTGGATAACTTTATTTGAAATTAGGTTCACAGCTTAATATCTCATTCCATAAACCTAAACAAACACAAGTGATTCATTCATCGTGAAACTTTAAAAAAATTTAAATCATTGAGGTAATCATTCACAAAGTAAATTCTCCAACAATCAATGGACAATATTCTAATGACTTCATAGTAGATAAAATGGTGGCGGTATCGTTTGTTTATGGTTTGAAATCACAAAGATTTAATTTTGCAATGTCTCTTAGTTACATTATTTAATTGTCATATTTATGAGCTCAGAACAAAAGCATATTTTTTCATTATTTAGTTATTAAAGACGGAAAAAAATTATAAATGCATGATTTGAAAAATTTAAATAATTTTCTTTCTTAATAGTAAAAAATAACATCGGGAAGTAACAGCGGGTTTAAGTTAAATAAGTTTAACTGTTTAATTCTGTTGTAATATTCAAAATAACTGTATTTATTAGATTTCAGTAACCAACATCAGGGACCGATTAAACTTTGAAGTTAGAGGAATTACAATGTCATTTCAGGACCTTTCTTTTGGAGAAGCTTTTCTAAATTTCATATACACATGGAAACTCTTCAGTGTTAGAAATATTATTCTTAGGACTGACATAACATGAGAACGGCCTGCAATTTTACACAAGTTTTTGAAAACTACTTTATATCAGAAATTTTGCTAAAAACTGGTTACTTTTTTGTTATAGCAGCCCACACTATTAGGATTATGACAAGTTGCAGCCAATTTCGCCAACGTCGTAACCAAAATCGTGAAGCACACACATATAATACCATATAATACCATTCCATGAAATCGTATACGATAATTTAATAGTTTTTACCTTACTTCAAGAGTAAAATTTATTTATTTTTAAGGCTTAACAATCTAAATTGTCCAATATATGAATTTAAAAAAAATGTAAACAAAGATTGAATAGACATGACCACAAAAAGCCAGAAATCTGCATAACACTTGGAACCAAACTGTGCAGATTAGTGGTCTTCTACTGTACACAGTTTTTCATAAATGTGTTTTTCATCTATCACTGCGGAACAAGCGAGAAAACTCATATTCTTGCACATGAGTTGTATATATCTTTATATCTAAATTTCCGTCATTTTTGACGGGCTACCTTTCTAGTTGAATAAATAATTTCCCCCATAATAAATATTCAAATAAATCGAGTTTAAATAATAATAATGATTGATATTTCTTATTCCAAAGTTCTTAGTTATGGAATAAATAATTTCTCCCATAATAAATATTCAAAATATTCTCATAAATACATTTTAATAATAATAATGATCGACATTTCTTATTCCAAATATCTTAGTTATGGAATACATAATTTCTCCCATAATAAATTTTCAAAATATTCTCATAAATACAGTTTAAATAATAATTATAAAAACTGACGTTTCTTATTCCAAAGATTTTAGTAATGGAATAAATAATTTCCGAATAATAAATATTCAAAATATTCTCATTATGCTATTTAAATAACAATAACAATTGACATTTCTTATTCCGCAGATCTTAGTAATTGAATAAATATTTTCTCCAATAATAAATATTATAAATATTTTCATAAATTACGTTTAAATAATAATAATGATTGGCAATTCTTATTATAAATAATTTCAGCAATAATAAATATTCAAAATATTCTGACATTTCTTATTCCAAAGATCTTAGTAATGGAATAAATAATTTCTCCCATAATAAATATTCAAATTATTCAAATAAATCAAGTTTAAATAATAATAATGATTGAAATTTCTTATTCCAAAGATCTTAGTTATGGAATAAATAATTTCTCCCATAACAAATATTCAAAATATTCAAATAAATCAATTTTAATTAATAATAATGATTGACATTTCATATTCACAACATCTTAGTAATGGACTAAATAATTTCTATAATAATAAATATTATAAATATTCTCATAAATCCAGTTTAAATAATAATAATGATTGGCAATTCTTATAAATAATTTCAGCAATAATAAATATTCAAAATATTCTTACATTTCTTATTCCAAAGATCTTAGTAATGGAAAAAATAATTTCTCCCATAATAAATATTCAAAATATTCAAATAAATCAAGTATAAATAATATTAATGTTTGAAATTTCTTATTCCAAAGATCTTAGTTATGGAATAAATAATTTCTCCCATAGTAAATTTTCAAAATATTCTCATAAATACAGTTTAAATAATAATTATAATAACTGACGTTTCTTATTCCAAAGATTTTAGTAATGGAATAAATAATTTCCGAATAATAAATATTCAAAATATTCTCATTATGCTGTTTAAATAACAATAACAATTGACATTTCTTATTCCACAGATCTTAGTAAATGATTAAATATTTTGTCCAATAATAAATATTATAAATATTTTCATAAATTACGTTTAAATAATAATAATGATTGGCAATTCTTATTATAAATAATTTCAGCAATAATAAATATTCAAAATATTCTGACATTTCTTATTCCAAAGATCTTAGTAATGGAATAAATAATTTCTCCCATAATAAATATTCAAAATATTCAAATAAATCAAGTTTAAATAATAATAATGATTGAAATTTCTTATTCCAAAGATCTTAGTTATGGAGTAAATAATTTCTCCCATAGCAAATATTCAAAATATTCAAATAAATCAATTTTAATTAATAATAATTATTGACATTTCTTATTCACAACATCTTAGTAATGGACTAAATAATTTCTCCAATAATAAATATTATAAATATTCTCATAAATCCAGTTTAAATAATAATAATGATTGGCAATTCCTATTATAAATAATTTCAGCAATAATAAATATTCAAAATATTCTGACATTTCTTATTCCAAAGATCTTTGTAATGGAATAAATAATTTCTCCCATAATAAATATTCAAATAAATCAAGTTTAAATAATATTAATGATTGAAATTTCTAATTCCAAAGATCTTAGTTATGGAATAAATAATTTCTCCCATTATAAATATTAAAAATATTTAAAAAAAATCAAGTTTAAATAATAATAATGATTGACATTTCTTATTCCAAAGATCTTAGTTATGGAATAAATAATTTTTCCTGTAATAAATATTCAAAATATTCTCATAAATCCATTTTAAATAATAATAATGATTGACATTTCTTATTCCAAAGATCTTAGTAATGAACTAGATAATTTCCACAATATTAAATATTATAAATATTCTCATAAATCCATTTTAATTAATAATAATGATTGACATTTCTTATTCACAACATCTTAGTAATGGACTAAATAATTTCTCCAATAATAAATATTATAAATATTCTCATAAATCCAGTTTAAATAATAATAGTGATTGGCAATTCTTATTATAAATAATTTCAGCAATAATAAATATTCAAAATATTCTGACATTTCTTATTCCAAAGATCTTAGTAATGGAAAAAATAATTTCTCCCATAATAAATATTCAAAATATTCAAATAAATCAAGTATAAATAATATTAATGATTGAAATTTCTTATTCCAAAGATCTTAGTTATGGAATAAATAATTTTTCCTATAATAAATATTCAAAATATTCTTATAAATCCATTTTAAATAATAATAATGATTGACATTTCTTATTCCAAAGATCTTAGTAATGAACTAGATAATTTCTCCAATAATAAATATTATAAATATTCTCATAAATCCAGTTTAAATAATAATAATGAGTGGCAATTCTTATTATAAATAATTTCACCAATAGTAAATATTCAAAATATTCTGACATTTCTTATTCCAAAGTTGGTAAAGAAGTAATGGAATAAATAATTTCTCCCATAATAAATATTTAAAATATTCTCATAAATCCAGTTTAATAATAATGATTGACATTTCTTATTCCAAATATCTTAGTAATGGAATAAATAATTTCTCCCATAATAAATATTCAAAATATTCAAATAAATCAAGTTTAAATAATAATAATGGTTGAAATTTCTTATTCCAAAGATCTTAGTTATGGAGTAAATAATTTCTCCCATAGCAAATATTCAAAATATTCAAATAAATCAATTTTAATTAATAATAATTATTGACATTTCTTATTCACAACATCTTAGTAATGGACTAAATAATTTCTCCAATAATAAATATTATAAATATTCTCATAAATCCAGTTTAAATAATAATAATGATTGGCAATTCCTATTATAAATAATTTCAGCAATAATAAATATTCAAAATATTCTGACATTTCTTATTCCAAAGATCTTTGTAATGGAATAAATAATTTCTCCCATAATAAATATTCAAATAAATCAAGTTTAAATAATATTAATGATTGAAATTTCTAATTCCAAAGATCTTAGTTATGGAATAAATAATTTCTCCCATTATAAATATTAAAAATATTCTTATAAATCCATTTTAAATAATAATAATGATTGACATTTCTTATTCCAAAGATCTTAGTAATGAACTAGATAATTTCTCCAATAATAAATATTATAAATATTCTCATAAATCCAGTTTAAATAATAATAATGAGTGGCACTTCTTATTATAAATAATTTCACCAATAATAAATATTCAAAATATTCTGACATTTCTTATTCCAAAGTTGGTAAAGAAGTAATGGAATAAATAATTTCAACCATAATAAATATTTAAAATATTCTCATAAATCCAGTTTAATAATAATGATTGACATTTCTTATTCCAAATATCTTAGTTATTGAATAAATAATTTCCCCCATAATAAATATTCAAATAAATCAAGTTTAAATAATAATAATGATTGACATTTCTTATTCCAAAGATCTTAGTTATGGAATAAATAATTTCTCCCATAATAAATATTCAAAATATTCAAATAAATCAAGTTTAAATAATAATAATGATTGACATTTCTTATTCCAAACATCTTAGTTATGGAATAAATCATTTCTTCTACAATAAATATTTAAAATATTCTTATAAATCTAATTTAAATAATAATAATGATTGACATTTCTTATTCAAAATATCTTAGTTATGGAATAAATAAATTCTCCCATGATGCTCAAAATATTCACATTAATCCAGATTAAATAACAATAACGATTGGCAATTCTTATTCCACAGGTTTTAGTAATTGAATAAATAATTTCTCGAATAATACATATTCAAAATATTCTCATAAATCCAGTTCAAAAAAATAATAATAATGTTTGGCATTTCTAATGCCAAAGAATAAATAATTTCTCCCATAATAAATATACAAAATATTCTCATATATCCAGTTTAAATAATAATAATGATTTACATTTCCTGATCCAAATATCTTATTTATAGAATAAATAATTTCCCCCATAATAAATATTTAAAATATTCAAATAAATCAAGTTTCAATAATATTAATGATTGAAATTTCTTATTCCAAAGATCTTAGTTATGGAAGAAATAATTTCTCCCATGATAAACATTCAAATTATTCAAATAAATCAAGTTTAAATAATAATAATGATTGACATTTCTTATTCCAAAATCTTAGTTATGGAATAAATAATTTTTCCTATAAAAAATATTCAAAATATTCTCATAAAACCATTTTAAATAATAATAATGATTGACATTTCTTATTCCAAAGATCTTAGTAATGAACTAGATAATTTCTCCAATATTAAATATTATAAATATTCTCATAAATCCAGTTTAAATAATAATAATGAATGGCAATTCTTATTATAAATAATTTGAGCAAAATATTCTGGCATTTCTTATTCCAAAGATCTTAGTAATGGATTAAATAATTTCTATAATAATAGATATTCAAAATATTCTCATAAATCCAGTTAAAAAAAAATAATAATGTTTGACATTTCTAATACAAAGAATAAACAATTTCTCCCATAATAAATATACAAAATATTCTCATATATCCAGTTTAAATAATAATAATGATTTACATTTCTTATTCCAAATATCTTATTTATAGAATAAATAATTTCCCCCATAATAAATATTCAAAATATTCAAATAAATCAAGTTTAAATAATAATAATGATTGACATTTTCTTATTCCTTATTCCAAATTATAAATTTCTTATTCCAAAGATCTTAGTTATGGAATAAATAATTTTTCCTATAATAATTATTCAAAATATTCTCATAATTCCAGTTTAAATAATATTAATAATTGGCAATTCTTATTATAAATAATTTCAGCAATAATAAATATTCAAAATATTCTGACATTTCTTATTCCAAAGATCTTAGTATTGGAATAAATAATTTCTCCCATAATAATTATTCAAAATATTCAAATAAATCAAGTTTAAATAATATTAATGATTGAAATTTCTAATTCCAAAGATCTTAGTTATGGAATAAATAATTTCTCCCATAATAAATATTGTAAATATTCAAGTAAATGAAGTTTAACTAATAATAATGATTGACATTTCTTATTCCAAAGATCTTAGTTATGGAATAAATAATTTCTCCCATAATAAATATTCAAAATATTCAAGTAAATGAAGTTTAAATAATAATAATGATTGACATTTCTTATTCCAAACATCTTAGTTATGGAATAAATCATTTCTTCTATAATAAATATTTAAAATATTCTTATAAATACAGTTTAAATAATAATAATGATTGACATTTCTTATTCAAAATATCTTAGTTATGGAATAAATAAATTCTCCCATGATAAATATTCAAAATATTCACATAAATCCAGTTTAAATAACAATAACAATTGAAATTTCTTATTCCACAGATCTTAGTAATTGAATAAATATTTTGTCCAATAATAAATATTATAATATTTTCATAAATTACGTTTAAATAATAATAATGATTGGCAATTCTTATTATAAATAATTTCAGCAATAATAAATATTCAATATATTCTGACATTTCTTATTCCAAAGAGCTTAGTAATGGAGTAAATAATTTCGAACATAATAAATATTCAAAATATTCAAATAAATCAAGTTTAAATAATAATAATGATTGAAATTTCTTATTCCAAATATCTCAGTTATGGAATAAATAATTTCTCCCATAATAAATATTCAAAATATTCAAATAAATCCATTTTAAATAATAATAATAATTGACATTTCTTATTCAAGAGATCTTAGTAATGGACTAGATAATTTCTCCAATAATAAATATTCTAGTATTCTCATAAACCCATTTTAAATAATAATAATGATTGACATTTCATATTCCAAAGATCTTAGTAATGAACTAGATAATTTCTCCAGTATTAAATATTATAAATATTCTCATAAATATAGTTTAAATAATAATAATGAGTGACAATTCTTATTATAAATTATTTCAGCAATAATAAATATTCAAAATATTCTGACATTTCTTATTCCAAAGATCTTAGTAATGGAATAAATAATTTCTCCCATAATAAATATTCAAAATATTCAAATAAATCAAGTTTAAATAATATTAATGATTGAAATTTCTTATTCCAAACATCTTAGTTATGGAGTAAATAATTTCTCCCATAATAAATTTTCAAAATATTCTCATAAATACATTTTAATAATAATAATGATCGACATTTCTTATTCCAAATATCTTAGTTATGGAATAAATAATTTCTCCCATAATAAATTTTCAAAATATTCTCATAAATACAGTTTAAATAATAATTATAACAACTGACGTTTCTTATTCCAAAGATTTTAGTAATGGAATAAATAATTTCCGAATAATAAATATTCAAAATATTCTCATTATGCTGTTTAAATAACAATAACAATTGACATTTCTTATTCCACAGATCTTAGTAATTGAATAAATATTTTGTCCAATAATAAATATTCAAAATATTCAAATAAATCAAGTTTAAATAATAATAATGATTGAAATTTCTTATTCCAAAGATCTTAGTTATGGAGTAAATAATTTCTCCCATAACAAATAATCAAAATATTCAAATAAATCAATTTTAATTAATAATAATGATTAACATTCCTTATTCACAACATCTTAGTAATGGACTAAATAATTTCTCCAATAATAAATATTATAAATATTCTCATAAATCCAGTTTAATTAATAATAATGATTGGCAATTCTTATAAATAATTTCAGCAATAATAAATATTCAAAATATTCTTACAATTCTTATTCCAAAGATCTTAATAATGGAAAAAATAATTTCTCCCATAATAAATATTCAAAATATTCAAATAAATCAAGTATAAATAATATTAATGATTGACATTTCTTATTACAAAGATCTTAGTAATGAACTAGTTAATTTCTCCAGTATTAAATATTATAAATATTCTCATAAATCCATTTTAAATAATAATAATGAGTGGCAATTCTTATTATAAATAATTTCAGCAATAATAAATATACAAAATATTCTGACATTTCTTATTCCAAAGATCTTAGTAATGGAATAAATAATTTCTCCCATAATAAATTTTCAAAATATTCTCATAAATACAGTTTAAATAATAATTATAATAACTGACGTTTCTTATTCCAAAGATTTTAGTAATGGAATAAATAATTTCCGAATAATAAATATTCAAAATATTCTCATTATGCTGTTTAAATAACAATAATAATTGACATTTCTTATTCCACAGATCTTAGTAATTGAATAAATATTTTGTCCAATAATAAATACTATAAATATTTTCATAAATTACGTTTAAATAATAATAATGATTGGCAATTCTTATTATAAATAATTTCAGCAATAATAAATATTCAAAATATTCTGACATTTCTTATTCCAAAGATCTTAGTAATGGAATAAATAATTTCTCCCATAATAAATATTCAAAATATTCAAATAAATCAAGTTTAAATAATAATAATGATTGAAATTTTTTATTCCAAAGATCTTAGTTATGGAGTAAATAATTTCTCCCATAACAAATATTCAAAATATTCAAATAAATCAATTTTAATTAATAATAATTATTGACATTTCTTATTCACAACATCTTAGTAATGGAATAAATAATTTCTCCCATAATAAATATTTAAAATATTCTCATAAATCCAGTTTAATAATAATGATTGACATTTTTTATTCCAAATATCTTAGTAATGGAATAAATAATTTCTCCCATAATAAATATTCAAAATATTCAAATAAATCAAGTTTAAATAATAATAATGGTTGAAATTTCTTATTCCAAAGATCTTAGTTATGGAGTAAATAATTTCTCCCATAGCAAATATTCAAAATATTCAAATAAATCAATTTTAATTAATAATAATTATTGACATTTCTTATTCACAACATCTTAGTAATGGACTAAATAATTTCTCCAATAATAAATATTATAAATATTCTCATAAATCCAGTTTAAATAATAATAATGATTGGCAATTCCTATTATAAATAATTTCAGCAATAATAAATATTCAAAATATTCTGACATTTCTTATTCCAAAGATCTTTGTAATGGAATAAATAATTTCTCCCATAATAAATATTCAAATAAATCAAGTTTAAATAATATTAATGATTGAAATTTCTAATTCCAAAGATCTTAGTTATGGAATAAATAATTTCTCCCATTATAAATATTAAAAATATTTAAAAAAAATCAAGTTTAAATAATAATAATGATTGACATTTCTTATTCCAAAGATCTTAGTTATGGAATAAATAATTTTTCCTGTAATAAATATTCAAAATATTCTCATAAATCCATTTTAAATAATAATAATGATTGACATTTCTTATTCCAAAGATCTTAGTAATGAACTAGATAATTTCTACAATATTAAATATTATAAATATTCTCATAAATCCATTTTAATTAATAATAATGATTGACATTTCTTATTCACAACATCTTAGTAATGGACTAAATAATTTCTCCAATAATAAATATTATAAATATTCTCATAAATCCAGTTTAAATAATAATAGTGATTGGCAATTCTTATTATATATAATATTCAGCAATAATAAATATTCAAAATATTCTGACATTTCTTATTCCAAAGATCTTAGTAATGGAAAAAATAATTTCTCCCATAATAAATATTCAAAATATTCAAATAAATCAAGTATAAATAATATTAATGATTGAAATTTCTTATTCCAAAGATCTTAGTTATGGAATAAATAATTTTTCCTATAATAAATATTCAAAATATTCTTATAAATCCATTTTAAATAATAATAATGATTGACATTTCTTATTCCAAAGATCTTAGTAATGAACTAGATAATTTCTCCAATAATAAATATTATAAATATTCTCATAAATCCAGTTTAAATAATAATAATGAGTGGCAATTCTTATTATAAATAATTTCACCAATAATAAATATTCAAAATATTCTGACATTTCTTATTCCAAAGTTGGTAAAGAAGTAATGGAATAAATAATTTCAACCATAATAAATATTTAAAATATTCTCATAAATCCAGTTTAATAATAATGATTGACATTTCTTATTCCAAATATCTTAGTTATTGAATAAATAATTTCCCCCATAATAAATATTCAAATAAATCAAGTTTAAATAATAATAATGATTGACATTTCTTTTTCCAAAGATCTTAGTTATGGAATAAATAATTTCTCCCATAATAAATATTCAAAATATTCAAATAAATCAAGTTTAAATAATAATAATGATTGACATTTCTTATTCCAAACATCTTAGTTATGGAATAAATCATTTCTTCTACAATAAATATTTAAAATATTCTTATAAATCTAATTTAAATAATAATAATGATTGACATTTCTTATTCAAAATATCTTAGTTATGGAATAAATAAATTCTCCCATGATGCTCAAAATATTCACATTAATCCAGATTAAATAACAATAACGATTGGCATTTCTTATTCCACAGGTTTTAGTAATTGAATAAATAATTTCTCGAATAATACATATTCAAAATATTCTCATAAATCCAGTTCAAAAAAATAATAATAATGTTTGACATTTCTAATGCCAAAGAATAAATAATTTCTCCCATAATAAATATACAAAATATTCTCATATATCCAGTTTAAATAATAATAATGATTTACATTTCCTGATCCAAATATCTTATTTATAGAATAAATAATTTCCCCCATAATAAATATTTAAAATATTCAAATAAATCAAGTTTCAATAATATTAATGATTGAAATTTCTTATTCCAAAGATCTTAGTTATGGAAGAAATAATTTCTCCCATGATAAACATTCAAATTATACAAATAAATCAAGTTTAAATAATAATAATGATTGACATTTCTTATTCCAAAATCTTAGTTATGGAATAAATAATTTTTCCTATAAAAAATATTCAAAATATTCTCATAAATCCATTTTAAATAATAATAATGATTGACATTTCTTATTCCAAAGATCTTAGTAATGAACTAGATAATTTCTCCAATATTAAATATTATAAATATTCTCATAAATCCAGTTTAAAAAATAATAATGAATGGCAATTCTTATTATAAATAATTTGAGCAAAATATTCTGGCATTTCTTATTCCAAAGATCTTAGTAATGGATTAAATAATTTCTGTAATAATAGATATTCAAAATATTCTCATAAATCCAGTTAAAAAAAAAATAATAATGTTTGACATTTCTAATACCAAAGAATAAACAATTTCTCCCATAATAAATATACAAAATATTCTCATATATCCAGTTTAAATAATAATAATGATTTACATTTCTTATTCCAAATATCTTATTTATAGAATAAATAATTTCCCCCATAATAAATATTCAAAATATTCAAATAAATCAAGTTTAAATAATAATAATGATTGACATTTTCTTATTCCTTATTCCAAATTATAAATTTCTTATTCCAAAGATCTTAGTTATGGAATAAATAATTTTTCCTATAATAATTATTCAAAATATTCTCATAATTCCAGTTTAAATAATATTAATAATTGGCAATTCTTATTATAAATAATTTCAGCAATAATAAATATTCAAAATATTCTGACATTTCTTATTCCAAAGATCTTAGTATTGGAATAAATAATTTCTCCCATAATAAATATTCAAAATATTCAAATAAATCAAGTTTAAATAATATTAATGATTGAAATTTCTAATTCCAAAGATCTTAGTTATGGAATAAATAATTTCTCCCATAATAAATAATGTAAATATTCAAGTAAATGAAGTTTAACTAATAATAATGATTGACATTTCTTATTCCAAAGATCTTAGTTATGGAATAAATAATTTCTCCCATAATAAATTTTCAAAATATTCTCATAAATACAGTTTAAATAATAATTATAATAACTGACGTTTCTTATTCCAAAGATTTTAGTAATGGAATAAATAATTTCCGAATAATAAATATTCAAAATATTCTCATTATGCTGTTTAAATAACAATAACAATTGACATTTCTTATTCCACAGATCTTAGTAATTGAATAAATATTTTGTCCAATAATAAATACTATAAATATTTTCATAAATTACGTTTAAATAATAATAATGATTGGCAATTCTTATTATAAATAATTTCAGCAATAATAAATATTCAAAATATTCTGACATTTCTTATTCCAAAGATCTTAGTAATGGAATAAATAATTTCTCCCATAATAAATATTCAAAATATTCAAATAAATCAAGTTTAAATAATAATAATGATTGAAATTTTTTATTCCAAAGATCTTAGTTATGGAGTAAATAATTTCTCCCATAACAAATATTCAAAATATTCAAATAAATCAATTTTAATTAATAATAATTATTGACATTTCTTATTCACAACATCTTAGTAATGGACTAAATAATTTCTCCAATAATAAATATTATAAATATTCTCATAAATCCAGTTTAAATAATAATAATGATTGGCAATTCTTATAAATAATTTCAGCAATAATAAATATTCAAAATATTCTTACATTTCTTATTCCAAAGATCTTAGTAATGGAAAAAATAATTTCTCCCATAATAAATATTCAAAATATTCAAATAAATCAAGTATAAATAATATTAATGATTGACATTTCTTATTCCAAAGATCTTAGTTATGGAATAAATAATTTTTCCTATAATAAATATTCAAAATATTCTCATAAATCCATTTTAAATAATAATAATGATTGACATTTCTAATTCCAAAGATCTTAGTAATGAACAGATAATTTCTCCAATATTAAATATTATAATTTTTCTCATAAATCCAGTTTAAATAACAATAATGAGTGGCAATTCTTATTATAAATAATTTCAGCAATAATAAATATTCAAAATATTCTGACATTTCTTATTCCAAAGATCTTTGTAATGGAATAAATAATTTCTCCCATAATAAATATTCAAAATATTTAAATAAATCAAGTTTAAATAATATTAATGATTGAAATTTCTTATTCCAAATATCTTAGTTATGGAATAAATAATTTCTCCCATAATAAATATTCAAAATATTCTTATAAATACAGTTTAATAATAATAATGATCGACATTTCTTATTCCAAATATCTTAGTTATGGAATAAATAATTTCTCCCATAATAAATTTTCAAAATATTCTTATTAATACAGTTTAAATAATAATTATAATAACTGACGTTTCTTATTCCAAAGATTTTAGTAATGGACTAAATAATTTTCGACTAATAAATATTCAAAATATTTTCATTATGCTGCTTAAATAACAATAACAATTGACATTTCTTATTCCACAGATCTTAGTAATTGAATAAATATTTTCTCCAATAATAAATATTATAAATATTTTCATAAATTACGTTTAAATAATAATAATGATTGGCAATTCTTATTATAAATAATTTCAGCAATAACAAATATTCAAAATATTCTGACATTTCTTATTCCAAAGATCTTAGTAATGGAATAAATAATTTCTCCCATAATAAATATTCAAAATATTCAAATAAATCAAGTTTAAATAATAATAATGGTTGAAATTTCTTATTCCAAAGATCTTAGTTATGGAGTAAATAATTTCTCCCATAACAAATATTCAAAATATTCAAGTAAATCAATTTTAATTAATAATAATGATTGACATTTCTTATTCACAACATCTTAGTAATGGACTAAATAATTTCTCCAATAATAAATATTATAAATATTCTCATAAATCCAGTTTAAATAATAATAATGATTGGCAATTCTTATAAATAATTTCAGCAATAATAAATATTCAAAATATTCTTACATTTCTTATTCCAAAGATCTTAGTAATGGAAAAAATAATTTCTCCCATAATAAATATTCAAATTATTCAAATAAATCAAGTATAAATAATATTAATGATTGACATTTCTTATTCCAAAGATCTTAGTTATGGAATAAATAATTTTTCCTATAATAAATTTTCAAAATATTCTCATAAATCCATTTTAAATAATAATAATGATTGACATTTCTAATTCCAAAGATCTTAGTAATGAACAGATAATTTCTCCAATATTAAATATTATAAATATTCTCATAAATCCAGTTTAAATAATAATAATGAGTGGCAATTCTTATTATAAATAATTTCAGCAATAATAAATATTCAAAATATTCTGACATTTCTTATTCCAAAGATCTTAGTTATGGAGTAAATAATTTCTCCCATAACAAATATTCAAAATATTCAAATAAATCAATTTTAATTAATAATAATTATTGACATTTCTTATTCACAACATCTTAGTAATGGACTAAATATTTTCTCCAATAATAAATATTATAAATATTCTCATAAATCCAGTTTAAATAATAATAATGATTGGCAATTCTTATAAATAATTTCAGCAATAATAAATATTCAAAATATTCTTACATTTCTTATTCCAAAGATCTTAGTAATGGAAAAAATAATTTCTCCCATAATAAATATTCAAAATATTCAAATAAATCAAGTATAAATAATATTAATGATTGACATTTCTTATTCCAAAGATCTTAGTTATGGAATAAATAATTTTTCCTATAATAAATATTCAAAATATTCTCATAAATCCATTTTAAATAATAATAATGATTGACATTTCTAATTCCAAAGATCTTAGTAATGAACAGATAATTTCTCCAATATTAAATATTATAATTTTTCTCATAAATCCAGTTTAAATAACAATAATGAGTGGCAATTCTTATTATAAATAATTTCAGCAATAATAAATATTCAAAATATTCTGACATTTCTTATTCCAAAGATCTTTGTAATGGAATAAATAATTTCTCCCATAATAAATATTCAAAATATTTAAATAAATCAAGTTTAAATAATATTAATGATTGAAATTTCTTATTCCAAATACCTTAGTTATGGAATAAATAATTTCTCCCATAATAAATATTCAAAATATTCTTATAAATACAGTTTAATAATAATAATGATCGACATTTCTTATTCCAAATATCTTAGTTATGGAATAAATAATTTCTCCCATAATAAATTTTCAAAATATTCTTATTAATACAGTTTAAATAATAATTATAATAACTGACGTTTCTTATTCCAAAGATTTTAGTAATGGACTAAATAATTTTCGACTAATAAATATTCAAAATATTTTCATTATGCTGCTTAAATAACAATAACAATTGACATTTCTTATTCCACAGATCTTAGTAATTGAATAAATATTTTCTCCAATAATAAATATTATAAATATTTTCATAAATTACGTTTAAATAATAATAATGATTGGCAATTCTTATTATAAATAATTTCAGCAATAACAAATATTCAAAATATTCTGACATTTCTTATTCCAAAGATCTTAGTAATGGAATAAATAATTTCTCCCATAATAAATATTCAAAATATTCAAATAAATCAAGTTTAAGTAATAATAATGGTTGAAATTTCTTATTCCAAAGATCTTAGTTATGGAGTAAATAATTTCTCCCATAACAAATATTCAAAATATTCAAGTAAATCAATTTTAATTAATAATAATGATTGACATTTCTTATTCACAACATCTTAGTAATGGACTAAATAATTTCTCCAATAATAAATATTATAAATATTCTCATAAATCCAGTTTAAATAATAATAATTATTGGCAATTCTTATAAATAATTTCAGCAATAATAAATATTCAAAATATTCTTACATTTCTTATTCCAAAGATCTTAGTAATGGAAAAAATAATTTCTCCCATAATAAATATTCAAATTATTCAAATAAATCAAGTATAAATAATATTAATGATTGACATTTCTTATTCCAAAGATCTTAGTTATGGAATAAATAATTTTTCCTATAATAAATATTCAAAATATTCTCATAAATCCATTTTAAATAATAATAATGATTGACATTTCTAATTCCAAAGATCTTAGTAATGAACAGATAATTTCTCCAATATTAAATATTATAAATATTCTCATAAATCCAGTTTAAATAATAATAATGAGTGGCAATTCTTATTATAAATAATTTCAGCAATAATAAATATTCAAAATATTCTGACATTTCTTATTCCAAAGATCTTAGTAATGGAATAAATAATTTCTCCCATAATAAATATTCAAAATATTCAAATAAATCAAGTTTAAAATAATATTAATGATTGACATTTCTTATTCCAAAGATCTTAGTTATGGAATAAATAATTTTTCCTATAATAAATATTCAAAATATTCTCATAAATCCATTTTAAATAATAATAATGATTGACATTTCTAATTCCAAAGATCTTAGTAATGAACAGATAATTTCTCCAATATTAAATATTATAAATATTCTCATAAATCCAGTTTAAATAATAATAATGAGTGGCAATTCTTATTATAAATAATTTCACCAATAATAAATATTCAAAATATTCTGACATTTCTTATTCCAAAGTTGGTAAAGAAGTAATGGAATAAATAATTTCAACCATAATAAATATTTAAAATATTCTCATAAATCCAGTTTAATAATAATGATTGACATTTCTTATTCCAAATATCTTAGTTATTGAATAAATAATTTCCCCCATAATAAATATTCAAATAAATCAAGTTTAAATAATAATAATGATTGACATTTCTTTTTCCAAAGATCTTAGTTATGGAATAAATAATTTCTCCCATAATAAATATTCAAAATATTCAAATAAATCAAGTTTAAATAATAATAATGATTGACATTTCTTATTCCAAACATCTTAGTTATGGAATAAATCATTTCTTCTACAATAAATATTTAAAATATTCTTATAAATCTAATTTAAATAATAATAATGATTGACATTTCTTATTCAAAATATCTTAGTTATGGAATAAATAAATTCTCCCATGATGCTCAAAATATTCACATTAATCCAGATTAAATAACAATAACGATTGGCATTTCTTATTCCACAGGTTTTAGTAATTGAATAAATAATTTCTCGAATAATACATATTCAAAATATTCTCATAAATCCAGTTCAAAAAAATAATAATAATGTTTGACATTTCTAATGCCAAAGAATAAATAATTTCTCCCATAATAAATATACAAAATATTCTCATATATCCAGTTTAAATAATAATAATGATTTACATTTCCTGATCCAAATATCTTATTTATAGAATAAATAATTTCCCCCATAATAAATATTTAAAATATTCAAATAAATCAAGTTTCAATAATATTAATGATTGAAATTTCTTATTCCAAAGATCTTAGTTATGGAAGAAATAATTTCTCCCATGATAAACATTCAAATTATACAAATAAATCAAGTTTAAATAATAATAATGATTGACATTTCTTATTCCAAAATCTTAGTTATGGAATAAATAATTTTTCCTATAAAAAATATTCAAAATATTCTCATAAATCCATTTTAAATAATAATAATGATTGACATTTCTTATTCCAAAGATCTTAGTAATGAACTAGATAATTTCTCCAATATTAAATATTATAAATATTCTCATAAATCCAGTTTAAAAAATAATAATGAATGGCAATTCTTATTATAAATAATTTGAGCAAAATATTCTGGCATTTCTTATTCCAAAGATCTTAGTAATGGATTAAATAATTTCTGTAATAATAGATATTCAAAATATTCTCATAAATCCAGTTAAAAAAAAAATAATAATGTTTGACATTTCTAATACCAAAGAATAAACAATTTCTCCCATAATAAATATACAAAATATTCTCATATATCCAGTTTAAATAATAATAATGATTTACATTTCTTATTCCAAATATCTTATTTATAGAATAAATAATTTCCCCCATAATAAATATTCAAAATATTCAAATAAATCAAGTTTAAATAATAATAATGATTGACATTTTCTTATTCCTTATTCCAAATTATAAATTTCTTATTCCAAAGATCTTAGTTATGGAATAAATAATTTTTCCTATAATAATTATTCAAAATATTCTCATAATTCCAGTTTAAATAATATTAATAATTGGCAATTCTTATTATAAATAATTTCAGCAATAATAAATATTCAAAATATTCTGACATTTCTTATTCCAAAGATCTTAGTATTGGAATAAATAATTTCTCCCATAATAAATATTCAAAATATTCAAATAAATCAAGTTTAAATAATATTAATGATTGAAATTTCTAATTCCAAAGATCTTAGTTATGGAATAAATAATTTCTCCCATAATAAATAATGTAAATATTCAAGTAAATGAAGTTTAACTAATAATAATGATTGACATTTCTTATTCCAAAGATCTTAGTTATGGAATAAATAATTTCTCCCATAATAAATTTTCAAAATATTCTCATAAATACAGTTTAAATAATAATTATAATAACTGACGTTTCTTATTCCAAAGATTTTAGTAATGGAATAAATAATTTCCGAATAATAAATATTCAAAATATTCTCATTATGCTGTTTAAATAACAATAACAATTGACATTTCTTATTCCACAGATCTTAGTAATTGAATAAATATTTTGTCCAATAATAAATACTATAAATATTTTCATAAATTACGTTTAAATAATAATAATGATTGGCAATTCTTATTATAAATAATTTCAGCAATAATAAATATTCAAAATATTCTGACATTTCTTATTCCAAAGATCTTAGTAATGGAATAAATAATTTCTCCCATAATAAATATTCAAAATATTCAAATAAATCAAGTTTAAATAATAATAATGATTGAAATTTTTTATTCCAAAGATCTTAGTTATGGAGTAAATAATTTCTCCCATAACAAATATTCAAAATATTCAAATAAATCAATTTTAATTAATAATAATTATTGACATTTCTTATTCACAACATCTTAGTAATGGACTAAATAATTTCTCCAATAATAAATATTATAAATATTCTCATAAATCCAGTTTAAATAATAATAATGATTGGCAATTCTTATAAATAATTTCAGCAATAATAAATATTCAAAATATTCTTACATTTCTTATTCCAAAGATCTTAGTAATGGAAAAAATAATTTCTCCCATAATAAATATTCAAAATATTCAAATAAATCAAGTATAAATAATATTAATGATTGACATTTCTTATTCCAAAGATCTTAGTTATGGAATAAATAATTTTTCCTATAATAAATATTCAAAATATTCTCATAAATCCATTTTAAATAATAATAATGATTGACATTTCTAATTCCAAAGATCTTAGTAATGAACAGATAATTTCTCCAATATTAAATATTATAATTTTTCTCATAAATCCAGTTTAAATAACAATAATGAGTGGCAATTCTTATTATAAATAATTTCAGCAATAATAAATATTCAAAATATTCTGACATTTCTTATTCCAAAGATCTTTGTAATGGAATAAATAATTTCTCCCATAATAAATATTCAAAATATTTAAATAAATCAAGTTTAAATAATATTAATGATTGAAATTTCTTATTCCAAATATCTTAGTTATGGAATAAATAATTTCTCCCATAATAAATATTCAAAATATTCTTATAAATACAGTTTAATAATAATAATGATCGACATTTCTTATTCCAAATATCTTAGTTATGGAATAAATAATTTCTCCCATAATAAATTTTCAAAATATTCTTATTAATACAGTTTAAATAATAATTATAATAACTGACGTTTCTTATTCCAAAGATTTTAGTAATGGACTAAATAATTTTCGACTAATAAATATTCAAAATATTTTCATTATGCTGCTTAAATAACAATAACAATTGACATTTCTTATTCCACAGATCTTAGTAATTGAATAAATATTTTCTCCAATAATAAATATTATAAATATTTTCATAAATTACGTTTAAATAATAATAATGATTGGCAATTCTTATTATAAATAATTTCAGCAATAACAAATATTCAAAATATTCTGACATTTCTTATTCCAAAGATCTTAGTAATGGAATAAATAATTTCTCCCATAATAAATATTCAAAATATTCAAATAAATCAAGTTTAAATAATAATAATGGTTGAAATTTCTTATTCCAAAGATCTTAGTTATGGAGTAAATAATTTCTCCCATAACAAATATTCAAAATATTCAAGTAAATCAATTTTAATTAATAATAATGATTGACATTTCTTATTCACAACATCTTAGTAATGGACTAAATAATTTCTCCAATAATAAATATTATAAATATTCTCATAAATCCAGTTTAAATAATAATAATGATTGGCAATTCTTATAAATAATTTCAGCAATAATAAATATTCAAAATATTCTTACATTTCTTATTCCAAAGATCTTAGTAATGGAAAAAATAATTTCTCCCATAATAAATATTCAAATTATTCAAATAAATCAAGTATAAATAATATTAATGATTGACATTTCTTATTCCAAAGATCTTAGTTATGGAATAAATAATTTTTCCTATAATAAATTTTCAAAATATTCTCATAAATCCATTTTAAATAATAATAATGATTGACATTTCTAATTCCAAAGATCTTAGTAATGAACAGATAATTTCTCCAATATTAAATATTATAAATATTCTCATAAATCCAGTTTAAATAATAATAATGAGTGGCAATTCTTATTATAAATAATTTCAGCAATAATAAATATTCAAAATATTCTGACATTTCTTATTCCAAAGATCTTAGTTATGGAGTAAATAATTTCTCCCATAACAAATATTCAAAATATTCAAATAAATCAATTTTAATTAATAATAATTATTGACATTTCTTATTCACAACATCTTAGTAATGGACTAAATATTTTCTCCAATAATAAATATTATAAATATTCTCATAAATCCAGTTTAAATAATAATAATGATTGGCAATTCTTATAAATAATTTCAGCAATAATAAATATTCAAAATATTCTTACATTTCTTATTCCAAAGATCTTAGTAATGGAAAAAATAATTTCTCCCATAATAAATATTCAAAATATTCAAATAAATCAAGTATAAATAATATTAATGATTGACATTTCTTATTCCAAAGATCTTAGTTATGGAATAAATAATTTTTCCTATAATAAATATTCAAAATATTCTCATAAATCCATTTTAAATAATAATAATGATTGACATTTCTAATTCCAAAGATCTTAGTAATGAACAGATAATTTCTCCAATATTAAATATTATAATTTTTCTCATAAATCCAGTTTAAATAACAATAATGAGTGGCAATTCTTATTATAAATAATTTCAGCAATAATAAATATTCAAAATATTCTGACATTTCTTATTCCAAAGATCTTTGTAATGGAATAAATAATTTCTCCCATAATAAATATTCAAAATATTTAAATAAATCAAGTTTAAATAATATTAATGATTGAAATTTCTTATTCCAAATACCTTAGTTATGGAATAAATAATTTCTCCCATAATAAATATTCAAAATATTCTTATAAATACAGTTTAATAATAATAATGATCGACATTTCTTATTCCAAATATCTTAGTTATGGAATAAATAATTTCTCCCATAATAAATTTTCAAAATATTCTTATTAATACAGTTTAAATAATAATTATAATAACTGACGTTTCTTATTCCAAAGATTTTAGTAATGGACTAAATAATTTTCGACTAATAAATATTCAAAATATTTTCATTATGCTGCTTAAATAACAATAACAATTGACATTTCTTATTCCACAGATCTTAGTAATTGAATAAATATTTTCTCCAATAATAAATATTATAAATATTTTCATAAATTACGTTTAAATAATAATAATGATTGGCAATTCTTATTATAAATAATTTCAGCAATAACAAATATTCAAAATATTCTGACATTTCTTATTCCAAAGATCTTAGTAATGGAATAAATAATTTCTCCCATAATAAATATTCAAAATATTCAAATAAATCAAGTTTAAGTAATAATAATGGTTGAAATTTCTTATTCCAAAGATCTTAGTTATGGAGTAAATAATTTCTCCCATAACAAATATTCAAAATATTCAAGTAAATCAATTTTAATTAATAATAATGATTGACATTTCTTATTCACAACATCTTAGTAATGGACTAAATAATTTCTCCAATAATAAATATTATAAATATTCTCATAAATCCAGTTTAAATAATAATAATTATTGGCAATTCTTATAAATAATTTCAGCAATAATAAATATTCAAAATATTCTTACATTTCTTATTCCAAAGATCTTAGTAATGGAAAAAATAATTTCTCCCATAATAAATATTCAAATTATTCAAATAAATCAAGTATAAATAATATTAATGATTGACATTTCTTATTCCAAAGATCTTAGTTATGGAATAAATAATTTTTCCTATAATAAATATTCAAAATATTCTCATAAATCCATTTTAAATAATAATAATGATTGACATTTCTAATTCCAAAGATCTTAGTAATGAACAGATAATTTCTCCAATATTAAATATTATAAATATTCTCATAAATCCAGTTTAAATAATAATAATGAGTGGCAATTCTTATTATAAATAATTTCAGCAATAATAAATATTCAAAATATTCTGACATTTCTTATTCCAAAGATCTTAGTAATGGAATAAATAATTTCTCCCATAATAAATATTCAAAATATTCAAATAAATCAAGTTTAAAATAATATTAATGATTGAAATTTCTTATTCCAAATATCTTAGTTATGGAATAAATAATTTCTCCCATAATAAATTTTCAAAATATTCTCATTAATACAGTTTAAATAATAATTATAATAACTGACGTTTCTTATTCCAAAGATTTTAGTAATGGACTAAATAATTTTCGATTAATAAATATTCAAAATATTCTCATCAAGCTGCTTAAATAACAATAACAATTGACATTTCTTATTCCACAGATCTTAGTAATTGAATAAATATTTTCTCCAATAATAAATACTATAAATATTTTCATAAATTACGTTTAAATAATAATAATGATTGGCAATTCTTATTATAAATAATTTCACCAATAATAAATATTCAAAATATTCTGACACTTCTTATTCCAAAGATGGTAAAGATGTAATGGAATAAATAATTTCTCCCATAATAAATATTTAAAATATTTTCATAAATCCAGTTTAATAATAATGATTGACATTTCTTATTCCAAATATCTTAGTTATTGAATAAATAATTTCCCCCATAATAAATATTCAAATAAATCGAGTTTAAATAATAATAATCATTGATATTTCTTATTACAAAGATCTTAGTTATGGAATAAATAATTTCTCCCAAAATAAATATTCAAAATATTCTCATAAATACATTTTAATAATAATAATGATCGACATTTCTTATTCCATATATCTTAGTTATGGAATAAATAATTTCTCCCATAATAAATTTTCAAAATATTCTCATAAATCCAGTTTAAATAATAATTATAATAACTGACGTTTCTTATTCCAAAGATTTTAGTAATGGAATAAATAATTTCCGAATAATAAATATTCAAAATATTCTCATTATGCTGTTAAATAACAATAACAATTGACATTTCTTATTCCACAGATCTTAGTAATTGAATAAATATTTTGTCCAATAATAAATATTATAAATATTTTCATAAATTACGATTAAATAATAATAATGATTGGCAATTCTTATTATAAATAATTTCAGCAATAATAAATATTCAAAATATTCTGACATTTCTCATTCCAAAGATCTTAGTAATGGAATAAATAATTTCTCCCATAATAAATATTCAAAATATTCAAATAAATCAAGTTTAAATAATATTAATGATTAAAATTTCTTATTCCAAATATCTTAGTTATGGAATAAATAATTTCTCCCATAATAATTATTCAAAATATTCTTATAAATACAGTTTAATAATAATAATGATCGACATTTCTTATTCCAAATATCTTAGTTATGGAATAAATAATTTCTCCCATAATAAATTTTCAAAATATTCTTATTAATACAGTTTAAATAATAATTATAATAACTGACGTTTCTTATTCCAAAGATTTTAGTAATGGACTAAATAATTTTCGACTAATAAATATTCAAAATATTTTCATTATGCTGCTTAAATAACAATAACAATTGACATTTCTTATTCCACAGATCTTAGTAATTGAATAAATATTTTCTCCAATAATAAATATTATAAATATTTTCATAAATTACGTTTAAATAATAATAATGATTGGCAATTCTTATTATAAATAATTTCAGCAATAACAAATATTCAAAATATTCTGACATTTCTTATTCCAAAGATCTTAGTAATGGAATAAATAATTTCTCCCATAATAAATATTCAAAATATTCAAATAAATCAAGTTTAAATAATAATAATGGTTGAAATTTCTTATTCCAAAGATCTTAGTTATGGAGTAAATAATTTCTCCCATAACAAATATTCAAAATATTCAAGTAAATCAATTTTAATTAATAATAATGATTGACATTTCTTATTCACAACATCTTAGTAATGGACTAAATAATTTCTCCAATAATAAATATTATAAATATTCTCATAAATCCAGTTTAAATAATAATAATGATTGGCAATTCTTATAAATAATTTCAGCAATAATAAATATTCAAAATATTCTTACATTTCTTATTCCAAAGATCTTAGTAATGGAAAAAATAATTTCTCCCATAATAAATATTCAAATTATTCAAATAAATCAAGTATAAATAATATTAATGATTGACATTTCTTATTCCAAAGATCTTAGTTATGGAATAAATAATTTTTCCTATAATAAATATTCAAAATATTCTCATAAATCCATTTTAAATAATAATAATGATTGACATTTCTAATTCCAAAGATCTTAGTAATGAACAGATAATTTCTCCAATATTAAATATTATAAATATTCTCATAAATCCAGTTTAAATAATAATAATGAGTGGCAATTCTTATTATAAATAATTTCAGCAATAATAAATATTCAAAATATTCTGACATTTCTTATTCCAAAGATCTTAGTAATGGAATAAATAATTTCTCCCATAATAAATATTCAAAATATTCAAATAAATCAAGTTTAAATAATATTAATGATTGAAATTTCTTATTCCAAATATCTTAGTTATGGAATAAATAATTTCTCCCATAATAAATATTCAAAATATTCTTATAACTACAGTTTAATAATAATAATGATCGACATTTCTTATTCCAAATATCTTAGTTATGGAATAAATAATTTCTCCCATAATAAATTTTCAAAATATTCTCATTAATACAGTTTAAATAATAATTATAATAACTGACGTTTCTTATTCCAAAGATTTTAGTAATGGACTAAATAATTTTCGATTAATAAATATTCAAAATATTCTCATCAAGCTGCTTAAATAACAATAACAATTGACATTTCTTATTCCACAGATCTTAGTAATTGAATAAATATTTTCTCCAATAATAAATACTATAAATATTTTCATAAATTACGTTTAAATAATAATAATGATTGGCAATTCTTATTATAAATAATTTCACCAATAATAAATATTCAAAATATTCTGACACTTCTTATTCCAAAGATGGTAAAGATGTAATGGAATAACTAATTTCTCCCATAATAAATATTTAAAATATTTTCATAAATCCAGTTTAATAATAATGATTGACATTTCTTATTCCAAATATCTTAGTTATTGAATAAATAATTTCCCCCATAATAAATATTCAAATAAATCGAGTTTAAATAATAATAATCATTGATATTTCTTATTACAAAGATCTTAGTTATGGAATAAATAATTTCTCCCAAAATAAATATTCAAAATATTCTCATAAATACATTTTAATAATAATAATGATCGACATTTCTTATTCCATATATCTTAGTTATGGAATAAATAATTTCTCCCATAATAAATTTTCAAAATATTCTCATAAATCCAGTTTAAATAATAATTATAATAACTGACGTTTCTTATTCCAAAGATTTTAGTAATGGAATAAATAATTTCCGAATAATAAATATTCAAAATATTCTCATTATGCTGTTAAATAACAATAACAATTGACATTTCTTATTCCACAGATCTTAGTAATTGAATAAATATTTTGTCCAATAATAAATATTATAAATATTTTCATAAATTACGATTAAATAATAATAATGATTGGCAATTCTTATTATAAATAATTTCAGCAATAATAAATATTCAAAATATTCTGACATTTCTCATTCCAAAGATCTTAGTAATGGAATAAATAATTTCTCCCATAATAAATATTCAAAATATTCAAATAAATCAAGTTTAAATAATATTAATGTTTAAAATTTCTTATTCCAAATATCTTAGTTATGGAATAAATAATTTCTCCCATAATAATTATTCAAAATATTCTTATAAATACAGTTTAATAATAATAATGATCGACATTTCTTATTCCAAATATCTTAGTTATGGAATAAATAATTTCTCCCATAATAAATTTTCAAAATATTCTCATTAATACAGTTTAAATAATAATTATAATAACTGACGTTTCTTATTCCAAAGATTTTAGTAATGGACTAAATAATTTTCGACTATTAAATATTCAAAATATTCTCATTATGCTGCTTAAATAACAATAACAATTGACATTTCTTATTCCACAGATCTTAGTAATTGAATAAATATTTTCTCCAATAATAAATATTATAAATATTTTCATAAATTACGTTTAAATAATAATAATGATTGGCAATTCTTATTATAAATAATTTCACCAATAATAAATATTCAAAATATTCTGACACTTCTTATTCCAAAGATGGTAAAGATGTAATGGAATAAATAATTTCTCCCATAATAAATATTTAAAATATTCTCATAAATCCAGTTTAATAATAATGATTGACATTTCTTATTCCAAATATCTTAGTTATTGAATAAATAATTTCCCCCATAATAAATATTCAAATAAATCGAGTTTAAATAATAATAATGATTGATATTTCTTATTCCAAAGATCTTAGTTATGGAATAAATAATTTCTCCCATAATAAATATTCAAAATATTCTCATAAATACATTTTAATAATAATAATGATCGACATTTCTTATTCCAAATATCTTAGTTATGGAATAAATAATTTCTCCCATAATAAATTTTCAAAATATTCTCATAAATACAGTTTAAATAATAATTATAATAACTGACGTTTCTTATTCCAAAGATTTTAGTAATGGAATAAATAATTTCCGAATAATAAATATTCAAAATATTCTCATTATGCTATTTAAATAACAATAACA
Organism: Maratus speciosus; assembly: GCA_963932465.1. Lineage (NCBI taxonomy): Eukaryota > Metazoa > Arthropoda > Arachnida > Araneae > Salticidae > Maratus > Maratus speciosus. The sequence continues at coordinate 21,048 of CAWVRF010000838.1, read as the reverse complement.
ATTGACATTTCTTATTCCACAGATCTTAGTAATTGAATAAATATTTTCTCCAATAATAAATATTATAAATATTTTCATAAATTACGTTTAAATAATAATAATGATTGGCAATTCTTATTATAAATAATTTCAGCAATAATAAATATTCAAAATTTTCTGACATTTCTTATTCCAAAGATCTTAGTAATGGAATAAATAATTTCTCCCATAATAAATATTCAAATTATTCAAATAAATCAAGTTTAAATAATAATAATGATTGAAATTTCTTATACCAAAGATCTTAGTTATGGAATAAATAATTTCTCCCATAACAAATATTCAATATATTCAAATAAATCAATTTTAATTAATAATAATGATTGACATTTCTTATTCACAACATCTTAGTAATGGACTAAATAATTTCTCCAATAATAAATATTATAAATATTCTCATAAATCCAGTTTAAATAATAATAATGATTGGCAATTCTTATAAATAATTTCAGCAATAATAAATATTCAAAATATTCTTACATTTCTTCTTCCAAAGATCTTAGTAATGGAAAAAATAATTTCTCCCATAATAAATATTCAAAATATTCAAATAAATCAAGTATAAATAATATTAATGTTTGAAATTTCTTATTCCAAAGATCTTAGTTATGGAATAAATAATTTCTCCCATAATAAATTTTCAGAATATTCTCATAAATACAGTTTAAATAATAATTATAATAACTGACGTTTCTTATTCCAAAGATTTTAGTAATGGAATAAATAATTTCCGAATAATAAATATTCAAAATATTCTCATTATGCTGTTTAAATAACAATAACAATTGACATTTCTCATTCCACAGATCTTAGTAAATGATTAAATATTTTGTCCAATAATAAATATTATAAATATTTTCATAAATTACGTTTAAATAATAATAATGATTGGCAATTCTTATTATAAATAATTTCAGCAATAATAAATATTCAAAATATTCTGACATTTCTTATTCCAAAGATCTTAGTAATAGAATAAATAATTTCTCCCATAATAAATATTCAAAATATTCAAATAAATCAAGTTTAAATAATAATAATGATTGAAATTTCTTATTCCAAAGATCTTAGTTATGGAGTAAATAATTTCTCCCATAGCAAATATTCAAAATATTCAAATAAATCAATTTTAATTAATAATAATTATTGACATTTCTTATTCACAACATCTTAGTAATGGACTAAATAATTTCTCCAATAATAAATATTATAAATATTCTCATAAATCCAGTTTAAATAATAATAATGATTGGCAATTCCTATTATAAATAATTTCAGCAATATGTATTCAAAATATTCTGACATTTCTTATTCCAAAGATTTTAGTAATGGAATAAATAATTTCTCCCATAATAAATATTCAAAATATTCAAATAAATCAAGTTAAAATAATAATAAAAATTGAAATTTCTTATTCCAAAGATCTTAGTTGTGGAATAAATAATTTCTCCCATAACAAATATTCGAAGTATTATCATAAATCCATTTTAAATAATAATAATTATTGACATTTCTTATTCACAACATCTTAGTAATGGACTAAATAATTTCTCCAATAATAAATATTATAAATATTCTCATAAATCCAGTTTAAATAATAATAATGATTGGCAATTCTTATAAATAATTTCAGCAATAATAAATATTCAAAATATTCTTACATTTCTTATTCCAAAGATCTTAGTTATGGAATAAATAATTTCTCCCATAATAAATATTCAAAATATTCAAATAAATCAAGTTTAAATAATATTAATGATTGAAATTTCTTATTCCAAATATCTTAGTTATGGAATAAATAATTTCTCCCATAATATATATTAAATATATTCTCATTAATATAGTTTAAATAATAATTATAATAACTGACGTTTCTTATTCCAAAGATTTTAGTAATGGACTAAATAATTTTCGCCTAATAAATATACAAAATATTCTCATTATGCTGTTTAGATAACAATAACAATTGGCATTTCTTATTCCACAGATCTTAGTAATTGAATGAATATTTTCTCCAATAATAAATATTATAAATACTTTCATAAATTACGTTTAAATAATAATAATGATTGGCAATTCTTATTATAAATAATTTCACCAATAATAAATATTCAAAATATTCTGACATTTCTTATTCCAAAGATGGTAAAGATGTAATGGAACAAATAATTTCTCCCATAATAAATGTTTAAAATATTCTCATAAATCCAGTTTAATAATAATGATTGACATTTCTTATTCCAAATATCTTAGTTATTGAATAAATAATTTCCCCCATAATAAATATTCAAATAAATCGAGTTTAAATATTAATAATGATTGATATTTCTTATTCCAAAGATCTTAGTTATGGAATAAATAATTTCTCCCATAATAAATATTCAAAATATTCAAATAAATCAAGTTTAAATAATAATAATGATCGACATTTCTTATTCCAAATATCTTAGTTATGGAATAAATAATTTCTCCCATAATAAATTTTCAAAATATTCTCATAAATACAGTTTAAATAATAATTATAACAACTGACGTTTCTTATTCCAAAGATTTTAGTAATGGAATAAATAATTTCCGAATAATAAATATTCAAAATATTCTCATTATGCTGTTTAAATAACAATAACAATTGACATTTCTTATTCCACAGATCTTAGTAATTGAATAAATATTTTGTCCAATAATAAATATTCAATATATTCAAATAAATCAAGTTTAAATAATAATAATGATTGAAATTTCTTATTCCAAAGATCTTAGTTATGGAGTAAATAATTTCTCCCATAACAAATAATCAAAATATTCAAATAAATCAATTTTAATTAATAATAATGATTGACATTCCTTATTCACAACATCTTAGTAATGGACTAAATAATTTCTCCAATAATAAATATTATAAATATTCTCATAAATCCAGTTTAATTAATAATAATGATTGGCAATTCTTATAAATAATTTCAGCAATAATAAATATTCAAAATATTCTTACAATTCTTATTCCAAAGATCTTAATAATGGAAAAAATAATTTCTCCCATAATAAATATTCAAAATATTCAAATAAATCAAGTATAAATAATATTAATGATTGACATTTCTTATTACAAAGATCTTAGTAATGAACAAGATAATTTCTCCAGTATTAAATATTATAAATATTCTCATAAATCCATTTTAAATAATAATAATGAGTGGCAATTCTTATTATAAATAATTTCAGCAATAATAAATATTCAAAATATTCTGACATTTCTTATTCCAAAGATCTTAGTAATGGAATAAATAATTTCTCCCATAATAAATTTTCAAAATATTCTCATAAATACAGTTTAAATAATAATTATAATAACTGACGTTTCTTATTCCAAAGATTTTAGTAATGGAATAAATAATTTCCGAATAATAAATATTCAAAATATTCTCATTATGCTGTTTAAATAACAATAACAATTGACATTTCTTATTCCACAGATCTTAGTAATTGAATAAATATTTTGTCCAATAATAAATACTATAAATATTTTCATAAAATACGTTTAAATAATAATAATGATTGGCAATTCTTATTATAAATAATTTCAGCAATAATAAATATTCAAAATATTCTGACATTTCTTATTCCAAAGATCTTAGTAATAGAATAAATAATTTCTCCCATAATAAATATTCAAAATATTCAAATAAATCAAGTTTAAATAATAATAATGATTGAAATTTCTTATTCCAAAGATCTTAGTTATGGAGTAAATAATTTCTCCCATAGCAAATATTCAAAATATTCAAATAAATCAATTTTAATTAATAATAATTATTGACATTTCTTATTCACAACATCTTAGTAATGGACTAAATAATTTCTCCAATAATAAATATTATAAATATTCTCATAAATCCAGTTTAAATAATAATAATGATTGGCAATTCCTATTATAAATAATTTCAGCAATATGTATTCAAAATATTCTGACATTTCTTATTCCAAAGATTTTAGTAATGGAATAAATAATTTCTCCCATAATAAATATTCAAAATATTCAAATAAATCAAGTTTAAATAATAATAAAAATTGAAATTTCTTATTCCAAAGATCTTAGTTGTGGAATAAATAATTTCTCCCATAACAAATATTCGAAGTATTATCATAAATCCATTTTAAATAATAATAATTATTGACATTTCTTATTCACAACATCTTAGTAATGGACTAAATAATTTCTCCAATAATAAATATTATAAATATTCTCATAAATCCAGTTTAAATAATAATAATGATTGGCAATTCTTATAAATAATTTCAGCAATAATAAATATTCAAAATATTCTTACATTTCTTATTCCAAAGATCTTAGTTATGGAATAAATAATTTCTCCCATAATAAATATTCAAAATATTCAAATAAATCAAGTTTAAATAATATTAATGATTGAAATTTCTTATTCCAAATATCTTAGTTATGGAATAAATAATTTCTCCCATAATATATATTAAATATATTCTCATTAATATAGTTTAAATAATAATTATAATAACTGACGTTTCTTATTCCAAAGATTTTAGTAATGGACTAAATAATTTTCGCCTAATAAATATTCAAAATATTCTCATTATGCTGTTTAGATAACAATAACAATTGGCATTTCTTATTCCACAGATCTTAGTAATTGAATGAATATTTTCTCCAATAATAAATATTATAAATACTTTCATAAATTACGTTTAAATAATAATAATGATTGGCAATTCTTATTATAAATAATTTCACCAATAATAAATATTCAAAATATTCTGACATTTCTTATTCCAAAGATGGTAAAGATGTAATGGAACAAATAATTTCTCCCATAATAAATGTTTAAAATATTCTCATAAATCCAGTTTAATAATAATGATTGACATTTCTTATTCCAAATATCTTAGTTATTGAATAAATAATTTCCCCCATAATAAATATTCAAATAAATCGAGTTTAAATATTAATAATGATTGATATTTCTTATTCCAAAGATCTTAGTTATGGAATAAATAATTTCTCCCATAATAAATATTCAAAATATTCAAATAAATCAAGTTTAAATAATAATAATGATCGACATTTCTTATTCCAAATATCTTAGTTATGGAATAAATAATTTCTCCCATAATAAATTTTCAAAATATTCTCATAAATACAGTTTAAATAATAATTATAACAACTGACGTTTCTTATTCCAAAGATTTTAGTAATGGAATAAATAATTTCCGAATAATAAATATTCAAAATATTCTCATTATGCTGTTTAAATAACAATAACAATTGACATTTCTTATTCCACAGATCTTAGTAATTGAATAAATATTTTGTCCAATAATAAATATTCAATATATTCAAATAAATCAAGTTTAAATAATAATAATGATTGAAATTTCTTATTCCAAAGATCTTAGTTATGGAGTAAATAATTTCTCCCATAACAAATAATCAAAATATTCAAATAAATCAATTTTAATTAATAATAATGATTGACATTCCTTATTCACAACATCTTAGTAATGGACTAAATAATTTCTCCAATAATAAATATTATAAATATTCTCATAAATCCAGTTTAATTAATAATAATGATTGGCAATTCTTATAAATAATTTCAGCAATAATAAATATTCAAAATATTCTTACAATTCTTATTCCAAAGATCTTAATAATGGAAAAAATAATTTCTCCCATAATAAATATTCAAAATATTCAAATAAATCAAGTATAAATAATATTAATGATTGACATTTCTTATTACAAAGATCTTAGTAATGAACAAGATAATTTCTCCAGTATTAAATATTATAAATATTCTCATAAATCCATTTTAAATAATAATAATGAGTGGCAATTCTTATTATAAATAATTTCAGCAATAATAAATATTCAAAATATTCTGACATTTCTTATTCCAAAGATCTTAGTAATGGAATAAATAATTTCTCCCATAATAAATTTTCAAAATATTCTCATAAATACAGTTTAAATAATAATTATAATAACTGACGTTTCTTATTCCAAAGATTTTAGTAATGGAATAAATAATTTCCGAATAATAAATATTCAAAATATTCTCATTATGCTGTTTAAATAACAATAACAATTGACATTTCTTATTCCACAGATCTTAGTAATTGAATAAATATTTTGTCCAATAATAAATACTATAAATATTTTCATAAATTACGTTTAAATAATAATAATGATTGGCAATTCTTATTATAAATAATTTCAGCAATAATAAATATTCAAAATATTCTGACATTTCTTATTCCAAAGATCTTAGTAATGGAATAAATAATTTCTCCCATAATAAATATTCAAAATATTCAAATAAATCAAGTTTAAATAATAATAATGATTGAAATTTTTTATTCCAAAGATCTTAGTTATGGAGTAAATAATTTCTCCCATAACAAATATTCAAAATATTCAAATAAATCAATTTTAATTAATAATAATTATTGACATTTCTTATTCACAACATCTTAGTAATGGACTAAATAATTTCTCCAATAATAAATATTATAAATATTCTCATAAATCCAGTTTAAATAATAATAATGATTGGCAATTCTTATAAATAATTTCAGCAATAATAAATATTCAAAATATTCTTACATTTCTTATTCCAAAGATCTTAGTAATGGAAAAAATAATTTCTCCCATAATAAATATTCAAAATATTCAAATAAATCAAGTATAAATAATATTAATGATTGACATTTCTTATTCCAAAGATCTTAGTTATGGAATAAATAATTTTTCCTATAATAAATATTCAAAATATTCTCATAAATCCATTTTAAATAATAATAATGATTGACATTTCTAATTCCAAAGATCTTAGTAATGAACAGATAATTTCTCCAATATTAAATATTATAATTTTTCTCATAAATCCAGTTTAAATAACAATAATGAGTGGCAATTCTTATTATAAATAATTTCAGCAATAATAAATATTCAAAATATTCTGACATTTCTTATTCCAAAGATCTTTGTAATGGAATAAATAATTTCTCCCATAATAAATATTCAAAATATTTAAATAAATCAAGTTTAAATAATATTAATGATTGAAATTTCTTATTCCAAATATCTTAGTTATGGAATAAATAATTTCTCCCATAATAAATATTCAAAATATTCTTATAAATACAGTTTAATAATAATAATGATCGACATTTCTTATTCCAAATATCTTAGTTATGGAATAAATAATTTCTCCCATAATAAATTTTCAAAATATTCTTATTAATACAGTTTAAATAATAATTATAATAACTGACGTTTCTTATTCCAAAGATTTTAGTAATGGACTAAATAATTTTCGACTAATAAATATTCAAAATATTTTCATTATGCTGCTTAAATAACAATAACAGTTGACATTTCTTATTCCACAGATCTTAGTAATTGAATAAATATTTTCTCCAATAATAAATATTATAAATATTTTCATAAATTACGTTTAAATAATAATAATGATTGGCAATTCTTATTATAAATAATTTCAGCAATAACAAATATTCAAAATATTCTGACATTTCTTATTCCAAAGATCTTAGTAATGGAATAAATAATTTCTCCCATAATAAATATTCTCCCATTAATTTTCAGCGGTGCACCGGAATTCAATTCATAAATATTGCGTGTTTTATATGCGGTAACTCTTTCTGATGAATTTTCTAACAATGCTTTGTTTGTTGAAACAATCTATTCGGTTTCGCTTTATTATTTATTAAGAAATTAATTTTCAGCGGTGCACCGTAATTCAATTCATAAATATTGCGTGTTTTATATGCGGTAACTCTTTCTGATGAATTTTCTAACAATGCTTTGATTGTTGAAACAATATATTCGGTTTCGCTTTATTATTTATTAAGAAATTAATTTTCAGCGGTGCACCGGAATTCAATTCATAAATATTGCGTGTTTTATATGCGGTAAATCTTTCTGATGAATTTTCTAACAATGCTTTGATTGTTGAAACAATATATTCTGTTTCGCTTTATTATTTATTAAGAAATTAATTTTCAGCGGTGCACCGGAATTCAATTCATAAATATTGCGTGTTTTATATGCGGTAACTCTTTCTGATGAATTTTCTAACAATGCTTTGATTGTTGAAACAATATATTCGGTTTCGCTTTATTATTTATTAAGAAATTAATTTTCAGCGGTGCACCGGAATTCAATTCATAAATATTGCGTGTTTTATATGCGGTAACTCTTTCTGATGAATTTTCTAACAATGCTTTGTTTGTTGAAACAATCTATTCGGTTTCGCTTTATTATTTATTAAGAAATTAATTTTCAGCGGTGCACCGGAATTCAATTCATAAATATTGCGTGTTTCATATGCGGTAACTCTTTCTGATGAATTTTCTAACAATGCTTTGTTTGTTGAAACAATCTATTCGGTTTCGCTTTATTATTTATTAAGAAATTAATTTTCAGCGGTGCACCGTAATTCAATTCATAAATATTGCGTGTTTTATATGCGGTAACTCTTTCTGATGAATTTTCTAACAATGCTTCGATTGTTGAAACAATATATTCGGTTTCGCTTTATTATTTATTAAGAAATTAATTTTCAGCGGTGCACCGGAATTCAATTCATAAATATTGCGTGTTTTATATGCGGTAACTCTTTCTGATGAATTTTCTAACACTGCTTCGATTGTTGAAACAATATATTCGGTTTCGCTTTATTATTTATTAAGAAATTAATTTTCAGCCCAGCACCGGAATTCAATTCATAAATATTGCGTGTTTTATATGCGGTAACACTTTCTGATGAATTTTCTAACAATGCTTTGATTGTTGAAACAATATATTCGGTTTCGCTTTATTATTTATTAAGAAATTAATTTTCAGCCCAGCACCGGAATTCAATTCATAAATATTGCGTGTTTTATATGCGGTAACTCTTTCTGATGAATTTTCTAACAATGCTTTGATTCTTGAAACAATATATTCGGTTTCGCTTTATTATTTATTAAGAAATTAATTTTCAGCGGTGCACCGGAATTCAATTCATAAATATTGCGTGTTTTATATGCGGTAACTCTTTCTGATAAATTTTCTAACAATGCTTTGATTGTTGAAACAATATATTCGGTTTCGCTTTATTATTTATTAAGAAATTAATTTTCAGCGGTGCACCGGAATTCAATTCATAAATATTTCGTGTTTTATATGCGGTAACTCTTTCTGATGAATTTTCTAACAATGCTTTGTTTGTTGAAACAATCTATTCGGTTTCGCTTTATTATTTATTAAGAAATTAATTTTCAGCGGTGCACCGGAATTCAATTCATAAATATTGCGTGTTTTATATGCGGTAACTCTTTCTGATGAATTTTCTAACAATGCTTTGATTGTTGAAACAATATATTCTGTTTTGCTTTATTATTTATTAAGAAATTAATTTTAGGCGGTGCACCGGAATTCAATTCATAAATATTGCGTGTTTTATATGCGGTAACTCTTTCTGATGAATTTTCTAACAATGCTTTGATTGTTGAAACAATATATTCGGTTTCGCTTTATTATTTATTAAGAAATTAATTTTCAGCCCAGCACCGGAATTCAATTCATAAATATTGCGTGTTTTATATGCGGTAACTCTTTCTGATGAATTTTCTAACAATGCTTTGATTCTTGAAACAATATATTCGGTTTCGCTTTATTATTTATTAAGAAATTAATTTTCAGCGGTGCACCGGAATTCAATTCATAAATATTGCGTGTTTTATATGCGGTAACTCTTTCTGATGAATTTTCTAACAATACTTTGATTGTTGAAACAATATATTCTGTTTCGCTTTATTATTTATTAAGAAATTAATTTTCAGCGGTGCACCGGAATTCAATTCATAAATATTGCGTGTTTTATATGCGGTAACTCTTTCTGATGAATTTTCTAACAATGCTTTGTTTGTTGAAACAATCTATTCGGTTTCGCTTTATTATTTATTAAGAAATTAATTTTCAGCGGTGCACCGGAATTCAATTCATAAATATTGCGTGTTTTATTTGCGGTAACTCTTTCTGATGAATTTTCTAACAATGCTTCGATTGTTGAAACAATATATTCGGTTTCGCTTTATTATTTATTAAGAAATTAATTTTCAGCGGTGCACCGGAATTCAATTCATAAATATTGCGTGTTTTATATGCGGTAACTCTTTCTGATGAATTTTCTAACACTGCTTCGATTGTTGAAACAATATATTCGGTTTCGCTTTATTATTTATTAAGAAATTAATTTTCAGCCCAGCACCGGAATTCAATTCATAAATATTGCGTGTTTTATATGCGGTAACTCTTTCTGATGAATTTTCTAACAATGCTTTGATTGTTGAAACAATATATTCGGTTTCGCTTTATTATTTATTAAGAAGTTAATTTTCAGCCCAGCACCGGAATTCAATTCATAAATATTGCGTGTTTTATATGCGGTAACTATTTCTGATGAATTTTCTAACAATGCTTTGATTCTTGAAACAATATATTCGGTTTCGCTTTATTATTTATTACGAAATTAATTTTCAGCGGTGCACCGGAATTCAATTCATAAATATTGCGTGTTTTATATGCGGTAACTCTTTCTGATGAATTTTCTAACAATGCTTTGATTGTTGAAACAATATATTCGGTTTCGCTTTATTATTTATTAAGAAATTAATTTTCAGCCTTGCACCGGAATTAAATTCATAAATATTGTGTGTTTTATATGCGGTAACTCTTTCTGATGAATTTTCTAACAATGCTTTGATTGTTGAAACAATATATTCTGTTTCGCTTTATTATTTATTAAGAAATTAATTTTCAGCGGTGCACCGGAATTCAATTCATAAATATTGCGTGTTTTATATGCGGTAACTCTTTCTGATGAATTTTCTAACAATGCTTTGATTGTTGAAACAATATATTCGGTTTCGCTTTATTATTTATTAAGAAATTAATTTTCAGCCCAGCACCGGAATTCAATTCATAAATATTGCGTGTTTTATATGCGGTAACTCTTTCTGATGAATTTTCTAACAATGCTTTGATTCTTGAAACAATATATTCGGTTTCGCTTTATTATTTATTAAGAAATTAATTTTCAGCGGTGCACCGGAATTCAATTCATAAATATTGCGTGTTTTATATGCGGTAACTCTTTCTGATGAATTTTCTAACAATGCTTTGATTGTTGAAACAATATATTCTGTTTCGCTTTATTATTTATTAAGAAATTAATTTTCAGCGGTGCACCGGAATTCAATTCATAAATATTGCGTGTTTTATATGCGGTAACTCTTTCTGATGAATTTTCTAACAATGCTTTGATTGTTGAAACAATATATTCGGTTTCGCTTTATTATTTATTAAGAAATTAATTTTCAGCCCAGCACCGGAATTCAATTCATAAATATTGCGTGTTTTATATGCGGTAACTCTTTCTGATGAATTTTCTAACAATGCTTTGATTCTTGAAACAATATATTCGGTTTCGCTTTATTATTTATTAAGAAATTAATTTTCAGCGGTGCACCGGAATTCAATTCATAAATATTGCGTGTTTTATATGCGGTAACTCTTTCTGATGAATTTTCTAACAATGCTTTGATTGTTGAAACAATATATTCGGTTTCGCTTTATTATTTATTAAGAAATTAATTTTCAGCGGTGCACCGGAATTCAATTCATAAATATTGCATGTTTTATATGCGGTAACTCTTTCTGATGAATTTTCTAACAATGCTTTTTTTGTTGAAACAATCTATTCGGTTTCGCTTTATTATTTATTAAGAAATTAATTTTCAGCGGTGCACCGGAATTCAATTCATAAATATTGCGTGTTTTATATGCGGTAACTCTTTCTGATGAATTTTCTAACAATGCTTTGATTGTTGAAACAATATATTCGGTTTCGCTTTATTATTTATTAAGAAATTAATTTTCTGCCCAGCACCGGAATTCAATTCATAAATATTGCGTGTTTTATATGCGGTAACTCTTTCTGATGAATTTTCTAACAATGCTTTGATTCTTGAAACAATATATTCGGTTTCGCTTTATTATTTATTAAGAAATTAATTTTCAGCGGTGCACCGGAATTCAATTCATAAATATTGCGTGTTTTATATGCGGTAACTCTTTCTGATGAATTTTCTAACAATACTTATATTGTTGAAACAATATATTCTGTTTCGCTTTATTATTTATTAAGAAATTAATTTTCAGCGGTGCACCGGAATTCAATTCATAAATATTGCGTGTTTTATATGCGGTAACTCTTTCTGATGAATTTTCTAACAATGCTTTGTTTGTTGAAACAATCTATTCGGTTTCGCTTTATTATTTATTAAGAAATTAATTTTCAGCGGTGCACCGGAATTCAATTCATAAATATTGCGTGTTTTATATGCGGTAACTCTTTCTGATGAATTTTCTAACAATGCTTCGATTGTTGAAACAATATATTTGGTTTCGCTTTATTATTTATTAAGAAATTAATTTTCAGCCCAGCACCGGAATTAAATTCATAAATATTGTGTGTTTTATATGCGGTAACTCTTTCTGATGAATTTTCTAACAATGCTTTGATTGTTGAAACAATATATTCTGTTTCGCTTTATTATTTATTAAGAAATTAATTTTCAGCGGTGCACCGGAATTCAATTCATAAATATTGCGTGTTTTATATGCGGTAACTCTTTCTGATGAATTTTCTAACAATGCTTTGATTGTTGAAACAATATATTCGGTTTCGCTTTATTATTTATTAAGAAATTAATTTTCAGCCCAGCACCGGAATTCAATTCATAAATATTGCGTGTTTTATATGCGGTAACTCTTTCTGATGAATTTTCTAACAATGCTTTGATTCTTGAAACAATATATTCGGTTTCGCTTTATTATTTATTAAGAAATTAATTTTCAGCGGTGCACCGGAATTCAATTCATAAATATTGCGTGTTTTATATGCGGTAACTCTTTCTGATGAATTTTCTAACAATGCTTTGATTGTTGAAACAATATATTCTGTTTTGCTTTATTATTTATTAAGAAATTAATTTTAGGTGGTGCACCGGAATTCAATTCATAAATATTGCGTGTTTTATATGCGGTAACTCTTTCTGATGAATTTTCTAACAATGCTTTGATTGTTGAAACAATATATTCGGTTTCGTTTTATTATTTATTAAGAAATTAATTTTCAGCCCAGCACCGGAATTCAATTCATAAATATTGCGTGTTTTATATGCGGTAACTCTTTCTGATGAATTTTCTAACAATGCTTTGATTCTTGAAACAATATATTCGGTTTCGCTTTATTATTTATTAAGAAATTAATTTTCAGCCTTGCACCGGAATTAAATTCATAAATATTGTGTGTTTTATATGCGGTATCTCTTTCTGATGAATTTTCTAACAATGCTTTGATTGTTGAAACAATATATTCTGTTTCGCTTTATTATTTATTAAGAAATTAATTTTCAGCGGTGCACCGGAATTCAATTCATAAATATTGCGTGTTTTATATGCGGTAACTCTTTCTGATGAATTTTCTAACAATGCTTTGATTGTTGAAACAATATATTCGGTTTCGCTTTATTATTTATTAAGAAATTAATTTTCAGCCCAGCAACGGAATTCAATTCATAAATATTGCGTGTTTTATATGCGGTAACTCTTTCTGATGAATTTTCTATCAATGCTTTGATTCTTGAAACAATATATTCGGTTTCGCTTTATTATTTATTAAGAAATTAATTTTCAGCGGTGCACCGGAATTCAATTCATAAATATTGCGTGTTTTATATGCGGTAACTCTTTCTGATGAATTTTCTACCAATGCTTTGATTGTTGAAACAATATATTCTGTTTCGCTTTATTATTTATTAAGAAATTAATTTTCAGCGGTGCACCGGAATTCAATTCATAAATATTGCGTGTTTTATATGCGGTAACTCTTTCTGATGAATTTTCTAACAATGCTTTGATTGTTGAAACAATATCTTCGGTTTCGCTTTATTATTTATTAAGAAATTAATTTTCAGCCCAGCACCGGAATTCAGTTCATAAATATTGCGTGTTTTATATGCGGTAACTCTTTCTGATGAATTTTCTAACAATGCTTTGATTCTTGAAACAATATATTCGGTTTCGCTTTATTATTTATTAAGAAATTAATTTTCAGCGGTGCACCGGAATTCAATTCATAAATATTGCGTGTTTTATATGCGGTAACTCTTTCTGATGAATTTTCTAACAATGCTTTGATTGTTGAAACAATATATTCGGTTTCGCTTTATTATTTATTAAGAAATTAGTTTTCAGCGGTGCACCGGAATTCAATTCATAAATATTGCGTGTTTTATATGCGGTAACTCTTTCTGATGAATTTTCTAACAATGCTTTGTTTGTTGAAACAATCTATTCGGTTTCGCTTTATTATTTATTAAGAAATTAATTTTCAGCGGTGCACCGGAATTCAATTCATAAATATTGCGTGTTTTATATGCGGTAACTCTTTCTGATGAATTTTCTAACAATGCTTTGATTGTTGAAACAATATATTCTGTTTTGCTTTATTATTTATTAAGAAATTAATTTTAGGCGGTGCACCGGAATTCAATTCATAAATATTGCGTGTTTTATATGCGGTAACTCTTTCTGATGAATTTTCTAACAATGCTTTGATTGTTGAAACAATATATTCGGTTTCGCTTTATTATTTATTAAGAAATTAATTTTCAGCCCAGAACTGGAATTCAATTCATAAATATTGCGTGTTTTATATGCGGTAACTCTTTCTGATGAATTTTCTAACAATGCTTTGATTCTTGAAACAATATATTCGGTTTCGCTTTATTATTTATTAAGAAATTAATTTTCAGCGGTGCACCGGAATTCAATTCATAAATATTGCGTGTTTTATATGCGGTAACTCTTTCTGATGAATTTTCTAACAATGCTTTGTTTGTTGAAACAATCTATTCGGTTTCGCTTTATTATTTATTAAGAAATTAATGTTCAGCGGTGCACCGGAATTCAATTCATAAATATTGCGTGTTTTATATGCGGTAACTCTTTCTGATGAATTTTCTAACAATGCTTCGATTGTTGAAACAATATATTCGGTTTCGCTTTATTATTTATTAAGAAATTAATTTTCAGCCCAGCACCGGAATTAAATTCATAAATATTGTGTGTTTTATATGCGGTAACTCTTTCTGATGAATTTTCTAACAATGCTTTGATTGTTGAAACAATATATTCTGTTTCGCTTTATTATTTATTAAGAAATTAATTTTCAGCGGTGCACCGGAATTCAATTCATAAATATTGCGTGTTTTATATGCGGTAACTCTTTCTGATGAATTTTCTAACAATGCTTTGATTGTTGAAACAATATATTCGGTTTCGCTTTATTATTTATTAAGAAATTAATTTTCAGCCCAGCACCGGAATTCAATTCATAAATATTGCGTGTTTTATATGCGGTAACTCTTTCTGATGAATTTTCTAACAATGCTTTGATTCTTGAAACAATATATTCGGTTTCGCTTTATTATTTATTAAGAAATTAATTTTCAGCGGTGCACCGGAATTCAATTCATAAATATTGCGTGTTTTATATGCGGTAACTCTTTCTGATGAATTTTCTAACAATGCTTTGATTGTTGAAACAATATATTCTGTTTTGCTTTATTATTTATTAAGAAATTAATTTTAGGCGGTGCACCGGAATTCAATTCATAAATATTGCGTGTTTTATATGCGGTAACTCTTTCTGATGAATTTTCTAACAATGCTTTGATTGTTGAAACAATATATTCGGTTTCGCTTTATTATTTATTAAGAAATTAATTTTCAGCCCAGCACCGGAATTCAATTCATAAATATTGCGTGTTTTATATGCGGTAACTCTTTCTGATGAATTTTCTAACAATGCTTTGATTCTTGAAACAATATATTCGGTTTCGCTTTATTATTTATTAAGAAATTAATTTTCAGCCTTGCACCGGAATTAAATTCATAAATATTGTGTGTTTTATATGCGGTATCTCTTTCTGATGAATTTTCTAACAATGCTTTGATTGTTGAAACAATATATTCTGTTTCGCTTTATTATTTATTAAGAAATTAATTTTCAGCGGTGCACCGGAATTCAATTCATAAATATTGCGTGTTTTATATGCGGTAACTCTTTCTGATGAATTTTCTAACAATGCTTTGATTGTTGAAACAATATATTCGGTTTCGCTTTATTATTTATTAAGAAATTAATTTTCAGCTCAGCACCGGAATTCAATTCATAAATATTGCGTGTTTTATATGCGGTAACTCTTTCTGATGAATTTTCTAACAATGCTTTGATTCTTGAAACAATATATTCGGTTTCGCTTTATTATTTATTAAGAAATTAATTTTCAGCGGTGCACCGGAATTCAATTCATAAATATTGCGTGTTTTATATGCGGTAACTCTTTCTGATGAATTTTCTAACAATGCTTTGATTCTTGAAACAATATATTCTGTTTCGCTTTATTATTTATTAAGAAATTAATTTTCAGCGGTGCACCGGAATTCAATTCATAAATATTGCGTGTTTTATATGCGGTAACTCTTTCTGATGAATTTTCTAACAATGCTTTGATTGTTGAAACAATATATTCGGTTTCGCTTTATTATTTATTAAGAAATTAATTTTCAGCCCAGCACCGGAATTCAATTCATAAATATTGCGTGTTTTATATGCGGTAACTCTTTCTGATGAATTTTCTAACAATGCTTTGATTCTTGAAACAATATATTCGGTTTCGCTTTATTATTTATTAAGAAATTAATTTTCAGCGGTGCACCGGAATTCAATTCATAAATATTGCGTGTTTTATATGCGGTAACTCTTTCTGATGAATTTTCTAACAATGCTTTGATTGTTGAAACAATATATTCGGTTTCGCTTTATTATTTATTAAGAAATTAGTTTTCAGCGGTGCACCGGAATTCAATTCATAAATATTGCGTGTTTTATATGCGGTAACTCTTTCTGATGAATTTTCTAACAATGCTTTGTTTGTTGAAACAATCTATTCGGTTTCGCTTTATTATTTATTAAGAAATTAATTTTCAGCGGTGCACCGGAATTCAATTCATAAATATTGCGTGTTTTATATGCGGTAACTCTTTCTGATGAATTTTCTAACAATGCTTTGATTGTTGAAACAATATATTCTGTTTTGCTTTATTATTTATTAAGAAATTAATTTTAGGCGGTGCACCGGAATTCAATTCATAAATATTGCGTGTTTTATATGCGGTAACTCTTTCTGATGAATTTTCTAACAATGTTTTGATTGTTGAAACAATATATTCGGTTTCGCTTTATTATTTATTAAGAAATTAATTTTCAGCCCAGCACCGGAATTCAATTCATAAATATTGCGTGTTTTATATGCGGTAACTCTTTCTGATGAATTTTCTAACAATGCTTTGATTCTTGAAACAATATATTCGGTTTCGCTTTATTATTTATTAAGAAATTAATTTTCAGCGGTGCACCGGAATTCAATTCATAAATATTGCGTGTTTTATATGCGGTAACTCTTTCTGATGAATTTTCTAACAATGTTTTGATTGTTGAAACAATATATTCGGTTTCGCTTTATTATTTATTAAGAAATTAATTTTCAGCCCAGCACCGGAATTCAATTCATAAATATTGCGTGTTTTATATGCGGTAACTCTTTCTGATGAATTTTCTAACAATGCTTTGATTCTTGAAACAATATATTCGGTTTCGCTTTATTATTTATTAAGAAATAAATTTTCAGCGGTGCACCGGAATTCAATTCATAAATATTGCGTGTTTTATATGCGGTAACTCTTTCTGATGAATTTTCTAACAATGCTTTGATTGTTGAAACAATATATTCGGTTTCGCTTTATTATTTATTAAGAAATTAGTTTTCAGCGGTGCACCGGAATTCAATTCATAAATATTGCGTGTTTTATATGCGGTAACTCTTTCTGATGAATTTTCTAACAATGCTTTGTTTGTTGAAACAATCTATTCGGTTTCGCTTTATTATTTATTAAGAAATTAATTTTCAGCGGTGCACCGGAATTCAATTCATAAATATTGCGTGTTTTATATGCGGTAACTCTTTCTGATGAATTTTCTAACAATGCTTTGATTGTTGAAACAATATATTCTGTTTTGCTTTATTATTTATTAAGAAATTAATTTTAGGCGGTGCACCGGAATTCAATTCATAAATATTGCGTGTTTTATATGCGGTAACTCTTTCTGATGAATTTTCTAACAATGTTTTGATTGTTGAAACAATATATTCGGTTTCGCTTTATTATTTATTAAGAAATTAATTTTCAGCCCAGCACCGGAATTCAATTCATAAATATTGCGTGTTTTATATGCGGTAACTCTTTCTGATGAATTTTCTAACAATGCTTTGATTCTTGAAACAATATATTCGGTTTCGCTTTATTATTTATTAAGAAATTAATTTTCAGCGGTGCACCGGAATTCAATTCATAAATATTGCGTGTTTTATATGCGGTAACTCTTTCTGATGAATTTTCTAACAATGCTTTGTTTGTTGAAACAATCTATTCGGTTTCGCTTTATTATTTATTAAGAAATTAATTTTCAGCGGTGCACCGGAATTCAATTCATAAATATTGCGTGTTTTATATGCGGTAACTCTTTCTGATGAATTTTCTAACAATGCTTTGATTGTTGAAACAATATATTCGGTTTCGCTTTATTATTTATTAAGAAATTAGTTTTCAGCGGTGCACCGGAATTCAATTCATAAATATTGCGTGTTTTATATGCGGTAACTCTTTCTGATGAATTTTCTAACAATGCTTTGTTTGTTGAAACAATCTATTCGGTTTCGCTTTATTATTTATTAAGAAATTAATTTTCAGCGGTGCACCGGAATTCAATTCATAAATATTGCGTGTTTTATATGCGGTAACTCTTTCTGATGAATTTTCTAACAATGCTTTGATTGTTGAAACAATATATTCTGTTTTGCTTTATTATTTATTAAGAAATTAATTTTAGGCGGTGCACCGGAATTCAATTCATAAATATTGCGTGTTTTATATGCGGTAACTCTTTCTGATGAATTTTCTAACAATGCTTTGATTGTTGAAACAATATATTCGGTTTCGCTTTATTATTTATTAAGAAATTAATTTTCAGCCCAGAACTGGAATTCAATTCATAAATATTGCGTGTTTTATATGCGGTAACTCTTTCTGATGAATTTTCTAACAATGCTTTGATTCTTGAAACAATATATTCGGTTTCGCTTTATTATTTATTAAGAAATTAATTTTCAGCGGTGCACCGGAATTCAATTCATAAATATTGCGTGTTTTATATGCGGTAACTCTTTCTGATGAATTTTCTAACAATGCTTTGTTTGTTGAAACAATCTATTCGGTTTCGCTTTATTATTTATTAAGAAATTAATGTTCAGCGGTGCACCGGAATTCAATTCATAAATATTGCGTGTTTTATATGCGGTAACTCTTTCTGATGAATTTTCTAACAATGCTTTGTTTGTTGAAACAATATATTCGGTTTCGCTTTATTATTTATTAAGAAATTAATGTTCAGCGGTGCACCGGAATTCAATTCATAAATATTGCGTGTTTTATATGCGGTAACTCTTTCTGATGAATTTTCTAACAATGCTTTGATTGTTGAAACAATATATTCGGTTTCGCTTTATTATTTATTAAGAAATTAATTTTCAGCGGTGCACCGGAATTCAATTCATAAATATTGCGTGTTTTATATGCGGTAACTCTTTCTGATGAATTTTCTAACAATGCTTTGATTGTTGAAACAATATATTCTGTTTTGCTTTATTATTTATTAAGAAATTAATTTTAGGCGGTGCACCGGAATTCAATTCATAAATATTGCGTGTTTTATATGCGGTAACTCTTTCTGATGAATTTTCTAACAATGCTTTGATTGTTGAAACAATATATTCGGTTTCGCTTTATTATTTATTAAGAAATTAATTTTCAGCCCAGCACCGGAATTCAATTCATAAATATTGCGTGTTTTATATGCGGTAACTCTTTCTGATGAATTTTCTAACAATGCTTTGATTCTTGAAACAATATACTCGGTTTCGCTTTATTATTTATTAAGAAATTAATTTTCAGCGGTGCACCGGAATTCAATTCATAAATATTGCGTGTTTTATATGCGGTAACTCTTTCTGATGAATTTTCTAACAATACTTTGATTGTTGAAACAATATATTCTGTTTCGCTTTATTATTTATTAAGAAATTAATTTTCAGCGGTGCACCGGAATTCAATTCATAAATATTGCGTGTTTTATATGCGGTAACTCTTTCTGATGAATTTTCTAACAATGCTTTGTTTGTTGAAACAATCTATTCGGTTTCGCTTTATTATTTATTAAGAAATTAATTTTCAGCGGTGCACCGGAATTCAATTCATAAATATTGCGTGTTTTATATGCGGTAACTCTTTCTGATGAATTTTCTAACAATGCTTCGATTGTTGAAACAATATATTCGGTTTCGCTTTATTATTTATTAAGAAATTAATTTTCAGCGGTGCACCGGAATTCAATTCATAAATATTGCGTGTTTTATATGCGGTAACTCTTTCTGATAAATTTTCTAACACTGCTTCGATTGTTGAAACAATATATTCGGTTTCGCTTTATTATTTATTAAGAAATTAATTTTCAGCCCAGCACCGGAATTCAATTCATAAATATTGCGTGTTTTATATGCGGTAACTCTTTCTGATGAATTTTCTAACAATGCTTTGATTGTTGAAACAATATATTCGGTTTCGCTTTATTATTTATTAAGAAATTAATTTTCAGCCCAGCACCGGAATTCAATTCATAAATATTGCGTGTTTTATATGCGGTAACTCTTTTTGATTTTTTTTTC
>CAWVRF010000837.1:0-17000 GCA_963932465.1 Maratus speciosus | reverse complement strand
AAATTAAGCGGTAAGAAATATCGCAGCCAAACTTTTCAGAAAAGTGTCTAAAATACCCCTTGAGATAAATGATAAATTTTACTTCAATCCTTTATCTGAATAAATAAAGCCACACACTAATGAATGATCCACTTAAGCTTCAGATAGGCGTATCATCGGTCTACTCGCGGTCTTTTTGCTTTGGTCAGGCGGAGTTTTCTTGTGCTTACACGGCGTTTATCATCCGACTAAAACCGATGAATTGCATTGCATTGAAACTATCAGAAATTATCTAGCTTCCATTTCTGAAACAACGAATGTTGATTACAATTCATTGTATAATATTGAAAAAATAATTGTAGGAAGCACATTTGAAGATAAACAAACCTTAATTCATCAATATTTCATGTAACAATAAAAAAAAAAAAAAAAAAAAAAAAACAAGTCATCATAAATCTGATTTTTATTCTTTTCAATTTTGTTTTTGTGTTTATTTTGCTTAATAATAATGTTTTATTGATTAAAACTGCAAGAACAGTTTTGAATTTAAAATTGTCTTAAATTAATTAAAAATACAGATTTTTACAAACATACTTTTCTCCAACTCCGGATGAGTGGCGGGATAACGAGGTTAAACTGTACTTCAAATTTTGCTATCACAGTGCTAAAAGTCAATGACAATCAATGCTCATCATAAGGGTTATAAAAGTATAGGATCGTTGAATTGTGTGCATTTAAAAAGGAGATATAAGCATCGCATTTTTCAAACAAATCATTGAATTTCGGCACCCAAGCAAAATTCTCAACCCAAAGAGCATAAAAGCGACATCTGTTGGGAATTATACACCTAAGCCTAATAAGTATCTATTTATGTGAAAGTGTAACAGAATATGAAGCTTGATTAAATTCCGTGTATTAGTTTTTGAGATCAAAAGAGTTTCATACCTATGTTCCAAATTTGTCAAAGGAGAATTAACTTAAGGTTCGTTTATTTGACTTTTGTTCTGAAGAATGATTTAAAAAGGATTGGGAAAACTTTAAGAGTTGATAGCACACACCAATACAAATAAATTTTACAAGGTGCGTCTAAAAAGTTTGGTGAATGGATGGATATCTCATAAACAACGCGAGTGAAAAATGCGTCCCTGTGCAGCCCCTCCCCCCTTAATGGAATTAAAGATTTGAAACTCTGCATGTTGTGAGATCAAAGGGGCAGGTAAATAGAAATCTCAGATGAAAGGGTGATAATTTATATGACTATTTATTTATTGGAGAGCTATAAATAAAGTAGATGGCGTTTTATATAAAAATAAAGATTCTAAACTTTGTATGTTGAGGGGGACAGATGGGAAGAAGAGTAAATTTTAGAGAGCAAGGTGAGAATTTAGATGATTGTTAATTTTTTCTTTTTATTAGAGACAGTGAGCAACAAATATGGCAGATCCTTCTTTTTAATAAAATTTTGAAACATTTTATGAAACTTTGTATGCTAGGGGGAGGGTAAAGGGATTAGCAGAAATTTTGGAAGGACAGGTAACTTAAGATAATTGATTTATTGTTGCTAGAGAGCAACAGACAAGACAGAAATTTTTATAAACATTTTATACTTTGTACTATGGAAGGGGTATCCAAAATGGGAGGGGGAATTTGATGAAGTTATAAGTAGAAATCTTCTGAAATATGAAAGATTCTCACCTCTGCATGGTTTTCCAAATGCAACTTTTTTTTTACCACTTTTAAAAATTTTCCTGACCAATAAGCAAATTTCCCACCTTTTTCTGTTTTTTCCGGTTGCTTGCCTCTCTGAGTATTTATAATTTGAAAGAGCCAAAATAATAATAATAAATATAAAATTTTAAAAAGAATTTAAAAACATGCTTTCATTAAAATTCTCAAAAATGTAAAAAAAAAAAAAAAAAAAAAAAAAAAAAAATACATTTTTTAAATGCACTAAAAAGTAGAAAAGTCTTGAAAAAACCTTAAATATGCGAAGTTTAAATTAAATTTCGGTGAGCTTGATTTTGGATCGCGAAAATCGCATCATAGCAGCGCCACCTGTTATATGATTTACAACGAAAACCTAATCAGCATCAATTTATGTCAAGGTCTAGCAGAATCAGTGACCCGGAGCCGAACAATTTTTGATGCTTCAGCTCTGGCTCCGCTCCTAGATAAAATACTGTGGCTCCAACTCGGCTCCGACTTCGCGCTTTTGAGTTGCAGATTTTAAATTACACATTTAATTTTTTGCTCACAAATTCTTTCTTCCTTTACCTTACTAAAGATCTAACAAAATGCGTTTTTCTTCTCATCAAACTTGAAATGCTTGTTCAGAAAATATGACATCTTTTAGCTTTTGCTTTTAAAATAGAAAGTTTGGTGTAATTTTAAACACAAAATCTTAAATTTCTTCCATACTTTTCAAACAACCAAAATTGTACAACTACACATGTAAACAAAAGGCGGCCATATTTTTTTTCAAATAGTGTTGTCACTTAGCTCAAGTAGAAAGTAGAAGTAAAGTAGTGTTACCATGTTTTGAGAAGGTTTCCATCTCTAATTTTAAAAAACCCCTAAAAAATGATATAATTAAAATACTGAATAATGATGTAATTAAAATATGAATTAAAATGTAATTAAAATATGAATTAAAATGTAATTAAAATATGAAAGCCTGGAAATTTAAAAGACTGAAAAAAAAAGATTTAAAAGAATATTAAAAACGAAAGGAACCCTGGAGCAGGGGAAAATTTAGAGCTCCAGCTCCAGGGAAAACACAGCTCCGGCTCCGGGCTCCAGCTCCAGCTCCGGGTCTCTGAGCAGAATATAAAGTTACACTGACAAAAAATTCTGCCATTGGCACCTAGAAAATAAATCGTGGCTCTAGAACAAATAGTCCCATGTCATCCTTATAAATTCTAGTTCTCTTTGCTAGAGAGTTCTAGCTATCTCTGTTAAAATTCAAGGTCGTTTTCCTATATTATCGTGGTCAAACTTATTTTAAAATCTCTACAAATAAATGCGAACACAGGAAATAAGTTTCAGTAACTATAATTCTAGTTTATGAATTAATTCTAGAAATCAAGGGATAATTTCTCGCAATTCAAACGATTCATAATACGAAGGTGTATCAATAAATTTTTGCCCTCACATAGAAATAATTGAGTAAAATTTATGAAATTGGTTCATTGTATTAGTCCTTTTCTATATAGTCACCGTGCACAGTAACACATTTCTGCAAACGGTATTTCAAAAAGAGGGGGTGAAATATATTCCAGGAGGCGCGATAGTAGACCCAGTGGGGGGCATTTTTCTAACTTTTGCCGACTCCCATATGTGACATATTGTTGGACAGGCCTGTGACCACTTATTCATGTTATCCACCCTCGAGCCCCTCACCCGAAATTTGCCCCCCGGGGGGCATGCATGGTGTCCGCAAAATTTAGAAAAGTAACAAATACCCTCAGTCCAGAGGGAGATATGCGGTTGTAATAGCTCAGACTTCAAAGTGTTAAAGGGGCTGGTCAATCAGCTTCCGATTTCCCCTCACTAATGTAAAGTCTATGGGCATTGGATGCATTCGTATGTTTAAATTATCTCCTCGGGATATTAATATTTTTAACTTCTATTTTTTGTGTACACTTCCTAAAAGATGTCTTTTTTTTTTCTTAGTTCTCAAAATATTTCTAAAATATAAGACTTCATTTTTGCCGACTTCGAAAAAAGGAGGAGGTTATCAATTCGACGCGTATGTATGTTTTTTTTTTTTTATGTATGTTCACCGATTGCTCCGGAACTTTTTGTCCGATTTATGTGATTTTGGTTTTAATTGAAAGAGGATACTCTCGAATTGGTACCACTTCCGTTTCATCTAAATTGGTTGAGTAGTTTTTTAGTAATTCAACAAAAACCAATAAAATAAAGGATTTTTCGCAAATTATCTTTCATTGTTGTAACCGGTTTTTCATTCATAAGCATAAAGCTGTGTATTCATATGCGTTATCGCCAAGTTGTCGCCAGATTTGGCGCCATTTGGTGAAATATCGCCAAATTTGGCGACCAAAATAAGTTGTCATAAATGAAGCCAACTTGGCTGTAACTGACTAATTTGGCGATATTCCCATTCAAATTCACTAATGTATCTTCTCCAATATGTTTCTTCACAATTTCTAATCGGCAGTCATATTTACAATTCTCAATTGCCAACCATTATTTAAAATGCTAAATAATACAGAAGCAAACTAAATTAATACATGAAAACATCTGAATTGTATCAAGAAATGAGAACATGTAAATTTTAATCAGATTGCCCGATAAAAGCAAAAAGTGCGCTTTTTTCTTTGCAGTAGTTTTTGAAGTCGGTTTTATTTTTGGTAAAAAAGTTTATATAGGAAGTGTTAAAATCTTACTCACAGTTCGCCCACTTTTAACGCACAAAATATTAAACTCAGCATAGATTTTAGAAGTATTTTGAAAAGTAAGAAAAAAGAGACATCCTTTAAGAAGAGTACACAGAAAAAAAGATGTTAAAATATGAATTTCCCGAGAAGATATTTTAAATAGACAAATGCACCAGCCCTCCCCCCCCCCGATCACGAAATCCCATGTTAGCCTATGGGAAAACTTTGAAGCGCGATTACTCCTTATTTAATATAATTATTAAAATACCGTCTTCACCATCAGAAAGTACACTTCAGATGCCGATG
The DNA here is from genome assembly GCA_963932465.1 of Maratus speciosus. NCBI lineage: Eukaryota > Metazoa > Arthropoda > Arachnida > Araneae > Salticidae > Maratus > Maratus speciosus. The sequence goes on along the minus strand of CAWVRF010000837.1, from coordinate 12,315 downwards.
AAGTGCGTTTTTAAAAATTGTTTACGTAAATTTTAAGTATTTTTATGAAGATGATAAAATTTAATCAAATGGAAATTTCAAAGTTTATAGAGATTTTTTATGTACTTGAAATTACGAGATAATTTTTAAAAACGCACTTCATCAGCATCTGACGCCTACTTTCTGAGGGTGAAGACGGTATTTTAATAATTATATTAGGTAATGAGCACTCGCGCTTCAAAGTTTTCCCATAGGCTAACATGGGATTTCGCGATCGGGGAGTTTCAGTGCCATGTTTTCCTAACCTGCCGAATTTAGATCCATCAATGTCAATCAAGTGATCGATCAAGTACTTCTGTTAGGAAGGGACCTGAAGTCGTCTTCGATGTACTTTAGGATAAAAAAAAAATACCAAGCCGGCCATTTTGTTTCTCCTGCAAACTTAACTATTTCAAATCTCCCCCAAAACCAGAAATCCATTAGTGAATGTCATTAGGGAGTAACCCTACTCAATAAGTATAATGTTTCAAATCACCAAAACACCAATCCATCTTTCTCCCGCGTATCTTCGTGCTTACCTTTTCCTGTTGAAAAGATTTCGTAAACATCTTTTTGTTTAACTATCTATATTATAAAGGACAAACATATCTGTGCGTAACGCATACGTCATTCTGCGAATGGCAACACTTTGAAATTTGAAATGAAATTTCGGCTTTGCAATTTTCGCTATTGCAAATTTTTAAACTTCTAAACATCCCACATTTTAAAGATTTACACCGTCGTATGCAGAAAAAATGCACTTTTAAATGCAATTTGTTTGAAAGCTGTATCTCAATTTATTTTTGAGATATTAATTTTTTTTATAGTTTTTAATACCAATTTTCTAATTGTGGCAACTGAAATACTTCATTTCTTTTAAAAGTGGTTCAGTTATCTTTATTGATTATATTCTTACTGATGCCATTTTCTCATTACAATTAAAATATATTTTTTTATTATTATTTGTACAGAAAATGACGTTACGCTTTAAAAAAGACACAATTTCCCTGATGATGCTGTTATATTTCACTATTTTTTCATTTCGCTGATATTGAGCTTGAGACAATAGGCTAAATATTTCAACGACTGAAAATGACGTCATATTTAAAAGAAAACGATAATTTTATTTGATAAAATGAGATATTTCTCCTTGAATACGTCTAAAAGTTATAAATTTCTGGAATTTTTACGCGCAGGTACAGAGATTATACTAAGACCTAAATCACGAGTGGGAATTTTAACATGGAAAGTTGAAATAGTTGACAAACGTGACTTCAAGCTTGAAAATATATTTATTAATAACCTATTGCGCGTTAAAATATTTTAAAATGGTTAATATGGATGTGAAAGGTGGAAAATGACTTGATTCGGTTTAGATTTAAAGGGGAAAAATTCTATGATTATGTCAAGGTGAAATCATTTTTGCTGATTTTTAATTCCGTAATACCAAGCATCAATTGATAACTTAATCAAAATTACGGCACAGATGTCATATACGCATCATATTGGCGCGATTTTTTTCTGACGCCAATTTGGCGAAAACATCAACAGCATAAACAACAACATCCGGCTTACCATATCAAGCAAAATAACGACACTTTGGCGCCAGTTAAGTTCCCGTTGTGTATATGACATCTGTGCCCAAAATTACTTATCTTGATTATATGTTACTTACTGATTACGTATATGAATAAAGTTTAAATTTTCAATAGTTTTAACAGTTGAAGTTTATGAAAAAAGTATTTTGTTAATCTTAGGTTAATATATGTTCAAGTGTAAGATGGATATTTTATTGTAATTATTGTTGTCGATGTATTATAAATTTGATGCTACAGTTCCTTTGTAAACATTTTCTTTCGTCGAAATTCGACGGGTTCCACCTTGTTTATATAACGAATCAAAATAAAGACAAAATTGTTTTTTTTTTTATCGTTTTTGAATTAAAATACAGTTCTTAATGCTGAACCATGGATGCTGATTTAAAAAAATAACGCTCAATAATTTAAAATCTTTCAATATTGTTGACGGACAGTTCATTTATTTATCTTATTAAAAGCATAAAATTAGGAGCCAAACTATGCAAATGATTTGGAATCAAACAGTGGATTTCAGTTATTGATAAATTTATTACATATTGAGTTATAATTGATTGAAAATCGACTTTGAAACTATTTTATGAAAGGTAATTTGTCTTTATAGAAAAAAAATGTATTGGGATTTCTTGATATCCAAATAAAAATTTCTGCAAATTTCGTAAATTATACAAATAATCATAAATTCTTTGATTGTATTAGAAAGCAGCAAGTATGTATTTGAGAACAGCTTTATAACTAGATTCAAGAGGTTTTTTGAGTGGCTTATTACACCTTGAATCTTAATTTAAGGCATTTTACAAATAATTTATTCTTATTGGTGAATTGAAAAAAAAAGGAAACTTCTTCAAAATAAACGACCAAGAGCGAGTATTACTCGCGCTCAGAGAGTTTCGCATAATATATATATGAATTAATTAACTGTATTATTTTTACTTTATTATTACTTTCAAACTATGCAAGCTACAGCTTTAGAAAATTAGCCAAATATCCATTTCTTTATAGTCTTTATGCTAAAACCAAAAAAATTCACATATTTTGGTTATTTATTTATTTAGTTTTTTTGGCAATTGAAAAACTTACTTTTTTTTTTCTTTTGTGCAAAAATTAAATTTTAAACCTTTTTGCATATATTATGGTTTTACTTTAGAAGTAGGTGTGTTGTGATTCTATTTTGTACAAAAATTGTTTTCTATATGCATAATTTAGAGTTTTATCATGCCCGCACCAATTAATAATTTTAATTCACGCATCAGTGGGTTAAATTTTTAATTTTAAATATCAATTTTGTATATACAGCATTTATTTTTCTGGATAATATAGCCAAGGATATATGCTTTAGGCAGAAAGGGATCTTAATTCCATATTATTTGTGTTTTGATACATTGAAAAAGGCGATGTTTTTTATCGTTTCGACAAACTCAAAAGTACTGTGCCCCGTTAGCCCCACCAGTGGCCGATAGGTTCTGTTGTCGAAGCTGGTAGACGGGAGGTACTGGGTTCGATCCCAATCACGCCCGTCGGCCTAATCGTTCGGAGTTTTCGTGGTTTTCTTTGAACCTTGGTTTTCCAAGCGTAAATACGGGTTAGATTCCCTTAGAAAGACACCCAATAAGGGCACTCTCCACCTTATGGCCTATACCCTCGTGCTAATAATTGGCCGTCATAAACACAACCAACGTGTGCCGCCTTAATTCGGTACTGACAATAAAAGTAGTGCATATTAAAAATTTATTTTCATCTGAAGCATAGTTTTGCTTAAACTTTTTGTGAAAATTCTAACAACCTGACTACTTGCAAGAAATATTAATATGACACGCAAAAATTATTCTAAGTTGAACCCGACTCGCAGAAAGAAAATAAGAATCACCCCAACCTGGAAAAAAATTCTTTCGGCTCGGCCTACAGGCGCAGGTAGATTTCGAAGTTAAGTGCTAATGTCAACAACAAAAACTAAATCATGATTAGAGATAAACCCACTTTAACAATTTTATCTGGCCGCTGTTGACGAGTTTTTAGTTCGTTTTTGTATAAGAGCTGGTTTTATCAGAATCATGTTAAGGCGGTATTAAAAAAAATATTTTCCCATGCTCAACAACTTTGAATTTTCTGGCACATTTTCAAATTCATTTTTAAAAGAAAAAATATGAAACTTGCGGACGTGATTTTTGAAGATATTTATAAGTGACCTGTGTTTTCAATTTTCTTTCAATTAATTAAAACTTGATTTATAAACAATTATTTTCTCAGTAGGACAATATTTTTCGTTTCCAACACAATCGCTTCGGGAAATTCGATTCAAAATGCCCAATTTGACATCATTTTTTGAAATATATTCTATCTCTATCAAAAAATTGACCATTACGATACGTTATATAGTATCTGAATAAGAGAATCTACCAATTGGATGCGTTTGAGAGCAAAAATGAATTTAAAAATGAGTCAGAAAATAAGCAGTTTGGATTTGAATACACCTTTCAAACGATGATTTTAGGTAGATTTCGTATGAAATACTACCTATTGGGATCGTTCCTATGTTGGAATTTCGGAAAATATTTTGCAGATCTACACCGATCATGACCCCTAGAACCCAAAACCACACCACCCCCCCCAAAAAAACTATATCTATATATATACATCACTTATTTATGGACACGATAACTTTCGTAATTCTGCACAAATCTTTTCCAAACTGATACATAAAATAAAGGGGCGGAAAATCTTTTTGCGCCCCTGGAGCCCATTTTTAATTTTATCAATAATATGTGATATATAAAATTTTGGCCTTATTTTTAGAAGTAATAAAAACTTTAAACTAATTTTATATGTACAAAAATTAAGAAATTATGGCATTTTTCCGGTTTTCACAAAACTTTCCATCCCCTTGGTCCGATTTTGCCCATTAACGAACTTGACCGAGATTTTATGCCCCTTGATTTTATGCATCAGTTTGGAAGAAATTTGTGTAGAATTACGGAAGTTATCGTGTCCATAAAAAAGTGATATTATATATGTATAAAGTTTTTTTACTGAGGTTGGTTTTGGTTTCTAGGGGTCATGATCGGTGTAGATATGCAAATTTTTTTCAGAAATTCCTACGTAGGGGATAATGTAATAGGTAGTATTTCATAAGAAATCTACCTAAAAGAAAATTAGGGACAACCCGGCCCGATCCGATGTAGGACTTTTATTCAACAATCCCGGAGTGTCCAATATTTAGAAGTTTTACTATATTTAAATAGTAAAAATATAGATTTGTCCTTTTTTTTAATAATAAAAATTAAGATTGGTATAGGAGATAAATTCTAGATTTAGGAAAGTAAACATGATTTACTTTCATTTCATTTCGAGTTCGGGTCGGGTTGCGGGTTGATGAAAATTATTTTGGTGGTTTCAGATCGGGTACGACCGGGCCCACCCAGGACTCTAGTTTAGGTGCTACTGCGAAACTGCGAACCACAAATACGTCTCAGTTGCACTGCACTGTTTCATGTATTTGGATGTTAGTTTTTGCGAAATATTGAACATAAGAATTTTCACGATCTGCTTATTAAATTTTTATGACTTTAATTTTCTGTCAAATAAATCATATGCACCGAAGTCTGATGAATTGAAACTTATATTACACTAACGCGTTCTACGTTGTCTGTAATGGTGTGTGAAATGTTCAAGATTTTTATTGCTATTTTTCAGTTCGAAAATTCTCTAATATTTGCATAAATATGGGCATAATAGTACACTTTTATTAGACGGTAAATGTAAGATAATTGTTAATATCGCAGGATCTCTTTGCTTCCCAATCGTAATCCCCTAATTCATCAAATTATTTCCATAAACGCATATTACAGCTGCATCATACAAATGAAGAAAGGAAAATGTACACTGTAAAAAGAAATTTGTAAAGTTACTAAAATTTTTCTAGGAAACTGGGATTCCAGGAACTTTTTATGTAACGGCAACAAGAAAAATTCCTGTAACAGATGCTGTTACAGAAATTTTTGCTGTTGCCGTTACATAAAAAGTTCCTGGAATCCCAGTTTCCTAGAAATATTTTAGTAACTTTACAGATTTTTTTTTACAGTGTACTGTACAGTGTACTGTACAGTGTAATGCAAGATTATACAACTTTTATATTGGTTTGTTGCATATTTTCATAGATTTAAAAGACACGTTGAAAGTAATTGCAAGTAAAATGTGTATTAAGCAAGAACGAGTTTTTCTTTTATTTAAACCTTGTGTATTTGTTTTTTTAAATGCCTCCTATTACAAATACATGCATATTTTTTGATAGGAACAACCATTATATAAGTAATAGTACTCCATCCGAAAATAATTTAAATTAAATAATTACAGTCAATTTTGTAGAAAATTTAAATTATTTATAATTTAAACATAATTAGTAACAGCTCTTAAAAAATAAATCGAGTTGATTTTCTTTTATAACATGATCAAATCCTTTAAAAGCATCTTACGATATTGTTATAAATATGCTCATTAAAAAAAAGAAACTATTTTAGGCTAAATGTTGAATATTTTTTATCTATTTTGTGTTCTCATAGTTGTATCATATAGTCTGCATAGTGTTTATTCGCGTTAACAAATATTTTAAGAAAACTCTTCAGGGAACCAGATATGTTCTGTTCATTAATTTTTGCTAATTTTCATACTATATGCATACAAACCTGACTTTAGACTCACTATATATGTTATTGGTTGTAGAAAAAAGCCTGTATTAAAAGTAGAAATTATTTTAATCATAAAATTTGGAACATTAAATTACAAAAAAGGGAGAAATGTTGTATTAGAGTTGTTCTTAAAAAAGAAGAAGGGGGGGGGGGGTTGAGAAAAAAAACAGTTGATTTAACACAATACTTATATGGCGCATAATTTACGAGGTACTTTCTAATAATTAGCAGCATGTGATTTAAACTTACAAATGTTATGATGGATTATAATTCTATTAAAAATTACTCTTTGCAATACTATTATTGTGGGTGAAACAATTTGATAATACCATATTCTTGCAGTGAAATATCGGTAATCTGTTAATAAAAGATGAAAATTCTCTTATTTTGACGATAATATATACATTTGAATGAATCGAAATAGTAAAGTAATTAATTTTCAAGATATTATCATGTAATAATTCCTTGAAATAAAACATATGATTAAAATAAAAATGTTCCATACTTGCTAATTAACACCCCCATCCCTCCCTCACCTCTGAAATGCGTTACTTTAGAATTAGAAATTTTATGCACGACTATAACACTTAAGGCGTTTTTTTTTTTTTTTTTTTTTTTTTTTTTTTTTTTTTTTCTCACAACTCAGCAACTCAAAACTGACGTATTTACCGACTCATTTTATGCATAAATGCATGGAAATATCAGTTATTACTATTGAGATAATTTAAAATGAAACAACATTTTGCATTTTCGATGATTGTATATCATATTAAGTTCTAATTAATTGTTTTCTAAAAACAAGCTTTCCCGGGCTGTAGAATCCCGAAAATCGGCTTAAAACACAAACTTGGAGGGAATATTCCGCAATATTTTTGTCTTTATAAAAAGATGAAAAATGCTGTTCGATTTCTTAGTTCATGAAGAACAATTTTTGCATTAACATAAACTACACACTAATACACTTGTTTACACTAATACTAATAATCACTAATGCATTTGTTGCATTAACAATAACTTTGTGAATATGTCAGAAAGCAGCCAGTTTGGATTACAATGTTTCAGTAATTTTTCATTTTTTTAAATATTTTTCCCCCATAAAATATGTTTACTCTCTCTCCTTTCTTTTAATAACCTTAGAAAAGTGAAAATATTGCAATAAAGTTTGGAAGAGATTGATCTTGCTTTATGAGAAATGAAATAAGATCAAGACAAGCTCCAGAAATTTTCACTTTTCGCGCTCAAACAACAAGAACATGTACTGCACATTGAATATGATTGCTATTATTTTTAACACTGATTTACTGCATTCTTCCTGCATTTTTCTTGATGTTGTATTTCAAATAATGTGAGGCTAAGTTCACATTATTAGTACAATATTTTCACTGTTATTAACTATTTAACAGAAATTTATCTAGCTATTTTTTTTTTCTAATAAAAATATAAAAAAATATATAAAAGCACTTTCTCTTGATATTATATTTCAAATAATGCGAGACTAATTCCATATGCTTAGTACCATATTTTCACGGTTACTGTTTAATAGAAATTTATCCAAATATTTTCTTCTAACAAAATTATTAAAGCATTATTCTGCAAATTTCCTAAATATAAAAAAAATATTAGTTTAGTAAATCGGAAGCTTTTCCTTATTTCATTTTCTGCATTATTTATATTTACGGTAATTGTTGAAAAATGAAATTCCGTCAGCAGTTGCATATTTCTTTTCCATTGTAGAATTCAGAAATAAAAAATCATTTCCTACTGGTCAATTACTGACGAACCACCCTATATGTAGGTACATGGTATATATAATTTAGATAGAACATACCGATTTGCTTCGAAATTGTGTTCTTTTTAATTATTTTATACCGTGTCTTATTATTATTACATTATATAATATAAATTAGGAATTTTACTAAAATGTTTACTTCAAAATAAGCTCCAAATTTAACGGATTTTATGAAATTTCCTTTGCTTTTACCAAAGATTGGAAATCACCGCACGATTTCCCAGTTTGTGAATGTCAATACCTGAAGATATTTTCAGTTTAAGATTGCAAATCAATTGAGCAATCGTGACAGAAGGTAGCCACTTTCGGGGAGAGGGGGAGTGGGGTGTCCATACATAACTTTATCAACATTTTGCTAATTTTGACACCCCCCCCCCCCCACGTACCACCATCACCTGACGAAATAGTTAACAGTGTCAATTTTTTTTTCTTTTCTTTCGTGTGCTTCGGAATAGCATTCAGAACCACGGGGTTGAAAAGCGCTGCGTTTTGAAATTTTTCGCTTATATTTCATGTTTTGATCGAGATTTAAATATTTTCAGGAACAAGTACAGCTTATGCATGAATTCTTTTCTCTATTTTATTGCATCATCATGCACATTTCCATGTTATTATTAAAATGTAAATCATTTATTTTAATTAATAAGTAGATACGAATTTTCTAGCATGTATTTATCGAATAGCAATTGCTATAAAATAAATCGAAAGTATTTTGTGAATGCATTTACCTTTATTTATGCTGCATCAAGTGATGAAATCTATAAACAAATTTGCTATTTGCTAGCCGCACTACTTGTACACCATGTGATTTGCAATGTGAGATCCTATTAATATTGTCCATAAGAAAATAATTTTAAATGTATGATGTAATTTTCACCCTTTTAGGGGCAAAGCACTTGCATTGCTAAAATGTTGAAATGAATGATTGGCACGATAATTTACGTACAAATTTATTTGCAAATAACAAAAAGCGATTTTTTCACATATGTAATAAATGAAAAAAAAAAATAATAATGCAAAAATCTTGGTGCCATTATCGCATTTGAGAATTAAAATTAAGTGTTTACATAAACATACCACCGCCCCTGAAAGGGTTAAATGCGTTTCGTGTGCAAAAATTTAATTACAGCTTTTATTTCCCCACTATTTTAATATTCACGTGTAAATATATTATTCCATTTAAAAGTGTTTGGGAATATCAGTATTTGAATTTTTTAAATATATGACCTAATTTTCCCTATTAAAAGTTTTCACTCATAATACTTTAATTATTTTAGGCATCTTTCATATGACAACATAAATTTTACATATGACGTATTTGTCCCCATTAAATGCGGTTCGCGAGCAATAATTTAATTTTTTTAAGATTTTCTTACTTTTTTAATATTCACGTGTAAATACAATTTGTATGACATAACTTTCCATATTTTCTGCTTTTAACAATTGATCATTTTATTATTATTTTAAAGTTTCATTTCTGTTTTTAACAGTAACGTGTAAATACATTTCTTATTTGAGAGGCAATATAATTCTTTCTGCTGTTTTACAAATTAGCATCAACATAAAAAATTACCCTTTCTAAATATGAAAAGAATTCCCTTGAAATAATGAAAATTCGAATAAAAGATTGAAAAAAAAAAAAAAAAACCTTCATAAAACTAGTAAAATTAAAAAAAAAAAAAAAATAAGCGCAGTTTTCACACCACTAGCTTGAGAAGTATATCCCTAGAAACATATATTAAACTCCTATGCATAGCGTGGCTGAGAGGTTCTGCTCTCGAAGCTGGTAGACGGGAGGTGCTGGGTTCGAAGCCAATCGCGCCCGTCGGCCTAACCGTTTCGGAGTTTTCGTGGTTTTCTTCGAAACCTTGGATTTTCATGCGTAAATACGGGTTGGGTTCCCTTAGAAAGAACCCCAAGGAGGGCACATCCCCTATGGCCTATATCCCTCGTGTAGATAATCGGCCGTCAAAAATTAACCAACCTATGCATAGCTTTGTTCCTAAAAAACTTTTTTAATGGACCTATTCTGACCGACTTTAACATTGAAAATCACTTTAAATAGTTCTTCGATTTAAAAATTGTCTACTTTAGCGTGTATATATAAGATTTCTTTATAATACTACCAATTTTCATATTTTTGTGTGTAGTAGTTTTCTTAATATTAGCGAAGAAAGACCTCCGGTCACAAAAAAAATCATTTACACCGGCGGCGGTGGTGTATATTTTTTTTAGAATAGAGAGAAATCTGACAGAAAGGTCTTTTTTCCCCCTTTTATTTTTATTCTAGTAACAAAAACTAAGTACAATTTTTTTCAATATTTGTTTAATCTATAGAAATTACTATTACTACTATTACTACTACTACTACTAATAATGTAATAATAATAATTATTATATAATTTTATTATTAAATAATAATTATTATATATTACTATTATTGCGAGTCGACACACTAATAACTTGGCGGATTCGACGAATGAAAATGTTTAAAAGACAGTGATTGACTGAATTTATAAAAAGCTAAGAAAAATAATTACAATAATTAATCAATATTATATTGGCTAACCTAACTCTTAAAACAAATATTATTTTAAACTAAAGTTTAACATAGAAAGACCGGAATGTTTACTCCAGTTTCATAAAAATATTTAATACCAGAATTTTTATTTAAAACTGTTTGAGTTATTTAATTAACCCTTTCTTTCTTTGTATCATTTAAACTTAACTCCTAAATAAATTTCTGAATCGGAACAAAATATATTCATTTGGTAGGGGCCAAAATGGCCCCTCACCATCATTCTAGTCTTAATTTCAACTTTTATAATTATTGAGACATTAAACTTTATTTATATACGTTACAATTAACATGCAATTAAGATAAAGAAATCATGAAGTTACTAATTATTATTATTACTATTATTGTCACCCATGCATTAAATATTCGCGATAAAGACATTTCTTAATTATTTTTAGCAAAGAAGATTGTTACAAATTCATTTTTAATTGTCTGAAAAACATACGAATTTCTCACTTGTATTTCAGACGAAGCATATAAAATACAAGTATTAAAATTTAATAATTTAGTACTTATACAAAATAACCATATTTGTTTCTAGCTGAAAAAAATAAAATTTGATGGAATTTTTCAAGTTGAACTGTTAAGAAAGATAATCAACAGGAAACGATTAATGGTTTTCAGAAGTGCCATCTTGAGAATAACCACATCACCCAGAACCTCGTTGAGTGTTTGTAATTAGCGACCCCTGGATTTGCAGATGTTTGGGGGAGAATATTTTTCTGAAAAAGGATCGAAATGGCGCATTTGTGAAGATCAGCATTTGAGTTTTTTGTGTTGCGTTTTTAACCTTTTTTTTTTCGCTTCATACGTGTCATCGCCGTTCGTTAATAGGACCTACCAAGAAACTGCAGGGGGTTCTGGGGAGATTTTTCGGCGGATTTGGAATAAATCTTCAGTGCAGCGGCTCCTATCAGTAGTGGGCCAAGGATATTTTATTGTTAAAGTGTTAGTGGATTTCAAAAGATATAACTTTATCACTTTAAGGGGAAGGGTGGGTCTAGCATTTGATATCGTAAGATATCTCTGAGGGAAGGAGGGGGGGGGGGGGGGGTTGTCTTTTGATATCGTTATCTTTTTTGATCTACCCAAAATTTTCTTTTTTTGTAACTTTTTTTTACTTCAATATAGTCTGCAATCTTTTTTTTTTAAAGTCTGTTATCAATTTTTATGAAAATACAAATTTATTATTCTAAAATATTTAATATCCCAAAGCTCGCCATTCTTATTCTTCTGCCATATGCGCATATAACTCGTTATTAGAGAAACCAGCTTCGAAATGATACTTGCCATGTTTACCAGTGAAAAATGGGGAAGAAAGTTGCCCATTTGTTTCGTTAACACTTTCCAACAAAGTTGAAAAGTGTTTATGCATTCGGTTTGTCTGTTCGTCTGTCCATGCTCTAACTCCCGTAAATATGCTCGAATTTTCATACAATTGATGAACCTTATTGAGGGTCACCTAAGCATGTTTGCTATTGTATATGAAGTATGTGAGATTAATAGTTCATTTGCAGGGTCACTCAAAGGTTATTTACAACTCCATTACATTATGGTATAGGGGGGAAAATCGTTTGCAGAGTACAGTGAAACCTCCCTGTGCGACCACCTCCCTGAACGACCATATTTTCTGGAACGAAATTCATTCCCATA
>CAWVRF010000836.1:0-87000 GCA_963932465.1 Maratus speciosus | reverse complement strand
GCCCAGTTGGCGTCCCTTTTGGCGACTCATTTTGGGTCGCCCAATTGGGCGATCTATCGCCAAGTGGGTGACAAACTGGGCGGTATTGGGTGACAGAACAGGGTCCACCCTAGGGTAACCCCTTATTGAAAGTACTTTCATTGACCTTGAATAACCAATGGCCGCCATTTTATTTCCCATACAAAACTAAAATGAATTAATTAAAATTGAATAAATGAATTAATATTTGAAAAAACTGTCCATCCATTGTCATCCAGTACAAGTTCAAAAAAATTTATTTCAACTTGATAGGATGAATAATGAGTATTTTATGAACGATTGAAAATTTGAACAAGATATATAAATATATAAATAAATATAGGGAGAGTGTGAACTAATAGTAAGAATTGAAAAATACAACTATAATGCATAGTCTACTATATACATAAAATGAAAATTTTGATAACTTGAGTTCTGCTAAATGAATTTTGATGGGATAATTTTTGAGGGGAGATTTTAGAACATTGCATATTCACTGTAAAAAAATCCCTGCCGGCCCGGCCTACAGGCGGAGGTAGATTTCGAAGTTAAGAATACTACTTTCACCAACAAAAACTAAATCATGATTAGAGATAAACGCACTTTAATAATTTTATCTTACCACTTTTGACGAGTTTTTATCTCATTTTTATATAATAGCTGGTTTTAGCAGAATCATGTTAAGGCGGTATTTAAAAAAATACATTTCCATGCTGAACAACTTGAAATTTTCATTTTTAATAGAAAATTATGAAACTCGCTGACATGATTTTTGAAGAGATTTATAAGCGACCTGTGTTTTTATTTTTCGTTCAATTAATTAAAACTTGATTTATAAACAATTATTTTCTCAGTAGAACAATTGTTTCTAACACAATCGCTTCGGTAAATTCTGTTCAAAATCACCCCTTTGACATCATTTTTTGAAATATATTCTGCCTCTATCAAAAAATCGATCATTACAGTACATTACATAGTTTTTGAATAACAGATTCTACCAGAATACACCCTTAATAAGATGATTTTTTTCTTCAACCGCTATGTATTTTTAATTTATTTTTGCTGTAAGAATTGGTCCTATTAAAACTTGCCTGTATAAATGTTATAGGCAATATTAAGAAGATATATGATAAATTCATGAAGATTTTATATCTTGTAAATTGAGGGAGTTATGGATTTTTTTCTTCTTCAACCCCTCTTTTTGTTTTCGCTTTTAATTTTTTTTTTTTTTTTTTTTTTTTTTTTTTTTTTTTTTTTTTTTTTGCGGTACGAATTAGTCATATCAAAAACTTGTGAATAGTTGTAGATAATATTAAGGAGATTTATAATAAAATAAATTGGATTTGATATCTTGAGAATTGACGAAGTTATGAATTTTTTTCTCCCAAAAACCCTATTTTTGCGCCCCTTGAGCCCATTTTTAATTTTATGAAAATTCTGTGATACATAAAATTTTGGCCCTATATTTAGAAGTAATAAAAACTTTAAACAGATTTGATGTGTACAAAAATTAAGAAGTTGTGGGGTTTTTTCAGTTTTCCCAAAACCCCTCCCTATTTCCATCCCCTTGGTCCGATTTTGCCCATTCAGGGACTAGACCGAGATTTTATGCCCCTTGATTTTATGTATCAGTTTGGAAGAGATTTGTGCAGAATTGTGGAAGTTATCATGTCCAGAAGAAAGTGATATATATATATATATATATATAGAGAGAGAGAGAGAGAGAGAGAGAGAGAGATAGATAGATAGATAGAAGATATATATATATATATTATATAAAGTTTTTTACTGAGGGTGGTTTTGGGTTCTAGGGGTCATGATCGGTGTAGATCTGCAAAAATGTTTCAGAAATTCCAACATAGGAACGATCCCAATAGGTATTAGTATACAGGTATAGTATTTCATACGAAATCTACCTAAAAATGTTCATAAAATGGGTGCCACCCTTGCTGACTCCATTATATTGAGTCATTTAATCGATATAACTGAAGTTACATTAAACTAATGTGTAATATTACACCATCATTATATGAGTAGTCCAAAAATTGTTGCCACCCATTTTATGGTGTAGCGTTACATACATCGTCGTACCTTGCTCAGTTATAGGATTAGGGACTGAAATTCTGTATTCAGGCATATTCCTCCCCACTTAATCGGGTCACGGATAATCGAATATCCCGCTTATTCGATTAGAATCCTCCGGAACCAAATTAATTCCTATTGGTTGTATGCTATTTTTCACCGCTTAAACCAAATATCTTTTACGAACGTCCCCGCTTAATCGAAAATCAACTGTGTGACCGATGTTTGAAAATAGGCGCGGAAAGCACGTTTCAGCTAGAATTGCCTTTCACCTTTTGTCATTTTTAGTTCCTTTACACTGAAAACAAATTTTCAGTTCTTCCTACAATGATTTCGGCCGGTGACTCCTTTAAGATTCCACTTAAACCACTTTAAACGATTTTTTAAGGCAGTATAAGTAACGTAAATTAGAAGTATCAAATTTTTGACCAAATTCAAACGAGCTGCATTGTGATGTAAACCATATAAATGTATGTACTGACATTAAATTAATATGTATTTACTTTATATTAGCATTTGTATTTATTTTAGTTTAAGTTATTCTATTATGCTGTTAATGAAATATACCGTAGATGGTTCTTTTACCTTTTTATTACGCATTAAATATTACAGTTATGATTTCCCGTTTAATCAAATAAGTTTTTCAGGGATGGTTTTAGTATATTGCATATCGTTCTATAATTATTGACCAAATCTTACTGTAAATGATTAACTAAAAGTGTTGGTGGCCCAAATATTCTCTGGCACATTATCTATATGACTAGCAAAAGCCATGCTTTGTTTGGATTCGCAAAGCATTATTTAATAAGATAAATATTTGAAAGTAACACTATTTTTTATATTATTCTTGCATCTTTATTAAGCAAAAACGTTATTTTATGTTTTGACGCATTTTAATTTTAGAAATGCAAATTCAGCCAAATAACTAAGAATTTCTTCGGAGTTTTTTATTTATGATTATGATGACTATGATGACTATGATGATTATGACTAGTATAAATAAAAATATTTGCAAAGCAAAATTTTACAAAATATTTATGTAACGAATTTAACAATTAATTTTATTAGTTTACAATTCTTTTGTTGCCACTTTACAAAAAAAAAAAAAAAAAAAAAAAAAAATCATAATATAATTCTTTTAAAATGCGTAAGTATCGTCTGCGTAAATGGTTTACCATAATAAGAATAAATTGTGTACTTGAATTCTTAAGACTATTATAATTTTATATTATATTATTATAATTTTCACAAATTTAAATTCATTAAAAATATAATATAATTTTCATTAAACAAATGCGTCTCTCCATTCTAAAAAAAAGTAACTAACGCTGTCACCGCTTCCGCCGGTTTTGAATTTTTTGTGACCGGTGGTCTTTCTTCATTAATATTAAGAAAACTATTGCATAAAAAAATATGAAAATCGGTGGTATTATAGAGAAATGTTTGATAAACACGCTGATGCAGACAGTTTGAAAATCGAACAATTATTTTAAGAGATATTTAATGCTAAAGTTGGACAAAATCATTCCATTAAAAAAAATTTTATAGGAGCAAAAACTGTTCATGGGAATTTAATCATTCTTAGATCATTTTATTCGTTAGAAGTTCCCGGTGTGCAGACTGCATTTATTTTTTTAATTTGACTCATTTTTTGAGGTTTTATATCTACTTTAAATTCAAATTTTCAGCATTTCGAGAGATATTTTTTACAACTTTTAGAAAGTGGTATTAATTTAAACTGTTGCCAACTGTATAAACAGCACAAACAATGTTTGCTTCAAATAAAAAGAAATATTTACACGTGAGTATTATAGACATAAAAAAAACTTTACATTAGAACTAAATAATCAGGTATAAAAAGCAGGATCTTTTTGAAAATTATGTATTAAAAACTATATTTATACGTGAATTTTAAAAGAGGAAGGATATTGTAAAATAATAAATTCATTAATATGCATTAGAAGTCTTATATAGGAGAAATTACCTCACATTTACGTCACATTAAACTTATTACGTAAAATGAACAAAAAATAATATTGCAAAACAGTTTAAATTTAAAAATTGCGCGAGACATTTATTTGACATTTTGAGATGATCTTTTCAACTATTTCAGCGCAATTAATATTTCATTTCTAACAAAAGTATTTTCACGTGAATATTAAAAATAGAGAGAAAAGTTTGTTGAAAATTACGTCAGATTAAAAACGATACATTTAAAATGTCTTATTTAAAAGAACTTTCTTTTCGCTTTGTTAAAAAATACCGACAGACAAAGACTCTGTTTACTTAATTCATTTTATATTAGCTTATTAGCTTATTTTGAAATGTTTAACTGATTTTATTGAATCAAAGACTAAAACAGCCATTGTATCTTTTAACACCAGCTGATTTGGCCTTAAAATTCTGCAATCAAAGAGAAATGAATAGAAACCCGTCTATAGGTAGATTGCCACTGTTTTTTAAATTATAAATCAGTCTTCCGAAATCTTTTTAAAGACGATCAAATTAGCGTGATTTTAGAGTCTGCGGTGTTTGAACGGGGGCTGGCGAGCGTAGCTCGTAGGGGGCAGAGCCCCCTAGTATTTTAAAAGTTTCATAAAAGAAATCGTAACTCCATGATTTATTTTTTCTTCTGAAAATAGACGTGTTTCATATTTTATTTGCAAAAATGCATCCGTAATGGAAAAACATGTAAAATAAATTAATTAAAACAATAAATTTTTTAAGGTTATTCTGTAAAAAAATAATAGTGTGCAAATCTGCTGATCCTAAATTTTTTTTTTTTTAACGTTTCATTTCAAATCAAAATAGCTGAATAGTGTTTTTTTTTCTTTTTTTTTTTTTTTTTCTTTTTGTAAAGTGTACGACAAAATGTAATTTGTGTACCCTAGTAGAGGATTTGCTTCGCTCACCCTAATAAAGGACAAGCGTGTCCGTGCGTAACGCTGACAACAACAGACGATTAAATTTAACTTTTATTATAATTTTTTTTAACTGCTAAATACCGCACATTGTAAATTTTTACAAATTTGAATAGCGAAAAAAATGTACTTTCAAATGCAATTTGTTTGAAAACTATATCGCGATTTTTTAAAAAGCTGTATCGCAATTTACTCCATTTTTATTGCTTTTGAATAAATGTTTAAGTATGTTTTTTTTTTTCCAATCTATTTCTGTCGTCTGCAGACGATTACGAAAGATATATCCGTTTGCACTTAAATTCATATCATATGATTCCAGCTTATATTCCATAACGAAGTTGAAACACTCATCCATCCATAAATAAAACAATGAAATATAAACAAGTAATATAAAAATTTTGTTTTGAAAGTCAATTCCTACTTAGGTCATCAAAGAAAAATTTAATAGAATCCCTTAAGCTAACATTAGTTTTTGTTGCATTAAAATATCTCAATGGGTTGATTTTCTAGAAGCAAGTAGGTTTAAAATGGAAGTCTACGAGAATTTTGCGCAATATGAGAGATATCGCCAAGTTGGCGACTCATTTTGGCCGCCAAATTAGGCGATCTATAGCCAAGTGGGCGACAAACTGGGCGGTATTGGGCGACAGAACAGGATCCCCCCTAGAGTAACCCCCCTTATATAGGAAGATGCATTAAATGCTGTTCAATAACCAATGGCCGCCATTTTGTCTCCCCTATAAAACTAAAATTAATTAATTAAAATTAATGAATGAATTAATAGTTGAAAAATCTGTATTAACATCAAGTGTCATCCAGTACAAGTTTAAAAAAAAAAAAAAAAATTCAACTTGATAGGATGAATAGCAAGTATTTTATGAACGATTGAAAATTTGAACAAGATACATAAATAAATAAATAAATATAGGGAGGGTGTGAACTAATAGTAGGAATGAATAAAACACAAATTTAATACATTTAATCGAATTTTGAGCTTAACTCACTGAAATGAACAGAATCAAAAAGGCTGATTATAAATATCAATCTTTGGTGATTTCTTAGGCTGTTCACACTGGACGTGAGGCTGATATGAGAATATTGCTTTTGATATGTTTCAAAACTTTATTTGAACGCATTCTTATTTATTTTTCATATGAATATGATTTTTAGAATTATGAGTGGAGATTCTAAAAAATATGTTAAATGTAATAATTCTGCATGAAAAACCCATTTATCTGAAATAAGGGGGGTGGACTAACCCCCCTTTATACTTAACCAATGAACCCCTAAAACTAATCAAGGAAGCTCCTGAACATAATAAACCGGTATACCAAATTTGGAGCAAATCGAATAATTCTGCATGAAAAACCCATTTATCCAAATTAAGGGGGGTGGACTAGACCCCTTTTCCCCTTTATCCTTAATCAATGAACCCCCAAAACTAATCAGGAAAGTGCCTTATCAGAATGAAATGATAAAAAAAAAATTGAAGCAAATGGGATGTTTCTATCAAGAGTTATCGCATTATGTACATACAGAACCGGCGGACATATAAGCTCTCATGCTTTGATAGCCTGTGAGCTAAAAATCTATTTGAGTAATCAATTAAAAAAACATAAACACACATGTGCGAGGCTTTCTTACTGCAATATTTGTGGTTATTTGCTGACACGATTTTCATTCATTTTTTAATCATTTTTGTATCTTTTCATCCAACAACGCGTTCCAACGATATATAATAGTCCAATCAAATGATCCCGTTTTGGGGGCAGTTTGACACAATAAATGCTACTGACAAGGGCATATTCAGAAAAATCTGAAAAAAATTACAGAGTGTTCTTCTCATGTGGATATATATGTTTATGAAAATTTTTTTGGCAGAACCTCGATAGAACATTCGTAATAAAATAATGAAAATTTCGTTTATTTGGCGATTTATCATCGGTTGGCGATGAAATGAAATTTCGAAAAATGCTTTTTTATGTCGAATACTCCTTAAGATAAAAATGTTTCACATTGAACTTGTTAAAATAAATTTAATGTAAATAACATTAGTTTTGTCAGTTTTAGTTTGATTTAACTATAGTTTTGTCTTGTGTATATATATATATATATATATATATATATATATATAAAATGAAAGTTAAATATCAAATTTTATGGATTAAAACAAAATTAAAATTGTTTCAATATCTCAAAATTAAGTCCAATTGAGCACTGTCGGTTCAATTTTGTTGCTATGGAAACGACGAATTCTCTTATATTGAAATGAATAACTGGTAAATAAATCTTGCCTTTATTTTGGAATACGCTTAAATATATGAAAGTATTTTTTATATATGAAATTGTTTTTAAAGTAATAAAATTAAATAATAAGCAACCTAAATATGTAATATGAAAAAATTTATTTATTAAACTCTCTCATTGTTTATTTTTCAATTCATTAAATACTTTTTACACGCATACAAAAAAACAATTAACAAATAAATTTCAGGTGCATTAAAATCGTTTGCTTTTGGCGAGGAAAAGTACTGCTCGCCCAATCACGTGACGCTTTCGTCTTTTCGCGCCCAATACTCGAAAGAATTTTTATTTTTTTACACACTTTCTACTGCAATTCCGCCGCTCAATTTGACTGATCCTTTATTACATACATAAGTAGTTTAAATGGTATTTTTTTTCAAAATGTTCTGAGTATGCCCGGTAAGGAGAGCTTCCTTGTGAGATAAAAATTGGTACAGTTATTCACTGATAGCTACTCATGATTAGGTAAAAAGTCCTGACGGATAGTAAGAGAGCGGTAGAAGGGAGGGGGAACCATTTTTTTAGTTTTTTGAAAATATCTCAGAAACTGTGGATTTTCATGAAAAAATGACTCTAGCACACATCAAAGAGCCTAAAATTCTCCACAAAGGACAGGTATCCGCAGTGAAACCTCGGTTATCCATCCATCACGGGATCGGAGCCTTGCGGATTTTCCAGTTTATTGACTCAAGTTTATTAGAATTATTTGAATAGTGTCACCAAAAAAAAAAAAAAAAAAAAAAAAAATGATGACTTCTGATTACCGACATGCTAAATCGACTGACGAGTGGTGAACAATCTTGCAGGAGCCAATGTTTACGATCAGCGGGAAGAGAAAGTAAACAATAGCACTTGATTTTTGTATTGCTGATAGCGTTTCCGCAGCTTATTTTCTATCTGGGAATTCAATTATAACCCAGGGCCGAAACTAGCCTTTTTTGCACCCGGGGCAAACATGGATTTTGGAGCACCCCCCCCACCCTCTTCCACAGAGTATATTTACAAAGTGAATTTTAAAATTTTCTAATAGCCGGCTTATTTTAAAATTAAAAATATGTAATATTGAACTACGTAATCTACAATGGCGGATCCAAGGGGGAAGTCACGGGGGTCACGACTCCCCTCTGAACACCAACGAAAATATTCTAAAAATTATTTTTTAAATAAAATATACAGTAGAGTTCCGCTCAACCGAGTTTTCTCTTTAACCGAGTTTTCACTTTAACCGAGTTATTTTCTTCTGATGGATTGATGGCTTCTATTATTATGAAACATTCATTATAAATGAAGTGTTAGATGAAAATGAAAAAAAAAATGGCCTCTTCCCCCCCCCCCCCCATTCTGACCCGAAAATTCTAACTTTTTACGGCTGCTCTTTCATCTTCATCTAACACTTCATTTATAGTGAATGTTTCATAATAATGGAAGCCATCAGTCCATCAGAAGAAAAGGATCCCTTCCAAAGGTATAATCCTTCATTGGGCGCCCCTTCATTCTGGTGCCCGGGGCACATGCCCCCTCTGCCCCCCCCCCCTAGTTTCGGCGCTGCAGTATGGAGACGTGTTCATAGCAAGTGCCTTTATTTTTTTTTTTTTAAATCTGCAACCGAAATAGAAAAAGTAAAAAACAGCTCTATTATAGTAGCCCTATTAGTTAAAAATTTTCAAATTGAAATGAGAAATTCGAAAACAACCTGCCCATTGGTTTAACATTACATTTTCAAGTGAGAGAGGAGCCTTAAGAAAAGAATCGAGAGGGTGGTTTAATCATTTTTAATTTTTAAAAGCACCAACAAAAAAGCATAGATTAATACTGAAGAAAAATGATGACACCAGGGATGGCGAACATTTTTGAGTATGCGTGCCAAAAATTTGAACATTTTTATATACCAACATTCTAACGTGCCAGAAACATTTTAGCTTGTATAAAGTATAATTAACTTTTATGTAATTTTTACTTAAATATTTTTACACTTATACTAAATTTGAATCCTAACTTCTTTACTATGTTGTATTGACTCGTTGCATCGAATTCCGCATTAATAAATGAGTTTTTCTTTTATTGTATACTTCCGAATCAGATGACTTTATTTCTTCACGTAGAAGCAAGTTCAATAGATACATAATTATTTACACTAACAATTATAATTCAATTTTCAAAATTAAAATCTAAATATAATACAGTCGAACCTCTATTTAACGAAGTCGCTAAATCCCGGAAAAAAGAAAATATGGGGAATATATGGAAAATTCGTTAAATAGAGATTCACCTTTTAAAATACTTTAAACTACATAAAACAGATTTTAAATTCATAAACACTAAATATTTTTACTAAAAGTAATTAATCACATTTTTTAAAATTAATTATATCGATTTGTTTTATTTATTTTACCCACCAATATCCATCCTCAATTCATTTTTTCTGTGTTTAAATCTTTGAAATCGGCAAGGAAAACAAAACATTGTCCGAGAATATACTGTATTTTCTGTTTAAAATAAATAGTTTTGCATTAAAATTAACGAATTTTAATGACATTATTCCATTTATTATTATTATAACAAATAATTTTAAACCATACATTAACATATGCGCCCTTAAATTTAAATTCTGAAAAACTCTGTTAATTTTGCCCGAGTTCTTTATTTAAAAAAGTGCTTTCGCTCATAATACGTCTTGCATCTTTGCAATACGCCAAAAACCCCTTCATGCATATTTTCTTCTAACTATAATCCTCGTCGATTGTTTCAAATTATTTTAGCATTTCATCATACGAAGTTTTGTTAATTCCTGCATAATGATCATTTCCATCATCATCATCATATTCGTCTTCATTGCAATTCATTGCTGTATTGTTTTTATTTTTCATATTGTCGGAAATATCCAATTCGGATTGTGTTCCCGAGGTCTCAATTTCAGAATTAAGTGAAATACAATCATCAATCAGCACATCATGGTTAATTTTTTCTTTTTTTCTCACTGTATCCACATTTTTTTAAAGTTACTCTAAGGGATTATCGCCTTCGTCCTCTGTACTTACCAAATTCTCACTGCTGACAAAGAAGGCGCCTGGTAAAACCTGTTCAAGACCATTGAACATCATAAAATGTGTTTAAAGAAAGAATAAGTTTGAAATGTCCAGAAATATTTTGAAAAACGGGGAAAAAAATTTTTTTGATCACAAGAAAAAGTTCGTTAAATAGAGAATGAACTTCGCTATTCGGAGGTTATTTTACGAAGAAATTCGCAAAATGTTCTTGGTTCCAAGGAAAAGTTCGCAAAATAGAGAAATTCGCAAAATAGAGGTTCGTTAAATAGAGGTCCGACTGTAAAACCTAACTTAAGGACTTAAACCTAAATAAAATAAAATCTAATCTGAAGTAGAAGAATGACAATTAGGTATATTACTATGGAAACTATCTCTTAAAGTTCAGTTTTCAAAAATGAAACCTTTGAAATTGGATAGAGAAGCAAAAATTATTTGAAAAACACTCTATGTTGAATGGTTTGGGGAGAAAATGATGCTACAGGCTGCTTTCGTTGAGATTTATAATACCTTAATTCATCCAAAAGTAACAGATTATTTTAAAGTAAATTATATACCTGTTACATAAAACTACTTTTCGTAAAAAAACATGAAATGGATTGTTCTCCATAAACTAAATATAATCTATAAGTTTTTACGCGTGCCACAGAATTTTTCTTACGTGCCAAGTTTGGCACGCGTGCCATAGGTTCGCCATCCCTGTTTTACACTAAAGTTCACGAAATAGATTGGTAGATAAAAGGGCATGACAAAAAATGAAATAGTATACATACGCAGCAGAGCATGGTGGCTCCTCCATGTGGGCTGAGGAGACTGCCGAGGAGACTGCCGAGGAGAGGGGGTTGGGGGTGGGCGAGGACTGGGTTGAGGACTACTTGAGGAGGATGAAGAGCTGGCAGAGCTTGGCATCAGGGGAATGGCTGGATGTCTCCTCCTGGACAGAGGACCTGGTAAAAGATATTAATATGAGAAATGTAATTAACCCATAACCAGGGCTTAATTTCTAACTAACAAGTAATATAAAAATTTTGTTTTTAAAGTTAATTCCTACTTAGGTAATCCAAGAAAAATTTAATAGAATCCCTTAAGAGCCCTGATCAGTAAGAAAAGATTTCGCTTTTCTACGAGACAGCAGCTTGATGTCAACCCCCCCCAACTCCTGTCAAGCTGTCAAGTAGGCGGGTACTGTTTAATTACCGTGAAGTCCACCCGGGTTAGTAGATAAATTTTATGACCCCAATGGTGATTTGGACAGTATAGGAAAAATATTTCTGAATTCTTTTTCAGTTTCTGAAAGAAGACATGGAATGATTTTTTTTTCCTGACTAGTTTTATTTGATTATAATTTAAAAGTTTGCGCATTTACACTGACTCCAAAGAAAAGCATGAGAACTTACACAGCATTCAAAAAATTTTCTGTAGATATATGTAGATTTGCAAAATGAGTTATGGTAAAACCTATATTGATTTTCATTTTATATGATTTAATAAATATTTGATGCAAGTAATTATATCATGTATGAATGATTGCATTTTTTTTTATTTAATTTTTTACAATGATTTTCACTTACGATCGAAGACATTTATATCATAAAATATAAATTAATATAGGAGAGTCAAAACAACGACAGGATAAAGAAGGGAGATATTACTTGAGGAGGATGAAGAGCTGGCAGAGCTTGGCATCAGGGGAATGGCTGGATGTCTCCTCCTGGACAGAGGACCTGGTAAAAGATATTAATATGAGAAATGTAGAAAAACTTTATATGAACAATAGTATTAGTCGTCACATTCATATATAACTAACAAATCAAATGCGAAACTATCAATAATGTAACAACAAAACACTAATTAGTTCTAGGATAATAATTCCAAACATATTATGCAATTCTATTGAATAAAAAAAATCTAATAAAGCAGAACTATATATTTGACTATTTAAATCCATTTTTAGTTTAAATTTTTTAAGACATAGAAACAAAATCTTAGAATATTAATTATTTCAACTTTTTAAAATTTTCTTTCAACCCAGTTATAAAATGCCTTTAAAAACATTACAAATTTGAAAACTAATTTAAAAAAAAATCTTTTGATATTTCTAAAGCATTAGCATTTATTATTTTTTTTAATCATTTTATTTACATCCTGTTACACTCCCCCCCCCCCCCCCCCACTCCTAAACAAAAAAAAAACTAATTAAACAAAAACCCGTTTTTTTTTTTTCAGATTCTGCTAGTAGGAGATTAAACTTTGATATATGCCGAATTATTAAAAAAAAAAAAAAAAAAAAAAAAAAAAAAAAATCCGAACTTGAGAAATAATTTTTCTTTAAACATTTTTGCTCCACGCAAAAAAATTTTCCCTTTTGTTAGATTATATAAAAAACACTTTTAAGTAATTTCTGCACATCGCTGTCTTCAGCTTTTAAATGTTATTATATATATTTGGCTTATCAATGGAAATATTCGACGAGTAGATGGCTACTACCATATTTTATGGAAGAAACGCCACACTCCTCAAATTGGCCTGAATAAAAATATCGTAATCGCCGCACCCGTTGTAAACGCCGCATCCGTTGGAACGCTACTTTTGTCGACAGCGTCACATTGACCTAACTTTAATCAAAGTTTTCTGAGTAGTGTAGGATGCTTCGTTTTTAATATCTTAAGATGCCTGAAGTTTTATTTTAAATATTTAAGTCCGATTTTAAATATTTTTATGAATTTTTAAATTAAGGAAACTCAATTGGTATTTTAAAAAAAATCGTAAATGCCGTACATGGCATAAACTCCGCACTTGGAAAAAAATTAACTTTTAAACTGGTAAACGCTGCGGCGTTTTTTCCATAAAATACGGTAAATAAAAAGTTACTATTAGCCAGAAATTGCTACTTCTACCTTTGGAATTTAAAAAAAAATTGGGCAATGTTGAGTAGCACAATTTATAATATTAATTTAAAGTAATTTCTTTCAACTTCTACAACTATTTTAAATTTATGAGAAAAGAAAATTTTAAATTCCAAAATATACACGAAATTGAATTCTACATTATGGTACATCTTAAAAATGAAAGTATACATATATAAGTTATTTTAAATAAATAAAAGTCAAACGCCAGACACAGATCTTTTCTTTTTTTTCTTTTCTTTCTGTCTTTCAATTAAAACATATAATTATTGCATGTCATAATTCGGAAATTACTATGAAGACAATTGAGGTATATGTAATATTTGTTGAAATTATTTAATCTCGACATGTCAGTAGAATAAAAAGATGTAACATGAAAACTCATAGATGGTCACACTCCCTATTGTTTTTTTAAATACCTATTTCAAATTATATATTTTTCTTCTATCTTTAGAAGAAAAAAGCCTTGCATTCGTGAAAAAAAAAAATCGACTCCCGGTTTTCGACGGATTTATAAGTTTTACACCTAATTAATACACAGTAATAAACTAGTGTATATTATTGGCAAACTAAAAACCTCTTTATACGTATTTTCAAAGTAATATTAATAATAATTCTAACACCATACAATTGGGTTAAACCTATATGATGAAATTTTAAGCATTTTCTTTTATAAGCAAAGATTTTATTAAAAAAATATTCGAATATGCTTTTCTCATGTGCTACTTTTTTTTAAATGGTTGTTATCCTGGCACTTTTATAAAATTTTGTTGACTAAAACCAGTCGATAAACAAGCTTTATTTTATTTATTTTTTTAGGTAGATTTCGTATGAAATACTACCTATTGGACACTAACCTATGTTGAAATTTCGGAAAACTTTTTGCAGATCTACAGCGATCATGACCCCTAGAACCCAAAACCAGCCCCCAGTAATATATATATATATATATATATATATATATATATATATATATATACACTATCTAGCCATTAATGACCGGCAACTTTTAATTTTAGACATTTTGCCGAATATTTGGAAATATACTTGACAGATTCTGCTGGAATTTCAGGATTAAAAGAAAAACAGGTATGACCTCATATTTAGCAATGTCGATTTGTTAAGTGGGGTAATTAGGGGACCAACAAAAAATCGAAGAAAAAAATAATACTTGGGATCACCCTGTAAAATAAAATGCACGAAATTATCTATCGCTGCCGAATATAAATAAACAGACATTGTGCAATATATGTATTCTTTTGTGTAAGAATAGCACGTATATTAATAGAGATATAGCGATTTATTTAAAAAAAATTAAAAAATTCTTGGATGTTTTTTGTTTATAACATGTAGGGTTTTCAACCAAATTTAACTCCGGTTTCAGAAAAATTGACAAACTATAGTAGAAACAATATAGTGCAAATGGAATATAAATATATTAAATATTTTAGAAAATGTGAGCAGTTGTATGAAATAATTTTTATCTGCGCATACGCGAACTATAACAAGGATCATTTTACATAATTTAATAGTCAACATAATTTCTAACTAACAAGTAATATAAAAATTTTGTTTTTAAAGTTAATTCCTACTTAGGTAATCCAAGAAAAATTTAATAGAATCCCTTAAGAGCCTTGATCAGTAAGAAAAGATTTCGCTTTTCTATGAGACAGCAGCTTGATGTCAACCCCAGCAACTCCTGTCAAGCTGTCAAGTAGGCGGATACTGTTTAATTACCGTGAAGTCCACCCAGGTTAGTAGATAAATTTTATGACCCCAATGGTGATTTGGACAGTATAGGAAAAATATTTCTGAATTCTTTTTCAGTTTCTGAAAGAAGACATGGAATGATTTTTTTTCCTGACTAGTTTTATTTGATTATAATTTAAAAGTTTGCGCATTTACACTGACTCCAAAGAAAAGCATGAGAACTTACACAGCATTCAAAAAATTTTCTGTAGATATATGTAGATTTGCAAAATGAGTTATGGTAGAACCTATATTGATTTTCATTTTATATGATTTAATAAATATTTGATGCAAGTAATTATATCGTGTATGAATGATTGCATTTTTTTTTATTTAATTTTTTACAATGATTTTCACTTACGATCGAAGACATTTATATCATAAAATATCAATTAATATAGGAGAGTCAAAACAACGACAGGATAAAGAAGGGACATATTACTTGAGGAGGATGAAGAGCTGGCAGAGCTTGGCATCAGGGGAATGGCTGGATGTCTCCTCCTGGACAGAGGACCTGGTAAAAGATATTAATATGAGAAATGTAAAAAACTTTATATGAACAATACTATTAGTCGTCACATTCATATATAACTAACAAATCAAATGCGAAACTATCAATAATGTAACAACAAAACACTAATTAGTTCTAGGATAATAATTCCAAACATATGCAATTCTATTGAATAAAAAAAATCTAATAAAGCAGAACTATATATTTGACTATTTAAATCCATTTTTAGTTTAAATTTTTTAAGACATAGAAACAAAATCTTAGAATATTAATTATTTTAACTTTTTAAAATTTTCTTTCAACCCAGTTATAAAATGCCTTTAAAAACATTACAAATTTGAAAACTAATTTAAAAAAAAATCTTTTGATATTTCTAAAGCATTAGCATTTATTATTTTTTTTAATCATTTTATTTACATCCTGTTACCCCCCCCCCCCCCACTCATAAACAAACAAAAAAAAAAACTAATTAAACAAAAACCCTTTTTTTTTTTTTTTTTTTTTTTTTTTTTTTTTTCAGATTCTGCTAGTAGGAGATTAAACTTTGATATATGCCGAATTATATTTAAAAAAAAAAAAAAAAAAAAATCTGAACTTGAGAAATAATTTTTCTTTAAACATTTTTGCTCCACACAAAAAAATTTTCGCTTTTGTTAGATTATATAAAAAACACTTTTAAGTAATTTCTACACATCGCTGTCTTCAGCTTTTAAATGTTATTATATATATTTGGCTTATCAATGGAAATATTCGACGAGTAGATGGCTACTACCATATTTCATGGAAGAAACGCCGCACTCCTCAAATAGGCCTGAATAAAAATATCGTAATCGCCGCACCCGTTGTAAACGTCGCATCCGTTGGAACGCTACTTTTGTCGACAGCGTCACATTGACCTAACTTTAATCAAAGTTTTCTGAGTAGTGTAGGATGCTTCGTTTTTAATATCTTAAGATGCCTGAAGTTTTATTTTAAATATTTAAGTCCGATTTTAAATATTTTTATGAATTTTTAAATTAAGGAAACTCAATTGGTATTTAAAAAAAAAAAATCGTAAATGCCGTACATGGCGTAAACTCCGCACTTGGAAAAAAATTAACTTTTAAACTGGTAAATGCCGCGGCGTTTTTTCCATAAAATACGGTAAATAAAAAGTAACTATTAGCCAGAAATTGCTACTTCTACCTTTGGAATTAAAAAAAAAATTGGGCAATGTTGAGTAGCACAATTTATAATATTAATTTAAAGTAATTTCTTTCAACTTCTACAACTATTTTAAATTTATGAGAAAAGAAAATTTTAAATTCCAAAATATACACGAAATTGAATTCTACATTATGGTACATCTTAAAAATGAAAGTATACATATATAAGTTATTTTAAATAAATAAAAGTCAAACGCCAGACACAGATCTTTTCTTTTTTTTCTTTTCTTTCTGTCTTTCAATTAAAACGTATAATTATTGCATGTCATAATTCGGAAATGACTATGAAGACAATTGAGGTATATGTAATATTTGTTGAAATTATTTAATCTCGACATGTCAGTAGAATAAAAAGATGTAACATGAAAACTCATAGATGGTCACACTCCCTATTTTTTTTTTAAATACCTATTTCAAATTATATATTTTTCTTCTATCTTTAGAAGAAAAAAGCCTTGCATTCGTGAAAAAAAAAAATCGACTCCCGGTTTTCGACGGATTTATAAGTTTTACACCTAATTAATACACAGTAATAAACTAGTGTATATTATTGGCAAACTAAAAACCTCTTTATACGTATTTTCAAAGTAATATTAATAATAATTCTAACACCATACAATTGGGTTAAACCTATATGATGAAATTTTAAGCATTTTCTTTTATAAGCAAAGATTTTATTAGAAAAATATTCGAATATGCTTTTCTCATGTGCTACTTTTTTTTTAATGGTTGTTATCCTGGCACTTTTATAAAATTTTGTTGACTAAAACCAGTCGATAAACAAGCTTTATTTTATTTATTTTTTTAGGTAGATTTCGTATGAAATACTACCTATTGGACACTAACCTATGTTGAAATTTCGGAAAACTTTTTGCAGATCTACAGCGACCATGACCCCTAGAACCCCAAACCAGCCCCCAGTAATATATATATATATATATATATATATATACACTATCTAGCCATTAATGACCGGCAACTTTTAATTTTAGACATTTTGCCGAATATTTGGAAATATACTTGACAGATTCTGCTGGAATTTCAGGATTTAAAAAAAAACAGGTATGACCTCATATTTAGCAATATCGATTTGTTAAGTGGGGTAATTAGGGGACCAACAAAAAATCGAAGAAAAAAAATAATACTTGGGATCACCCTGTAAAATAAAATGCACGAAATTATCTATCGCTGCCGAATATAAATAAACAGACATTGTGCAATATATGTATTCTTTTGTGTAAGAATAGCACGTATATTAATAGAGATATAGCGATTTATTTAAAAAAAATTAAAAAATTCTTGGATGTTTTTTGTTTATAACATGTAGGGTTTTCAACCAAATTTAACTCCGGTTTCAGAAAAATTGACAAACTATAGTAGAAACAATATAGTGCAAATGGAATATAAATATATTAAATATTTTAGAAAATGTGAGCAGTTGTATGAAATAATTTTTATCTGCACATACGCGAACTATAACAAGGATCATTTTACATAATTTAATAGTCAACATAATTTCTAACTAACAAGTAATATAAAAATTTTGTTTTTAAAGTTAATTCCTACTTAGGTAATCCAAGAAAAATTTAATAGAATCCCTTAAGAGCCTTGATCAGTAAGAAAAGATTTCGCTTTTCTATGAGACAGCAGCTTGATGTCAACCCCAGCAACTCCTGTCAAGCTGTCAAGTAGGCGGATACTGTTTAATTACCGTGAAGTCCACCCGGGTTAGTAGATAAATTTTATTACCTCAATGGTGATTTGGACAGTATTGGAAAAATATTTCTGAATTCTTTTTCAGTTTCTGAAAGAAGACATGGAATGATTTTTTTTCCTGACTAGTTTTATTTGATTATAATTTAAAAGTTTGCGCATTTACACTGACTCCAAAGAAAAGCATGAGAACTTACACAGCATTCAAAAAATTTTCTGTAGATATATGTAGATTTGCAAAATGAGTTATGGTAAAACCCATATTGATTTTCATTTTATATGATTTAATAAATATTTGATGCAAGTAATTATATCATGTATGAATGATTGCATTTTTTTTTTTAATTTTTTACAATGATTTTCACTTACGATCGAAGACATTTATATCATAAAATATCAATTAATATAGGAGAGTCAAAACAACGACAGGATAAAGAAGGGAGATATTACTTGAGGAGGATGAAGAGCTGGCAGAGCTTGGCATCAGGGGAATGGCTGGATGTCTCCTCCTGGACAGAGGACCTGGTAAAAGATATTAATATGAGAAATGTAGAAAAACTTTATATGAACAATAGTATTAGTCGTCACATTCATATATAACTAACAAATCAAATGCGAAACTATCAATAATGTAACAACAAAACACTAATTAGTTCTAGGATAATAATTCCAAACATATTATGCAATTCTATTGAATAAAAAAAATCTAATAAAGCAGAACTATATATTTGACTATTTAAATCCATTTTTAGTTTAAATTTTTTAAGACATAGAAACAAAATCTTAGAATATTAATTATTTTAACTTTTTAAAATTTTCTTTCAACCCAGTTATAAAATGCCTTTAAAAACATTACAAATTTGAAAACTAATTTAAAAAAAAATCTTTTGATATTTCTAAAGCATTAGCATTTATTATTTTTTTTAATCATTTTATTTACATCCTGTTACACTCCCCCCCCCCCCCCCCCCCACTCCTAAACAAAAAAAAAAACTAATTAAACAAAAACCCGTTTTTTTTTTTTCAGATTCTGCTAGTAGGAGATTAAACTTTGATATATGCCGAATTATTAAAAAAAAAAAAAAAAAAAAAAAAAAAAAAAAAAATCCGAACTTGAGAAATAATTTTTCTTTAAACATTTTTGCTCCACGCAAAAAAATTTTCCCTTTTGTTAGATTATATAAAAAACACTTTTAAGTAATTTCTGCACATCGCTGTCTTCAGCTTTTAAATGTTATTATATATATTTGGCTTATCAATGGAAATATTCGACGAGTAGATGGCTACTACCATATTTTATGGAAGAAACGCCACACTCCTCAAATTGGCCTGAATAAAAATATCGTAATCGCCGCACCCGTTGTAAACGCCGCATCCGTTGGAACGCTACTTTTGTCGACAGCGTCACATTGACCTAACTTTAATCAAAGTTTTCTGAGTAGTGTAGGATGCTTCGTTTTTAATATCTTAAGATGCCTGAAGTTTTATTTTAAATATTTAAGTCCGATTTTAAATATTTTTATGAATTTTTAAATTAAGGAAACTCAATTGGTATTTTAAAAAAAATCGTAAATGCCGTACATGGCATAAACTCCGCACTTGGAAAAAAATTAACTTTTAAACTGGTAAACGCTGCGGCGTTTTTTCCATAAAATACGGTAAATAAAAAGTTACTATTAGCCAGAAATTGCTACTTCTACCTTTGGAATTTAAAAAAAAATTGGGCAATGTTGAGTAGCACAATTTATAATATTAATTTAAAGTAATTTCTTTCAACTTCTACAACTATTTTAAATTTATGAGAAAAGAAAATTTTAAATTCCAAAATATACACGAAATTGAATTCTACATTATGGTACATCTTAAAAATGAAAGTATACATATATAAGTTATTTTAAATAAATAAAAGTCAAACGCCAGACACAGATCTTTTCTTTTTTTTCTTTTCTTTCTGTCTTTCAATTAAAACATATAATTATTGCATGTCATAATTCGGAAATTACTATGAAGACAATTGAGGTATATGTAATATTTGTTGAAATTATTTAATCTCGACATGTCAGTAGAATAAAAAGATGTAACATGAAAACTCATAGATGGTCACACTCCCTATTGTTTTTTTAAATACCTATTTCAAATTATATATTTTTCTTCTATCTTTAGAAGAAAAAAGCCTTGCATTCGTGAAAAAAAAAAATCGACTCCCGGTTTTCGACGGATTTATAAGTTTTACACCTAATTAATACACAGTAATAAACTAGTGTATATTATTGGCAAACTAAAAACCTCTTTATACGTATTTTCAAAGTAATATTAATAATAATTCTAACACCATACAATTGGGTTAAACCTATATGATGAAATTTTAAGCATTTTCTTTTATAAGCAAAGATTTTATTAAAAAAATATTCGAATATGCTTTTCTCATGTGCTACTTTTTTTTAAATGGTTGTTATCCTGGCACTTTTATAAAATTTTGTTGACTAAAACCAGTCGATAAACAAGCTTTATTTTATTTATTTTTTTAGGTAGATTTCGTATGAAATACTACCTATTGGACACTAACCTATGTTGAAATTTCGGAAAACTTTTTGCAGATCTACAGCGATCATGACCCCTAGAACCCAAAACCAGCCCCCAGTAATATATATATATATATATATATATATATATATATATATATATATATACACTATCTAGCCATTAATGACCGGCAACTTTTAATTTTAGACATTTTGCCGAATATTTGGAAATATACTTGACAGATTCTGCTGGAATTTCAGGATTAAAAGAAAAACAGGTATGACCTCATATTTAGCAATGTCGATTTGTTAAGTGGGGTAATTAGGGGACCAACAAAAAATCGAAGAAAAAAATAATACTTGGGATCACCCTGTAAAATAAAATGCACGAAATTATCTATCGCTGCCGAATATAAATAAACAGACATTGTGCAATATATGTATTCTTTTGTGTAAGAATAGCACGTATATTAATAGAGATAAAGCGATTTATTTAAAAAAAATTAAAAAATTCTTGGATGTTTTTTGTTTATAACATGTAGGGTTTTCAACCAAATTTAACTCCGGTTTCAGAAAAATTGACAAACTATAGTAGAAACAATATAGTGCAAATGGAATATAAATATATTAAATATTTTAGAAAATGTGAGCAGTTGTATGAAATAATTTTTATCTGCGCATACGCGAACTATAACAAGGATCATTTTACATAATTTAATAGTCAACATAATTTCTAACTAACAAGTAATATAAAAATTTTGTTTTTAAAGTTAATTCCAACTTAGGTAATCCAAGAAAAATTTAATAGAATCCCTTAAGAGCCTTGATCAGTAAGAAAAGATTTCGCTTTTCTATGAGACAGCAGCTTGATGTCAACCCCAGCAACTCCTGTCAAGCTGTCAAGTAGGCGGATACTGTTTAATTACCGTGAAGTCCACCCAGGTTAGTAGATAAATTTTATGACCCCAATGGTGATTTGGACAGTATAGGAAAAATATTTCTGAATTCTTTTTCAGTTTCTGAAAGAAGACATGGAATGATTTTTTTTCCTGACTAGTTTTATTTGATTATAATTTAAAAGTTTGCGCATTTACACTGACTCCAAAGAAAAGCATGAGAACTTACACAGCATTCAAAAAATTTTCTGTAGATATATGTAGATTTGCAAAATGAGTTATGGTAGAACCTATATTGATTTTCATTTTATATGATTTAATAAATATTTGATGCAAGTAATTATATCGTGTATGAATGATTGCATTTTTTTTTATTTAATTTTTTACAATGATTTTCACTTACGATCGAAGACATTTATATCATAAAATATCAATTAATATAGGAGAGTCAAAACAACGACAGGATAAAGAAGGGACATATTACTTGAGGAGGATGAAGAGCTGGCAGAGCTTGGCATCAGGGGAATGGCTGGATGTCTCCTCCTGGACAGAGGACCTGGTAAAAGATATTAATATGAGAAATGTAAAAAACTTTATATGAACAATACTATTAGTCGTCACATTCATATATAACTAACAAATCAAATGCGAAACTATCAATAATGTAACAACAAAACACTAATTAGTTCTAGGATAATAATTCCAAACATATGCAATTCTATTGAATAAAAAAAATCTAATAAAGCAGAACTATATATTTGACTATTTAAATCCATTTTTAGTTTAAATTTTTTAAGACATAGAAACAAAATCTTAGAATATTAATTATTTTAACTTTTTAAAATTTTCTTTCAACCCAGTTATAAAATGCCTTTAAAAACATTACAAATTTGAAAACTAATTTAAAAAAAAATCTTTTGATATTTCTAAAGCATTAGCATTTATTATTTTTTTTAATCATTTTATTTACATCCTGTTACCCCCCCCCCCCCACTCATAAACAAACAAAAAAAAAAAAACTAATTAAACAAAAACCCTTTTTTTTTTTTTTTTTTTTTTTTTTTTTTTTTTTTTTTTTTTTCAGATTCTGCTAGTAGGAGATTAAACTTTGATATATGCCGAATTATATTAAAAAAAAAAAAAAAAAAAATCTGAACTTGAGAAATAATTTTTCTTTAAACATTTTTGCTCCACACAAAAAAATTTTCGCTTTTGTTAGATTGTATAAAAAACACTTTTAAGTAATTTCTACACATCGCTGTCTTCAGCTTTTAAATGTTATTATATATATTTGGCTTATCAATGGAAATATTCGACGAGTAGATGGCTACTACCATATTTCATGGAAGAAACGCCGCACTCCTCAAATAGGCCTGAATAAAAATATCGTAATCGCCGCACCCGTTGTAAACGTCGCATCCGTTGGAACGCTACTTTTGTCGACAGCGTCACATTGACCTAACTTTAATCAAAGTTTTCTGAGTAGTGTAGGATGCTTCGTTTTTAATATCTTAAGATGCCTGAAGTTTTATTTTAAATATTTAAGTCCGATTTTAAATATTTTTATGAATTTTTAAATTAAGGAAACTCAATTGGTATTTAAAAAAAAAAATCGTAAATGCCGTACATGGCGTAAACTCCGCACTTGGAAAAAAATTAACTTTTAAACTGGTAAATGCCGCGGCGTTTTTTCCATAAAATACGGTAAATAAAAAGTAACTATTAGCCAGAAATTGCTACTTCTACCTTTGGAATTAAAAAAAAAATTGGGCAATGTTGAGTAGCACAATTTATAATATTAATTTAAAGTAATTTCTTTCAACTTCTACAACTATTTTAAATTTATGAGAAAAGAAAATTTTAAATTCCAAAATATACACGAAATTGAATTCTACATTATGGTACATCTTAAAAATGAAAGTATACATATATAAGTTATTTTAAATAAATAAAAGTCAAACGCCAGACACAGATCTTTTCTTTTTTTTCTTTTCTTTCTGTCTTTCAATTAAAACGTATAATTATTGCATGTCATAATTCGGAAATGACTATGAAGACAATTGAGGTATATGTAATATTTGTTGAAATTATTTAATCTCGACATGTCAGTAGAATAAAAAGATGTAACATGAAAACTCATAGATGGTCACACTCCCTATTTTTTTTTTAAATACCTATTTCAAATTATATATTTTTCTTCTATCTTTAGAAGAAAAAAGCCTTGCATTCGTGAAAAAAAAAAATCGACTCCCGGTTTTCGACGGATTTATAAGTTTTACACCTAATTAATACACAGTAATAAACTAGTGTATATTATTGGCAAACTAAAAACCTCTTTATACGTATTTTCAAAGTAATATTAATAATAATTCTAACACCATACAATTGGGTTAAACCTATATGATGAAATTTTAAGCATTTTCTTTTATAAGCAAAGATTTTATTAGAAAAATATTCGAATATGCTTTTCTCATGTGCTACTTTTTTTTTAATGGTTGTTATCCTGGCACTTTTATAAAATTTTGTTGACTAAAACCAGTCGATAAACAAGCTTTATTTTATTTATTTTTTTAGGTAGATTTCGTATGAAATACTACCTATTGGACACTAACCTATGTTGAAATTTCGGAAAACTTTTTGCAGATCTACAGCGACCATGACCCCTAGAACCCCAAACCAGCCCCCAGTAATATATATATATATATATATATATATACACTATCTAGCCATTAATGACCGGCAACTTTTAATTTTAGACATTTTGCCGAATATTTGGAAATATACTTGACAGATTCTGCTGGAATTTCAGGATTTAAAAAAAAACAGGTATGACCTCATATTTAGCAATATCGATTTGTTAAGTGGGGTAATTAGGGGACCAACAAAAAATCGAAGAAAAAAAATAATACTTGGGATCACCCTGTAAAATAAAATGCACGAAATTATCTATCGCTGCCGAATATAAATAAACAGACATTGTGCAATATATGTATTCTTTTGTGTAAGAATAGCACGTATATTAATAGAGATATAGCGATTTATTTAAAAAAAATTAAAAAATTCTTGGATGTTTTTTGTTTATAACATGTAGGGTTTTCAACCAAATTTAACTCCGGTTTCAGAAAAATTGACAAACTATAGTAGAAACAATATAGTGCAAATGGAATATAAATATATTAAATATTTTAGAAAATGTGAGCAGTTGTATGAAATAATTTTTATCTGCACATACGCGAACTATAACAAGGATCATTTTACATAATTTAATAGTCAACATAATTTCTAACTAACAAGTAATATAAAAATTTTGTTTTTAAAGTTAATTCCTACTTAGGTAATCCAAGAAAAATTTAATAGAATCCCTTAAGAGCCTTGATCAGTAAGAAAAGATTTCGCTTTTCTATGAGACAGCAGCTTGATGTCAACCCCAGCAACTCCTGTCAAGCTGTCAAGTAGGCGGATACTGTTTAATTACCGTGAAGTCCACCCGGGTTAGTAGATAAATTTTATTACCTCAATGGTGATTTGGACAGTATTGGAAAAATATTTCTGAATTCTTTTTCAGTTTCTGAAAGAAGACATGGAATGATTTTTTTTCCTGACTAGTTTTATTTGATTATAATTTAAAAGTTTGCGCATTTACACTGACTCCAAAGAAAAGCATGAGAACTTACACAGCATTCAAAAAATTTTCTGTAGATATATGTAGATTTGCAAAATGAGTTATGGTAAAACCCATATTGATTTTCATTTTATATGATTTAATAAATATTTGATGCAAGTAATTATATCATGTATGAATGATTGCATTTTTTTTTTTAATTTTTTACAATGATTTTCACTTACGATCGAAGACATTTATATCATAAAATATCAATTAATATAGGAGAGTCAAAACAACGACAGGATAAAGAAGGGAGATATTACTTGAGGAGGATGAAGAGCTGGCAGAGCTTGGCATCAGGGGAATGGCTGGATGTCTCCTCCTGGACAGAGGACCTGGTAAAAGATATTAATATGAGAAATGTAGAAAAACTTTATATGAACAATAGTATTAGTCGTCACATTCATATATAACTAACAAATCAAATGCGAAACTATCAATAATGTAACAACAAAACACTAATTAGTTCTAGGATAATAATTCCAAACATATTATGCAATTCTATTGAATAAAAAAAATCTAATAAAGCAGAACTATATATTTGACTATTTAAATCCATTTTTAGTTTAAATTTTTTAAGACATAGAAACAAAATCTTAGAATATTAATTATTTTAACTTTTTAAAATTTTCTTTCAACCCAGTTATAAAATGCCTTTAAAAACATTACAAATTTGAAAACTAATTTAAAAAAAAATCTTTTGATATTTCTAAAGCATTAGCATTTATTATTTTTTTTAATCATTTTATTTACATCCTGTTACACCCCCCCTCCCCCCTCCTAAACAAAAAAAAAAAAACTAATTAAACAAAAACCCGTTTTTTTTTTTGTTTTTTTTTTCAGATTCTGCTAGTAGGAGATTAAACTTTGATATATGCCGAATTATAAAAAAAAAAAAAAAAAAATCCGAACTTGAGAAATAATTTTTCTTTAAACATTTTTGCTCCACGCAAAAAAAATTTCCCTTTTGTTAGATTATATAAAAAAAAACTTTTAAGTAATTTCTACACATCGCTGTCTTCAGCTTTTAAATGTTATCTATACTAATATTATAAAGAGGTAAAAATTGTTTATTTGTAGGAGGTAAGTTCTGGAACTACCGAACCGATTCCAAAAGTTATGGTATCGAAATGATGGTGTTAGTCCAACTTAGAACATAGACTATATCTTCTGTCCGTGCCACTGGCCAAAAGGGGGTGCAGGAGCAAAAAATGTTCTAAAAATGCGATTTTTGTGTTACTGAAGGGTCTAGAAACATGAAATTTGGAATGGTAGTTCCTTATAAGATACTAATGATCTCTAAGGACATTTCTTAAAAAGTCGAAATTAAAAGGGGTGAAAATACGCGAAAAACGTTCTAAAAAACGTTCTAAATGGCGATTTTTACGAAATTTCAGGAAGTACTAAACCGATTTAAAAAATAATGATCACAAAATGATGGTGACAACCCTTGCTCCAACATAGGCTGCATTTTATGTCGGTGCCACTACCCCTAAGGGGGGTGCAGGAGCAAAAAACGTTCGAAATTGCGATTTTTGTGTTACTGAAGAGCCCAGATACATGGAATTTGGAATGGTAGTTACTTAGAAGATATAAATTATCTCTAAGAACATTTCTTAAAAAAATCGAAATTTAAAAGGGGTGTAAATGACCGAAAAGAGTTCTAAAAAACGTTCTAAATGGCGATTTCTACGCAATCTCAGAAAATACCCAACCTATTTCAAAAGCAACGGTTGGAAATTGATGATGACAGCCCTCGCTCCAACATAGGCTCTATTTCATGCCGGTGTCACTACCACCTAGGGGTTGCGGAAGCAAAAAACGTTCTAAATTGCGATTTTTGTGTTACTGAAGGACCTAGACACCTGATTTAACCCCTTGGGGACGAGCGGCAAGTATACGTGCCGCAAAAAGGCCTAAGAATACTTGCTTATCCCCACCAGTAAAATTTTACTGTAAAATTTGCCTTGTTGAATCCGAGCATTTTCCCAATTTAAAAAGGTACAAATTTCTGTATTTAAAATCGGTGATAAAACATTAAAAATTTCGTAAAGGACTCCCGGCGAGAAAGGGTTAAACAGGGCAGTTATTTATAAGATACAAATGATCTCTAAGAACATTTCCTAAAAAATCGAAATTTAAAATGGGTGAAAATGAGCGAAAAGCGTTCAAAATACTTTTTAAATTGCTCTTTCTACGCAATCTAAGGACGTACCGAACCGATTTAAAAAATAATGGCTTGAAAACGATGGTTACAGCCCTCGCTCCAACATAGGCTGTATTTCATGTCGGTGGCACTACCCCGAAGGGGGTGAAGGAGCAAAAACTATATAGATTGCGTTTTTTGTAATACACCAGGGGCTAGCAACTTGAAACTAGGCATGGTAGTTACTTATGAGATGTAAATACTCTCTGAAAAGAGTTCCTTAAAAATTTGAAATTTAAAAGGGGTGCAAATGGACGAAAAACGTTCTAAATTACGATTTCTACGCAATCTCAGAAAGTACCCAACCGATTTCAAAAGTAATGGTTAGAAATTGATGATGACAGCCCTTGCTCCAATATAGGATCTATTGCATGTCGGCGATACTACCACCTTCCGGTTGCATTTTAAAAAACTTTCTAAATTGTGATTTTTGTGATACTGAAGGGGCTAGCAATTTGGCATGGTAATTACTTATGAGATGTAAATACTCTCTGAGAAGAGTTACTTAAAAATTTGAAATTTAAAAGGGGTGCAAATGCGCAAAAGCGTTCTAAAAACGTTCTAAATAGCGATTTCTACGCAATCTCAGGAAATATAAACCGATTTCAGAATTAATGGTTTCAAACTGATGGTGACAGTCCCCACTCCAACATAGCCTATATTTTACGTTGTTGTCACTACCACCTGGGTGTTACAGGAGCAAAAAATGTTCTAAATTGCGTTTTTTGTATTACTGAGGGGGTCTAACATTTTAAATTTGGAATGGTAATTACTTCAAAGATGCAAATGCTTTCTAAGAATTGTCGAAAGAAAATACCAAATTTAAAGCGTTCTATATAACTATCTCCTTCTAATCTCCTTCCTTCCTAACTATATCCTTCTAATTTACGATTTTTATGCAATCGTATGAAATACGAAATCGATTTCAAACATAATGGTTGCAAATGTGATAGAACCTGCTCAAACATAAGCTATATTTTATGTCGAGGGTTGCAGGAGCTAAAAACTTTCTAAATTTCGATTGCTACGGTACTGAAGAGACTAGAAACTTTAAATATAGCACGGTAGTTACTTATAAAATATATATTTTCTTTAAGAACAGTCGAAAATGAATTCGAAATTAAAAAGGGGTGAAACGAAGGAAAGGAGCGAGAAGAATTCTAAAAGAGTCCTAAATTGCGATTTCTATGGAATCTCAGGATATAATAAACCGATTACAGAAGTTATTGGTTGCGAATCAAGAGTGATAGTCCCTGATCCTGTACGGGCTATATTTTATGCCGGTGTCACTACCACCTGGTTGGCAGGAACAGCAAGAAAGCCTTTAAAAACATCTAAATTCCGTTTTCTATAGAATATTAGGAAATACCAACCGATTTCAAGGTTAATGTTGTTAATGTTGACAAATTAATTGTGACAGTCTCTGTTTCAACATTTTTCGAGACATTCTATTTCATTTCTGTTTCGGCCTTTTATGTTGGTGCCACTAACACCACAGAGGTGGTAGACTGTTAGAAAAGAAGCTTGGAATTTGACATGATGGTTAATTTTAAGATGTAAATGTGTTAAGATGGTTTCTAAAAAATTCAAAACTTCAAATGAATACTGAAGCAAGCGTATGAAATGAGCATAAAAGTCTCAAAATACTTTCAAAATTATCATTTAATTGGAATTAGTTTTAGTTCTTCTTATTAATTAAAATCTCAGTTCTATCTATTGCACTTTTATAATGAAGTTTAGTCAAACTGTGGCTTAATTTGTAATTTTTGAATTATTTCAAAAAGTGTTCTCCTAATAAAAAATAGTCATGCAAATATCACTTGGCATATTTCAACTATTACGCGAGCAAAGCTGCGGGATTTGCTAGTTATATATATTTGGCTTATCAATGGAAATATTCGACGAGTAGATGGCTACTACCATATTCAGGGCTCCCAACACATTTTAGTCCTCAAAAGGGGGGAAAGGGGACCATTTTTATTTAAAAAGGGGACTTTGATGGACCATTTTTATTTAAAAAGGGAACTTTGGGGGACCATTTTTATTTAAAAAGGGAACTTTAGGGAACCATTTTTATTTAAAAAGGACTTTAGGGGGGGGGGGGGCATTTTTATTTAAAAAGTAGACTAAAAAAGGATCATGAGTAAAAACATTGCACCAATTTTCCTAAATATGCAAGTAAATTTTTAAAATTACTCCAGAAAATATGTTAGATGGTTATCTTTATGAGATGTCATTAAACAATGTACACAGCTTTATAGAAACACATTTAAATATCCTACTGCAAGAATATAAAAAGTATTCAATATTTCGGCATTCACCTTGATATTTCTCTTTATAGGTAAAAAATAACAGTGATTAGTGAATAAAAAGAGCACAGCATAATAATGATTCCTGTTGGATATTAAAATTTAAAATTAGATTAATATATATATTATTATTTTCCTCAAACATAAAATTTAGTTTCTTTCTACACAACAGAAGCTAGGATAAGCTATAATATTCATCAGAAAACGTCTAGTATGGCAAAGCCCCGTGGGAGTGATCAAAACTGATATAAACCAATATTGAATCATCAGTTATAAATAATCATCTTACGTATCAAATCTGGTGAAATTTAATCCCAAACATGCCGCATTCTGGCTTTCACAGAAGTAATTAAAATTGCAATCCAGTAGTGCCTGTCACCTGTCATGAAATACAGCAAAATCTAATCAGTTACGAATTTATGCCAAGGATTAAATGAATGTGAAGTTTGGTGGAATTTTACCCTAACAAAGGTAAGGTATACTAAGGTATAATTATCATGTAAATTGTGAAAAATATAACATAGCAATGCCACCTGTTGGCCCGTATACACCAAAACCTAATCAGCACCTATTTGTGCTAAAGTCTAATTAAATATGGCATTTTATTAAATTTCATGCTTTAGTTTTGAGATCAGGCATGAAAGTGGGAAATGAGAAAAAAGGTGGTAAATTTTTTCCCTCTATACAATAACGCCAAACTCGTACAATTTAGACACATTTTAATAGTTATTCATACAATAAAATTAATTATAACTGTACATATGATTGTTATTTTCTTTTTGTAACTTAGAAAGTATTAAAAGAAAATAAATAAATAACAAATGTATAAATTCATCCAAATGTATCTGATGAACTTATGTGAAGTACAGAGATTAATTTTTCAAAATGAATATAGTATTTTGAATGATTTGACTGCTTAAAAAAAAATCTCCATGCTAAATATATGCATACCAAATTGATCTTTACTTCAGAAATACATTTCCAAAAATACATCACTGAAATTACCCAGATGTGTTTTATAAATAGAATAAAATATTCTATTCCAAAAAGCACCTTTTGGAAACTTCATTTCCCTTGTTAAAGAACTTAATTTACATGACTCAGATGCATATAATAAAAGCTCGCCTTTGATTTGATAGTACAGCAATTCGGGAACTAACTCCAAGGATTTCAGCAGATAAAATGTCTAATTAAGTTTTCTAGCCCCCCCCCCCCCCCTCCCATATGCTTGTAATATTTTCTTTGCATTTTTGCATCAATCCAGAGAATGTCCAAATTTGCTTTTAAAAAGGTGGAATTCCTCCTTTAGGAGGAACTCTTTCACGCCTGTGAGATAGAGTAGCTACAAATTTCGTATCACAAATGGAGAGAGATTTTTAAAAATAGTCAAATCGTATTCAGGTCAACTTAAAACATATAAATCTATCAAAAAATGGAAATTATTTTCATGATTCCAATACTTTCTTCTGATAAACTAGGCCGCTCTGTCCCCTACGAGCTACACTCGACAAATACCGTTCAGACACTGCAGACTCAAAAAACACGCTAATTTGATCCACTTTAAAAAGATTATGGAAGATTTGAATAATAATTAAACAACCAGTGATGATCTCACTGTAAACAAATTTCCATTCATTTCCACTTTACTGAGGGATTTTAAGGTATAATCAGCTGCTGTTCAGACATTTAATGGCTGTTTTCGTGATTGATTAAATAAAATAAGTAAACAGCATTTGAAAATCAGTCTATATAAAATGAACAAATTCTGAATATAATGAGAATAAATAATAATATATAATAATGAGAATTCTGACAATTTCGTATTGTTTCCAAGAACATAAAAAAGGATTTTGCTTTTTATAAGGTAATAAGCAGTTAGCAGGGCCGGTGCAATATTGCACAGGGCCCTGGCAAAGGAGTTAATGGGGATCTAACGTATACTGCCATAC
The DNA here is from genome assembly GCA_963932465.1 of Maratus speciosus. NCBI lineage: Eukaryota > Metazoa > Arthropoda > Arachnida > Araneae > Salticidae > Maratus > Maratus speciosus. Next base: position 55,001 of record CAWVRF010000836.1, on the reverse strand, counting down.
TGATCTAATAAAATTTACTTTTAAATTGTATACATCATAGAATAATATATGACGACATGAGTTTCAAAACGCACTTTATCCAGAAAATCAAATCTGGGGAAATCGTAAAAAACCTCTAACTGCGTCCATTGGTTTTCACTGTAGATCAAGATTTTACAAGGGCTGAAATACAAGATAAAACTAGTTTTTTTTGCAGACTGTTGTGTTTTTTCAATGCAAGAATAAATTTATTGAGACAACTCAATTTTTGATAAGGCGAGTTTTGAAACTCACACCCTCATATAACATAGATAATAAATGTACCAAAATACCACAAATTTCACATGTGATAGGCATAATTATTTTCGATTTTGAAAAATCTTCTATAATTTACAATACTTTAAATATTTAATTTTTACGTTCACAGTTACTTTCACCAAATCTATACATTCCCCGAAAATTATATCAACTTTGCTTGTAAGAAATAAAGTTAATACTCACTTTTTTCTTTATCATGAAAAAACATTTAAAAACAAATGCAGATAAAAAATATACCAAGGAAACGTTATTTCGAATTCTACAGGGGCATTCCTGGGCACTCGCTCCGTTTGACCGATGGTTGCCTGGGTAATAAATACAGGGGTAATACTGATCCTAGATGATATTTCAGGACATACTTTTTCCAGTATTTGAGGACAATTTCAGGACACATTTACCTGCATGCTACTTTTTTTTCCCACGATCAATTGTCGAAGTTTGAGATTTTTTTCTGCAATCACTAGCCAAAGTTCGACATTTTTTTCCCGTGATCGATTGCTGAAACTCGAGAATTTTTTGTCCGATCGTTTGCTGAAATTCGAGTTTTTTTTTCTCGGGAACGTTTGCCGAAATTCGAGATTTTTTTCCCCACGATCATTTGTCGAAATTCGTATTTTTCCCCCCACAATTGTTTGCCGAAATTCACGAATTTCAGCTAATGACAGACGACATTCCCGATTTTTTAAGAAATTGGTTGAAGACTATTGCAATTTTTTTCACCGACCAATTAACAAAATTTGCAATTTTTCTTCCTGTCCAACTGACAAATTCCCGATTTTTTTTTTTTTTTTTTTTTTTTTTTTTTGTGTGTGTGTGTGTGTGTGTGTGTGCGATCACTTGACGAAATTTGTGAGTTTTTCATCTTCAGATTACAAAACGTTTCACTATTTTCTGACTCTAAAGCACCTATTAATTCCAAAGTACTGATTTTGTGCAATTCCGCAAAAAAACAAATATATATAATATTCACGGAAAAATCATGACTGTTTGTGCTATAGTACAAAACTCTCAAAATTTCAGGACATGTTACCATATTTCAGGACGTTTTTTCATTTTTCAGGAATTCAAGGAAAGAAGTTAAGAAGTCTTTAAGCCAAAGAAAACATGTTATGATAATTTGAATGTTTAAATATGTATTGTAGCATTGTTTTCAGTTATAAATTACACTGTTAAACAATTTTAAATGGTATGAAAAATAAATAATGAGAAAGGAAGAAATTTTTCAATTCTTGATTCAACCGAAAGTTTTCTGTAGAGGTATATCGTCTTGTTTGAAAGAAATTGCATTCCAATAATTAAAAATATGCAAAAAGGCATTTTACTCTATCCATTTCCTTTTAAATGATTCAGAGTTGTGAGCTTTAAATTCATTTTTTTTTTTTTTAGTTTGAATCTTTTGTCTCCTCCTAATTCAATGCTTCTCTCCATTTGACATTTTTTTGGCGGGGAGCACACAAATGCTCGGTCTTTGAAGACTGGTCAAGGCAGTAGCTTAACATAGTAACTTTTGTGTTCTGCGATTTTTTAGTTTTTAGGATTTTAATGAGATTTCTTAATGAGTTTCTTAAAATGTGTCCGTATTCAAAGGTCATTTTTTAACATTCGTGGAAGAATTCCAGTTACAACACTTTAGCCCACTGTAACAAATTTTGTCCTCTACGATTTTTGAGCTTTTAGCGATTTTTAGAATTCTTTTGATTTTGCGGTGATTTTTTTCAGTCACTGAAAAGGGGACTAGGGGGACCAAAATGCATAAAAGGGGACTAAAGGGGGCCTTTTTTTAAAAAGGGGACCATTTGGGAGCCCTGCATATTTTATGGAAGAAACGCCACACCCGTCGTAAACGTCGCACTCCTCAAATTGGCCTGAATAAAAATATCGTAATCGCCGCACCCATTGTAAACGCCGCATCCGTTGGAACGCTACTTTTGTCGACAGTGTCACATTGACCTAACTTTAATCAAAGTTTTCTGAGTAGTGTAGGATCCTTCGTTTTTAATATCTTAAGATGCCTGAAGTTTTATTTTAAATATTTAAGTCCGATTTTAAATATTTTTATGAATTTTTAAATTAAGGAAACTCAATTGGTATTTTAAAAAAAATCGTAAATGCCGTACATGGCGTAAACTCCGCACTTGGAAAAAAATTAACTTTTAAACTGGTAAATGCCGCGGCGTTTTTTCCATAAAATACGGTAAATAAAAAGTAACTATTAGCCAGAAATTGCTACTTCTACCTTTGGAATTTAAAAGAAATTGGACAATGTTGAGTAGCACAATTTATAATATTAATTTAAAGTAATTTCTTTCAACTTCTACAACTATTTTAAATTTATGAGAAAAGAAAATTTTAAATTCCAAAATATACACGAAATTGAATTCTACATTATGGTACATCTTAAAAATGAAAGTATACATATATAAGTTATTTTAAATAAATAAAAGTCAAACGCCAGACACAGATCTTTTCTTTTTTTTCTTTTCTTTCTGTCTTTCAATTAAAACGTATAATTATTGCATGTCATAATTCGGAAATGACTATGAAGACAATTGAGGTATAGGTAATATTTGTTGAAATTATTTAATCTCGACATGTCAGTAGAATAAAAAGATGTAACATGAAAACTCATAGATGGTCACACTCCCTATTTTTTTTTTAAATACCTATTTCAAATTATATATTTTTTTTCTTTCTTCTATCTTTAGAAGAAAAAAGCCTTGCATTCGTGAGAAAAAAATCGACTCCCGGTTTTCGACGGATTTATAAGTTTTACACCTAATTAATACACAGTAATAAACTAGTGTATATTATTGGCAAACTAAAAACCTCTTTATACGTATTTTCAAAGTAATATTAATAATAATTCTAATACCATACAATTGGGTTAAACCTATATGATGAAATTTTAGGCATTTTCTTTTATAAGCAAAGATTTTATTAAAAAAATATTCGAATATGCTTTTCTCATGTGCTACTTTTTTTTTAATGGTTGTTATCTTGGCACTTTTATAAAATTTTGTTGACTAAAACCAGTCGATAAACAAGCTTTATTTTATTTATTTTTTTAGGTAGATTTCGTATGAAATACTACCTATTGGACACTAACCTATGTTGAAATTTCGGAAAACTTTTTGCAGATCTACAGCGATCATGACCCCTAGAACCCAAAACCAGCCCCCAGTAATATATATATATATATATACACTATCTAGCCATTAATGACCGGCAACTTTTAATTTTAGACATTTTGCCGAATATTTGGAAATATACTTGACAGATTCTGCTGGAATTTCAGGATTAAAAAAAAACAGGTATGACCTCATATTTAGCAATGTCGATTTGTTAAGTGGGGTAATTAGGGGACCAACAAAAAATCGAAGAAAAAAATAATACTTGGGATCACCCTGTAAAATAAAATGCACGAAATTATCTATCGCTGCCGAATATAAATAAACAGACATTGTGCAATATATGTATTCTTTTGTGTAAGAATAGCACGTATATTAATAGAGATATAGCGATTTATTAAAAAAAAATTTAAAAATTCTTGGATGTTTTTTGTTTATAACATGTGGGGTTTGCATGTGGGCATGTAGGGTTTTCAACCAAATTTAACTCCGGTTTCAGAAAAATTGACAAACTATAGTAGAAACAATATAGTGCAAATGGAATATAAATATATTAAATATTTTAGAAAATGTGAGCAGTTGTATGAAATAATTTTTATCTGCGCATGCGCGAACTATAACAAGGATCATTTTACATAATTTAATAGTCAACTCTATGGAGCAACTTAATAAAAAAATCTAGTCAAATATCGTAAAAATTCAGAAAGATATCGGCGTTAGAGTGAGCAAATTTTTAGTTGTTCTCTAAAAGCAGCTGAATGATAAGGGATTTTACACAAATTCTCATTTTTTATTAACTGACTTTCAGAAAAAAGTTAGTATTTAGTGACTATCAACGAGTAGATTTGGAAAAAATGCTTTTGATACTTCTTTTGATCATGGTATAGGCTCGTTCTGGAGGTTATCCGAGAAGAACTAAAGCGTCAATAAAAAAAGAAAAAAAATTAAATTAAAAATGACAATTTGTGGAAAATCTCTTATCATTCAGCTGCTTTTAGAAAACAACTAAAAATTTGCTCACTCTAACACCGATATCTTTATGAATTTTTACGATATTTGACTAGATTTTTTTAATGAGTTGCTCCATAGAGTTGACTATTATATTATGTAAAATTATCCTTGTTATCGATCGCGCATGCGCAGATAAAAATTATTCCATACAACAACTCATATTTCCTAAAATATTTAATATATTTATATTCCAATTGCACTATATTGTTTCTACTATAGTTTGTCGATTTTTCTGAAACCGGAGTTAAATTTGGTTGAAAATCCTGGACGTTATAAACGAAAAACATGCAAGAATTTTTTAATTTTATTAAATAAATCGCTATCTCTCTATTAATAAACGTGCTATTCTTACACAAAAGAATACACATATTGCACTATTTCTGTTTATTTATATTCGGTAGCGATAGACCACTTAGTGCATTTTATTTTACAGGGTGATCCCAAGTATTATTTTTTTTTCTTTGGTTTTTTATTGGCCCCCTAATTGCCCCCCTTATCAAATCGACATTGCTGAATATGAGGTCATACCTGTTCTTTTTAATCCTGAAATTCCAGAAGAATCTGTCAAGTATATTTCTAAATATTCGACAAAATGTCTAAAATTGAAAGTTGCTGGTCATTAATGGCAATATAGTGTGTATATATATATATATATATAATATTATTTTTCTGGACACGATAACTTCCATAATTCTGCATAAATCTTTTTCAAATAATCTTTTTCCTTTAACTAAACATCAAATTAATAAACTGAGCATCAATACATACAGTGACATTATACAAATTAAACAGTCGTTTATATATAAACAAGACACGTTGCAATTTACACATTTCACACGATTGAAAATTCCGTAAAGAAATTTATAGTTTGAACTTTACAATTTCATACCAAATTAAATATTTTACAATTGCTTTCTGGAATGGGAAAATTGCCGAAGGATTCAACAGAGCAGCCGTTTTCATATAAATAAGACATAATGCAATTTACACATTTTACACGATTGAAAATTCTGCAAAGAAATTTATACCTTGAAATTTATAATTTTATACCAAATTAAATATTTTACAATTTCTTTCAGGTATGGAAAAAGTGCTGAAGGATTCAACAGAGCAACCATTGACATATAAATAAGACATGATGCAACTTACACATTTCACGTGGTTGAACAATCCACAAAAAATTTATAGCTTGAAATTTACGATTTCATAGAAAATTAAATATTTCGTAGTTTCGTTCGGAAATGGGAAAAAATATGATAAGGGGTTCAACAGAATAGTCGTTTACATATAAACAAGACACGAGCAGTTTGCACATTTTACACGATTGAATATTCCGTAAAGAATTTATAGTTTGAGCTTTACAATTTCATACCAAATTAAATATTTTACAATTGCTTTCGGGAATGGAAAAAGTGCTGAAGGATTCAACAGAGCAGCCGTTTACATATAAATAAGACATAATGCAATTTACACATTTTACGCGATTGAAAATTCTGCAAAAACATTTATAGTTTGAAATTTACAATATCATACAAAAGTAAATATTTTACAGTTGCTTTTGGAAATGGAAAAAAAAAAAAAAAAAGATCGAAAAGATGCTAAAAAGGATTCAACAGAACAGTCGTTTTCATATAAACACGATACGATGCAATTTACACATTTTACGCGACTGAAAAATCTACAAAGAATTTACAGTTTGAAATTTACAATTTCATACAAAATTAAATGTTTTTATACTTTCTTTCACAAATGAGAAAAAAGTGACAAAGGATTCAAAAGAACAGTCGTTTTCATATAAACACGATACGATGCAATTTACACATTTTACGCGACTGAAATATCTACAAAGAATTTACAGTTTGAAATTTACAATTTCATACAAAATTAAATGTTTTTATACTTTCTTTCGCAAATGAGAAAAAAGTGATAAAGGATTCAAAAGAACAGTCGTTTTCATATAAACACGATACGATGCAATGTGTACATTTTACGCGATTGAAAAATCTACAAAGAATTTATAGTTTGAAATTAACAATTTCATACAAAATTAAATATTTTATAGTTTCTTTCGGAAATGGAAGAAAAATGATAAAGGATTCAACAAAACAGTCGTTTTCATACAAACACGATACCTTGCAATTTAGACATTTTACGCGATTGAAAATTCCACAAAGAATTTATAATATGAACTTTACAATTTCATGCAAAATGAAATATTTTACAATTTCTTTCGAGAATGGAAAATAGTGCTAAAGGATTCAACAAAGCAGCCGTGAAAAAAAAAAAAAAGTAAACATTCCCTACTAACTCTGCAATTATTTATAATGGAAAAAATTACAGGTACCAAACGATTGAAAATAAAGTTTGCTTTAAATGATGTGTATAAAATTTCCTTGGGCCATCTACAAATCAAAACCAGACCAAACTTTGTTTTTTTTTCAATGGTGATTCCCAATTTTGACAATATACTTTAAATCTTCGGTTCAAACTATGCCTATAAATGAAATTTCAAGTCTTTTGGATAATAAATTTTTGAATTATAAACATTCAAAATTTAGAGATTCTAATATTAAATTACATTTTCCTATTTTCATTAATATCTCCTGAAATTACAATTCTAATGTGATAGTTTTTTTTGTTTGTTTAATTATAATACTAAAAAACCGAAGCATAAATACATTGAATTTGTAATTTAAAAAAATTTATAATATGAATTATGAAATTAATATTCGAGAAAAATATGTACTGCAACCTACAATTTTTTTTTGATAGATTTATATTTATTATGTCCTGCTTTATGAAAATTCGAATATTCAAATTTTTCTTCCAAATTTTTTAAATTATGAGAAAAAACGTTAAAATGGAGGTTTAAGGGTCCGTCTATGATGTCCAGAAAAGCATAATCTGAAAACAATATATTTTACTCCTTTTAATGAAACATCTTCTACCTTTATAATTTGGAAAAAAATAAAATAAAATTGGAGAATGTAATGAATAAATAACATAAGATTTATTTAAGATAGTTCCTTTAATTTCTACAACTATTTTAAATTTACATTTATGAGAAAAGAAAACTTTAAATTACAAAATATACACGACATTACTCGTAAATCCTACTTTATGTTACGAATGAAAAGTGAAAGGGTGCATGTAATTCATTTAAAATAAATAAATAAAAAAACAAATGCAAATATTTTAGTTGTTTGTTTATTCTTCTAATTGATTCAGTTGGCCGTTTATCCCTTCCCTTTTTTTCATTGTGAACTTCAAGTGCTTTTAAAATATAGGATGAATCTCTTATGAGCATAGATATTGTATGGCATGGATAAATTATTACCGGTTAAAGATACTCAAAATAAAAATCTTCTTTTTTAATTTCTGTCTCCCAAAAAGTGTCAATTTATTCAATCTTTATTCATTTTGGTGTTCAAAAGACAAAAAGTTAGCATTCCTTTTTTAAAATATGCAATTCTCCTTGAAAGTAACATTTATGCGTTTTATTTATTTATTTTATAAAATTCATTTTGCCAGTTTTCCAAATAACCTTTTTCTCTTTTTAAAAATAATCAGAACAACAAATTTTACCCCAATATACCACTTCAGTTGTCCCTCATTTCCACCACCCCCCACACTTGTTTGATAGAGTGTAAATAATCACCCGTCGTGTCAAAGGTCAAGCTCTTCTTTTCCTCGTGTTTTGATAAATGGATCGGGGGGGGGGGGGGGAAGTAAATTTCCAATGTTTTTCAAATATCTGGAGTTTAAATAAATTTACGCGAATTTTTTTTAATAACCAATGGCCGCCATTTTGTTTCCCATGCAAAACTAAAATTAATTAATCTGGGGGCACGGCAGTGCCCCTGCCAAGTCGAAAAAGCACAGCCGTAAGCATCCTTTTCTGGAAGCAACTCAGGGTACTTTTGACAGTTCCATATCACTGCTCTGGAATTTCCCAGGAACTTGAAACTTTGTTTTTCTAAAAGTACTCTTCAAGCGGAAGCAAATGTTTAAATTTCCGCGTTTCTATCTTTTCTAGTTCAGAAAATATATGAAATCAAAATTTCGCTTTTTCAACACTGACTGACTCACCGATCATCAAAAATCTGAGGTACAGTCGTGGGGAAAAAAAAAAAGTAAACACATCCTACTAACTCCTCAACAAATTATCGTAGAAGAAAGTTACTTGTACCAAATGATTGGAAATAAAGTCTACTTTTAAATGATATAGATAAAATTTGCTTAGGTGGCTATCTACATATTAAAACGAACCATAACTTTGTTTTTTTCAATAGAAGTACACAATTCTGACAGCATAAATGAACTCTACACCCTTCAATTAGCCTACATCAAATTTTTATGCAATTCGTATAATAGTTTCTAAGATATTAATTGCCGAAACGTCAGTGAAGGCTTACTGTGGAGACCAGAAGAGTTTTTGGTTTCCGTCTGTCTGTTTGTTTGTTAGTCTGTCTCTCCCGCGATAACTGCCGTAAAAAGCGTCCGATTAGCTTGAAATTAAGGATGCATGTTGGTGAGGTCACCGGATTTAGCTGTATAGTTTTTGGTTAAATTTGGTTCATTCGTTCGGAATATATAGAACATTTTATTTTCCGCCTTAATGTTTTCCTATAGCAATTCAGACGATTTTTCCATTTTTATTTGTTGAAATGAAATGGCTCATATGATTGAAAGATTTAAATGATAAATTGTGGATGATGAATTTCCTAATTAGAACCATACATTATTCATATTAGTTTGAAATTTTGTGTATACATTTGTCAGAGTTTTTAAATTCGGCGTATATCTTATGGAGCGATTTTATATATAATGTTCCAATAATATAAAATATTTTCTTCCTTTTTAATCAGATATTTCATTGTCTTAATTTTCTTTTAACTGTTTCCTAGCAACGGAAAGGTGAATTTGATCTCATATATCAAAAATAAAACGAATACGCTTTGAGGTTGAAATAAAAGGGGCTTGTGTTATGATATTAATTCTTATTATTAAAAAAAAAAAATGTTACTAATATCTCACGGCTTATCGTCTGGACGCAGCTAACAGAAATGTTTAATTTTTAATCGAAAATTTCAATGAGAAAAAAAAAAAATTTTTTTGAAAAGCAAATTGATAGTAAATGTCAAAATTATGAACCGCAAAATTATCGCTGTCGAAAAGGACGTCATTGTATTGGGAAATAAATATTTTCATTCTTAAAAACCAAACATTAACTAGATTGCCTGAAAAAATATTTTTTGACAAGTGTTAGTTCTTAATACCGCCTCATTTCAGAAAATATGAATGAAAATTTTATCTTTAAAAGGAAATTACATTTTTATTCGTAAAACCTAAGCTTTTAATATAATTGCGTCAACGTAAATCCTTTTCTGCGCACCATTTTTGAAGAATAAGGCTCGGAAGTGTAAAAAGATTTACAATAATCATTAGCGCAATCAATAAAAAGTTACATATGTAAATTACTGAGACCACGGGGGGGTACAGGGGGGCGGAGCCCCCTGAATACTTTATTATTTAAAAAAATACCAGAATTAGTAGCTCATGAAAATTCAAAATATCCTTCCATAACAACGTTTTTAATTTAACGCTTCTAATGTCTGAAAACTTCGTATTTTTACTTTCTTCTATCTTCAATAGAAGAAAGTATTGTAATCGAAATTTTTTTCGACTTCCGGTTTTCGACGGATTTACACGTTTTAGGGGTCAGATATCCCAAAAAACATGTTTATAGAAAATGTCTGTCTGTCCGTGTGTCCGTCTGTCTGTCGCCATTGTACCATCAAAAAGTGTATAAAGTTATGCATAGAATTGAGCCAAATTTTTATTTTAAGTTTTTGGCTATGGCAAGCAGATCCTCCCTGAATTTGGAAAAAAATCGCCAGTAGGGGGCGCTATAATAGCGATTTTTGTGCGATTTTGAATATTGTACCACCCAAAAGTATATGAAGTTATGGATAGAATTGAACCAAATTTTTATTTTAAGTTTTTGGCTTTGGCAGGTAGGTCCTCCCTGAATTTGGAAAACATTCGCCGGCAGGGGGCGATGTAACAGTGATTTTTGTGCGAATTTTAATATTGTATCATCCAAAAGTGTATGAAGTTATGCATAGAATTGAACCAAATTTTTATTTTAAGTTTATGGCTATGACAAGCAGATCCTCCAAGAATTTGGAAAAAATTCGCCGCTAGGGGGCGCTGTAATAGCGATTTTGTATATTGTACCATCGAAAAGTGTATGAAGTTATGCATAGAATTGAACCAAATTTTTATTTTAAGTTCTTTGCTATGGCAAGCAGGTCTTTCATTTATTTGGAAAACATTCGCCGGTAGGGGGCGCTGTAATAGCGATTTTTGTGCCATTTTGAATATTGTACCATCGAAAAGTGTATGGAGTTATGCATAGAATTGAGCCACATTTTTTGTGTTTCTTTTTGGTCATGGCATGAAGGCCCTGCCTGAATTTGGAAAAATTCCGCTGGAAGGGGGCGCTATAATTACGATGTCTGTACCATTTTCTTCATTGTACCATCGAAAAGTGTATAAAATTATGCATACAATTGAACCAAATTTTTTGCGCTTGTTTTTGGCTTTGGCCAACAGGTCCTCCTTGAAAGGGGCTCTCTGATAGCGATTTTTGTATACTTTTCTTGATTTTTCGTAGTTCTATTGTCCATCGGTGGCTCGTGCAAAGGCGGGAACTCACTTCCTGCTAAGCCGGCTATTCGCAAACATCTGATAACAACAGAATAAGGAAAAACTATTAATTTTAACAAATATCGTGATATAGATTAACTCGTTTTTAGTTCATTTAATTGACTGAAGCAGAAATTTAAGATGAAAATCAAAGTTGGTATAGTAATGAACTAATAATATTGAAGTATTAACATGTGTAACTAGTTTTTGAAATATTAAGATGTATAAGATAGAAGAAAGTTTTGGGATTGGCACATCCAACTAGTTTATTCTTATAAATAATTACGTAATTTGGAAACTTTCAATTGCGGTTTGCAGGAAACTGAATATTACTAGAGTGTGTCTAAAAACAATGAATTGCAGATCTGACGTTGAGGCTCCTGATCTGCAGATTTACTAGTTATTTTAAAATGAGCGTATTTTAATGGCTGTATCCAAATTGAAGTTTTGAACTCGATTGTTAACCGAGAGAGCCCCCATCTTGATCAAGGCTTCTTAAGAAGTCAATGAATCCTGCTAGATTACAGGACAGCAGTAGAAATTTCAAAATATCTAGTCGCTTCTATAGACGGCCCCATAAACCATCATTTTGCCGTTTTTTAAGCATATTTTGAAAACTACTTGGAAGAAAAAGGGGAAATTTTGGATTTCCATAAAGCAGGATAATAATCCCAATAAATCTAAATCCATCAAAAAAAAAAAAAAAAAATTGTAGGTTGCAATTCATAACTTTTTCGAATATTAATTTCATAATTCATATCATAAAATTATAAAAATTGCAAATTCAGCGTATTTATGTTTAGTTATATTAGTATTATTGCTACACAAAAAATTAGCACATTAGGAGCATAATTTCTGAAGATATAAATAAAAATATGAAAATGTAATTTACCATTAGAAGCACTCAATTTTGAATGTTTATAATTCAAAACTTATCATTCAAATGACTTGAAATTCGGTGTCTAGGCATAGTTTGAACTGAAGATTTGAAATATCTCGTTAAAATTGGGTATTGTCATTGAAAAAAATGAAGTTTGTATTCGTTTTAATAGGTAGATGCCCCCCTAAGCAAATTTTATATACATCATTTAAAAGTAGACTTTATTTCCAATCGTCCGGTACTAGTAACTTTCTTCTACGATAATTTGTTGAGGATTTCGTAGGAGTTGTTTACTTTTTTTTTTTTTCCCACGACTGCACATACTGTAGCCCTAGAAATTTGAAATTTGGTAAGAAGGTAGTATTGGGATACAAAGGAAGGAAAAATTAAAAAATTCGGAAAATTCGAAAAAAAAAATCGAAAATCTTTTATCTTCCGTAATCAGAATTCTTGCCAATACTGTTTCTCACTGATTATCAACACAATAAAACGCAATTTGTCAACTAAACCATCGGTTTGTCAACTATACTAAATCCAGCGTGAAATAGCTGGGTCCTGAATACAGTAAAATTCGTTTTAATTGACTAGAACATATAAAGGTACTACTTGATTATCCCGTAGACGAAAAACTATCGCCGAACTATAAGATTAAATGCCAATAATGGATGATCGTAAATGTCGCATTCACTTGACATTAAACACCATACACGTTAAAGGTATATATAAATATTTTACAGACATACAAACAATAAATACAATAAGCCCAACTGGAGTGAAAAATTAGCCAGAGCCAGAAATCGAACACGGGACCACTGCATTCCAGGCAGTCGCTCTAACCACTGAGCTACTCCGGCCGATACCTGAGTCTGCAATTTCTATAACTAACAAGTAAGAAAAATCATGCTTTAAGAATAGATTATGAAACACTTTCCAACACTTACTGTACGCTTTAAAAAAACTTCGTTATTTAGGGAAATAATGTATATAAAAGAACTAAGTAAACATTTTAGAAAACGCATAAAACATTTGAAAAACTGATTTCAGCAGTCCATCCATATCAGATATGCATTCCAATTCTTTTGGACAGCTCTGTATTTGATCTGTAGGTTGATATATATGCTATATAATGGAGAAATTTAGCAAGAAAACGAATAACAGGTTGAAATTTCTCTTTCAGCAATTTATACTAATACATGGAAACATACTTGTATACTTTTGTACAACCCTGTAGTTAACCTAGTACCTTTACTACACGCCTTAATTCAAGTAAAATACTCTTAAAACTACTGGAATCACATTTTCAGAAATTATCATTTATAGACGGCCATGTATCCAATTCTTTGCATGACCCTGTATATAATTTTATCTATGTTTTATAATTTTATCTACAAACATATCTTAGTAAACAAAATGCAGTTCAGCATAAAAATGCATAACTCATTTAAAAACCACCTTTAAGCAATTTACAATCATACCTAGTAACCATTACGAATTCTTTTGTGTAGCCCTGTATATGAATTACAGCATTTATACACATCATATACAATGCCTAAATATAGTGAAGCATAAAAGCGCATTAACATAATTAAAAATGCATTTCCAGCAATCATCGCTACTGTACAATAGAGGTCTGCACGGGCCCGGGCTTGGCCCGAGGCCCGTACCCGGCCCGGCCCGCGGGATGAAGGCGAATTTTGAAACGGGCCGGGCCGGGCCGGCAGAATTAGGACAATTTTTTCAACGGGCCGGGCCGGGCCGACAGACAAAATAAACGGGCCGGGCCGGGCCGGCAAAAAAATTAATCGGTCCTATCGGCCCGATATAAGAATTTAAGCGAAGCAGATAAAATACAAGCCATTTTCAATGAATATGATTTTCTCGAGAAGTATAAATATGCGTCACAAGCCGATGCGAGTTTAACAACATCAATACAGAAATGTAACATGTCCATCGTAGAGATCGGCATCGTACAGTTGCAAGATGTCTGATTCCGAGTTTAATTTTTTTTCAGCAGACTCGTGCCGGGACGGAACTGGTCTTAATCGATCTCAGGATGTGTAGAACAGTCATTGTGTTTTGTAGTATTAATAGTGATAATGAACTTCTCTTAACAGTATCTTTGGAAATATACCTTAAGGTGGTTCTCATATTCACTGCTCAACAATGCGAAGCTTTCAGACACATTTTCTGACAAAATTTTTAACTATAAAGGCATAAAATTGAGAGGCCTGCCTATTGAAGGCATTTGGAAACGAATAGCTTTTTCCATATTTGATAAATTAGTTACAGAGATAAAAGAGATTCCTGTCATGTGACTGTACGTTTTTCTCCTTTCCTGTGCCATCGCTTCCGGAAATTCGATTCAAAACGCTAACTTTGACAGTGTTTTCAGAAAGATATATTGCTTTTATCTATGAAAAAAAAACGACATTTACATAGCTTCTGAATAAGAATACCTGCCAATCTTACGCGTTTCCGAAAAGAAAAGAATTCATAAATGTGTCGAAATGTAGCTCCTTTGGATTTAAGAAAAGCCTTAAAAATGAGAGAAATATTTTCACAAATCTACTTTTTATTATACAGCTTCAAAAGTTATCATGTTTTTAATCCTTTATTCTGATGAACTACATTAATCTTTTAATGAATCCTTATTTCCATTTTGAAATGTCTGTAGACACGATGACTAAAACACTGTAAGTAATCGCAAATGTTTACTATTGTGTGTTTTCTGTTTTGCGAACACCATAGTAATGTAAAATATACTGCAAAATGTTCCCATAAATATGTACGTAGTATTCATTAAAAGAATCGTAATTGTATGTTGAGAAAAAACGGATTTTTTTTTTTTTTTTGTAGAAATTCTGTCGGGCCGGGCCGGGCCGAGAACTGTAAAAATGCAAACGGGCCGGGCCGGGCTCGGGCCGAACTTCCCATTTTTACACTGGGCCGGGCCAAGATAGCTTTCGTTCGGGCCGGGCCGGGCCCAGGCCTGAAAATTCCGGCCCGTGCAGACCTCTACCGTACAATACTTCGGATACAATATAGTATCTGATATTTATTATACATGAAATAAGTTATAGTAAACCTCAGCGACGTAAATCAATTCCATTATACATGAAATAATTTAACATAATTAAAATACACCGGAAAAAATTTCCTCCACCCGTATATCAATATGTAACGGAATTTTTTTGTGTGGCCCTGTAAATGAATAATATTTATTATTTGCAGCGCATATTCTACAGAATTCATATTTTAGTGCACTTGATAAATGCATATTAATTTTATTGTGTTTGAAAGCATGTAACATCATTAAAAATCATTTTAAATGATTTTTTCCCTTAGGCCGTCATGTAACGGAAAACTTTTGACTGCCCCTGTCAATGAACTAAACATGCTACAAACTTCATTTGCAATAGGGTTCGTGTATGTTAGAGGTCACTAATATCCAAAAATTTCAGAACGATCCGAGTATATTTACGGGAGCTAGAGCGCGTACAGATGGCCAGACAAACCGAATGCATAAACACTTTTCAACTTTGTTGGAAAGTGTTTAAAAAACGGGAAATAGACTGGAAGCAGACAAAGTTATAAAATGGACTCTGCACAGTAGTCCAAACTTTGGAGGACTTTGATTGAACAGTTGATAAATTGAAACAAAAAATAATATAGTTTCTAGAAAAATTGAATGAATGGATTTCAAACAGTAGCACACATGCCAATTCGCTTTTCTAGGAAAAGCGAAACATCGAAGCAATCAGGAGCCATAAAGTCTATGAAGTTAAAAATAGTGTAATTGAAATCGACACTACTGGAAAAGCTTTCTTTGGCTTTCTCCTTACAAAAAGAAGTGAAATCCCATCAAAAACATCTCATGTAAAAAAATGCCAAGTCTCCTGACTCTTTGACCGTAAAAAGTTCTGAGATCATGTGTAGAGCCAAGCTTAGCTCTCTTATTAATTCTGATATTTTAATTCACAAATTACTCCTAGCCTCTACACCTTTAGTAAATTATTATTTTGTGACTTGGCAATGACGCAGCATGAGAATGTAAAGGCTGTTGTTTACATTTTAATATTAACGTTTATTTATAAAGTTTTGCATAAAATAGTTTCTATAATAGACCAGGAGCCGGTAGCACAGACATTGACCTCATCGAGTTCACGGATGAAATTCTAGGATTAGTTAAATCTTGATTCGCATGTTAAAAAGCAATCGGTCTGCCAGGTCATATCTGGGTAGAAAACACCTGAAAATCCGATTTTAGTGGCTGACTCGTAGGTTTACCATTGTATTTTCGTGCTCCCAGTCCTTCATGTTTTCATACCTTTGAGTGCAGAAAAACATAATGGTAAACCTACGAGTCAGCCACTAAAATCGGGTTTTCAGGTGTTTTCCACCAAGATATGACTTGGCAGACCGATTGCGTTTTAATATGCGAATCAAGATTTAACTAATCCTAGAATTTCATCCGTGAACTCGATGAGGTCATTGTCTGTGCTGTCGGCTCACGGTCTATAAGAGCACTGAACGTATATGTATTTCTAGCATGGAAATAATTTTACATTACATTGTATGCCCGAATGCGAAAACTCTCTACTTGTCAAACTTGATGTCCGGAGCTTTGGGTGATTTTCTTCCTATGTAACGTGAATACGAGCCAGACCCCTCTTTTACAAAGACCCCGAATCGGTGCATCCCTCCTTCAGACTTCTATCCCTCGCGTTCATATTCAGCCTTAATCAAATAATCTAATCCGAATTCAAAACATAAGTAAAGTGTTTACGTAATAACTTTCCTGTGCTGCGTCATTGCCAAGTCACAAAATAATCATTTACTAAAGGTGTAGAGACTAGGAATAATTTGTGAATTAAAATATCAGAGTTAATAAGAGAGCTAAGCTTGGCTCTACACATGATCTCAGAACTTTTTACGGTCAAAGAGTCAGGAGACTTGGCTTTTTTTTACATGAGATGTTTTTAATGGGATTAAAATTTAATGAAGGAATTAATGGTTGAAAAAACTGTATTAACATCCATTGTCATGCAGTACAAGTTTAAAAAATTTATTTCAACTTGATAGGATGAATAATGAGTATTTTATTAACGACTGAAAATTTGAACAAGATATATAAATAAATAAATATATAAATATAGGGAGAGTGTGAACTTATAGTAGGAATTGAAAAAAGTGCTGGAGGCCTAATACTCTGTGGTACCAACTACTAAAAACTGTACCGTTTCCCCCCCCCCTCCCCCTCTCTGTCACTTCAATCTGCATATTTATTTTTCGGACATTATTTGCAAAATTTAGAGCATTTTTTTTTTTTTTTAAGTAAAAAATACATTTAAATGTATCTATCAGAATATACTTAGCTGTCAGCTATTCCACTTTTTAGTTATCACTCCTTCCGAATAGTAATCTTTGCCTCATTATAGTGTTAATGAATTGCAGAATTCTGCGATTAAATTGGGTAAGGATTATGATTCGGAAATAGTGTTTTCACAAAAAGGGATATTCGCAGCTATGTATTTTTATGAAAAAAAAATGCATGAAGTTTACAGAAATTAATATATACTAGAAAGAAACAAAAAGGACGGAAAATGAATTCTAAAGATTTATACAGCACATGAGCAATAATATGTTTTTCTCGCTTGTTTCCCAGTGATAGATGAAAAAAACACATTTTAAAAAAGAAACACATTTAGGAAAAACTATGTATGTAATGAATACATTCAAAATGCAATTTAGGGATAAATTAAAATTTGACCACAAAACTTCAGGATATGCAATGTTTTTTTTTGTTGTTGTTTGTTTTTTTTTGTTTTTTTGTAAAAACTTTTGCAATTATTTAAATCCTGATCTTGCTCTTCAGTATCTTCGACATAAATTTTTAACTGCCCTTCCTCTTTACACCTTGAAATATTTACATATAATTGTCCATGAAAAAAAAACTGTTCTTTTAAATACACTCCAACTGTAGAAAATGTTTGTCCTTGTGACTTATTCATTGTCATTGCAAATGACAGTATATCGTTCTGTGCAAATGCCAGTATCGTTCTCCCACCCCCTCCCCTTGCCTTGCATATAGCACAAACTATGGTCAGATAGTGCAAAATAAAAGGATTTTGGTATTTTTCCACTATAAGGGCATTGGAGTTTTTTTAAAAAAAGCTCGGCGAAATTTGGGCATCAGAAAGTGAAATTTGTTGTCAAAGGATACAGACAGCTATAAAAACGAACCTGATGAAAATTTTGTTTGTTTATATATGCATTTTAATTAAATGTATATTAATGTTTTTTTATGTACAAATTACTTCTGTTTCTGCATAAAATTATATAAAAGACTTCTTTATATTAAATAAATTGTATAAATATTGCAAAAAATGCGTGTGTATATGAAATGAAACAGTGAATAGGTTGCCAGAACATATTTTGCCAAATTTCCGTCTTCGCAAAGGCAGTTTTCTCTATTTCGTAAAGGCCCCTATACTGGAAAAGTACCGAGAATTTAATTTCTGCATCCGGCTATGTAAAGCACATTAAAATCGGGTAGTTAGGAGCTCAGATAGTACAGCGCCGTCTAGTGGCGGTTATTTTATTTGTAGCATCGGGATTAAGATGTAAAGACGTACATTTAAGTATATTACTCTTTAAATTCGGACCCATAGACTTTGAAAAAAAATCTTAAAAGTGCTGAATTTAAATTAAATTGTGGTGAGCTCGATTATAAAGACTAATGAGTTTCGATGGTAATTTCGCTAAATTAGCCAGTTCCTTGAGCCTATTGTTGCCTATGGCTTCCTATATGACAACTTATATTTGTCGCCAAATTTGGCGATATTTTGCCAAATTTTGCGATAATTTGACAAGTAGATCAAAAATCGGTGCTATTGTAGTAACCCTGTATTAATACTTTTCAACAATTACGCATTGTTGAAGCTCATACCGATTTTACCATACGATTCCTAACATGGCCGCTATTAATGAGGTGGTCCAACCGGAATTGTGAGGGACACACAGAGACTTGAATTTTATATAAATAGATATGCTGAAGAAAGGAACAATGTTTTTCAGTTTCCTATAAAAAGTGCACATCTTAAACTTTAATCGATTTCTTCCGCATTACAATCTTTTGTGGTGAGTCCCAGATTAAATTAAAAATTTGACACCGTTATCGTAAAGATTCAATGCATTTATAGAAAAAGGGGAATACTGCTCGATTGATTTCTATCAGAATAACAGTACATTGCAATTATATCTACTTGCAATTGAAGGTGACTTCGTAAATGTGCTGAGCAAAGCCTTAGCATAGTTCATGATGCAAAATAGGTAAAAAAATCACTGACATGATTTTTGTGCTCGTACGCAAAGACCTCAAACAAACAAAACATCAAGCTGATGCACGTTGGTTAAAAACAAAAAATATTCTTTTCAGGCTAGATAGCTAAATAATAAAAAAAAATATTAGAAATGATCCTACTGTCACAAAAGTAAATCGAACTGAAAGCAAATTCATTGCTCTGTCTATTGAGTGGCGCCGTATCAACACGTCGCCGCCATCCATGCCAGACAAAAATTTGAAAATATCACCCGTATAGAAGAACACGAAGACACATCTGTTTTCCTTTCATTTTGATCAAAATAGCATTAAAATTATTTGAAATAGAATATAATACGTAATTTTGAAGGAGAGAAGCTTTTTTTCTATACATGAATAAAATTAAATTTTGAATGTAAGACAGATTGAGCTTGAGTCAGTCCAAGCCCAAAAATTTAATATAAAAATTGAGACCGTTTGTTGAGATCTCCCTCTCGTATGTGTGCGACACATTGTCACATATAAGTATTTTTATAAAAAATAACTCAAAAGCTTGGAGATGGGAAGGAAAGGAAAGAGTCATTTAGGCTTCGGTTTTTCGGAAGCGATATTTCACCGGGGCCCTGTATTTATGAGCTCCGGTGAATTCCGACCCATATTTACCAAAAACGGAGAAGTACCGGAGCTGGGCTCCGGCGAAAATGAAGCCCTGCCCGTAACTGCTATTCCCGCTATATTTCTTTCTATTTTTACAGTTTACTTGTAATTTTCAGTTTAACTATTTATACTAGTGAACTTTTTACTAGATTGAAATTTCCACTCAATGAAACTACTTCAGTTCCAGCAGAATATGCCATTTTAATCTCACATCCACTTCCGTGTGAGATTGAATTTTTGTCATCTTTTGTGAATTCGCTTTTGTTTAAATTTCTGATGAGGAACTTTTTAAACATGTTCGAAACGTTTCATGTTACAGGAGTTTTCGTTCATCTGACGAAACCCTATTCACCTCACTCCTCTGTCTGTCTGTCACAGAGCCTGTTATCAGAAACTACATAGGTTGAAGACGTGAAATTTTGCATACTTATAGCTTAAATACCTCACATGAAGCGACACATCATAAGATTCTGAAAAAGTTTTACATTCACCCCTGTGGGCTCTAACTTGTATATTTTAAGCTTTTTTAAGGGTTTCGATCATCTAACGAAACACTATTCGTCTCACTCCTCTGTCTGTAAATCTGTCCGTCTGTCACAGAGGACGTTCTCAGAAATTACCACATTAAATACAGTCCTCCCCACTTAATCGGGTCACGGATAATCGAATACCCCGCTTATTCGAATAGAATCCTCGGGAACCGAATTTATTCCTATTGGTTCTATGTTATTTCCCCCCACTTAGACCAAATACATTTTACGAAAGTCCCGCTTAATTGAATAACAACTGTGTGACCGATGTTTGAAAATAGGCGCGGAAAGTACGTTTCAGCTGAAATTTCCTTCTACCTTTTGGCATTTTCGGTTCCTTTACGCTAAAAACAAATTTTCAGTTCTTCCTGCAATGATTTCGGCCGGCAGGTGTATAACAACAGGTCAAATGATTTCCCCACCCTGATCTCCCCACCATCACTTCTTGCTCGAGACTCGAGATGGTAATTGTGATATTTTGCCCTCATTCGAAAAATAACTCGATATTTACTCCTTTAAAATTCCACTTAAACAAACTACTTCAAACGATTTTTTCAAGGCAGTATAAGTAACGTAAATTAGAAGTAGCAAAGTTTTGACCCAATTTAAGCGAGCTGCATTAAGTGTGATGTAAACCCTATAAATGTATGTACTGACGCATTTACGAATGAATACGCATTTACTTTTGTATTTATTTTAGTTTATGTTATTCTAGTAACGATTTATTATGCTGTTAATTAAATATATCATAGATGGTTATTTTGCCTTTTTATTACGCATTCAATATTACAGTTGTGATTCCCCGCTTAATCGAATATTATTTCTGGTACAGCCAATGTTCGTTTAAACGGGGACGACTGTACATCACGGCTAGCTTCGGACTGCCAATCTGCCGTTCGTGGCAAGATAACATTTTGCCGTTGCTGATGGCGCCATCTAGTGCATATCAGAACAGATATAACACTTGATTTTCTGTGTCTGATATTGTTAAGTAACATTTTGTAAAACAATTCTTTCATTTTTAAATGACTTATCCCTTATATTCATCATTTCATAGAATTTTCAAAATAGAATCATTTATGCACCTCAAAAAGTAATTTGCTTACAAGGGTCAGAATTAAAATCAATTTCGGGACATGGGTTGCATTTCAAGTGTACTCATCTGTTGCGAAATTCCCATACTGATGTCATTAAATTTTGAAGTTGTTCATCAAACAGTACAATTCGGCAATTTATGCAGTTTAGTAAGGGAAATGATTCATTTAACTGATAATGGGTATGCAAAAAACCAATTTTATGCGTTTCTTTTTAGAAAAATTAGGAAAAATGCACTTTTTTGATCTACTTTATCCCGCTTAATATGGGTGCAATAATGGGTCCTGTGGCACTCAATGGACGTAGAATTCTATGCCCTATAATTTATAAATTAGGACTGTTTCTGTAGAAAGAACGTTTTTAGGTGCGTTCGTATATAAAAACAAGTTGGAAATTGCTCGTCAAACATGGCAAATGAGGTGCGTTCATACTATAACGTACTATATTCTATAACTAGTTTTATAATTATTTTTTGCACCCTATATTGTACTGAATGTGTATTTATTTGCAATTCATAAGTGCATAGTCTGTAACATCATTAAAATGCACTTGCAATAATTTTTTCCCATCTCCCTTAATGTAACGGAAAACTTTTGACTGTCCCTGTAATTAAGCTATACATCCGATTTTCATGAAATTTGAAATGGCTTGACAAAATTTTGCAGCAATTATATATTTAAAATTTCAGCCCATTCGGAAAGCTGTAACATCATTAAAATGCACTTGCAATAATTTTTCCCATTGGCTTTAATGTAAAGAAAAACTTTTAACTGTCCCTGTAATTAAACTATACATCCGATTTTCATAAAATTTGAAATGGCTCGACAAAATGTCGCAATAATTATATGTTTAAAATTTGAGACCATTCGGAAAGCTTTAACATCATTAAAATGCACGTGCAATAATTTTTCCCATTGGCCGTAATGTAAAGAAAAATTTTGACTGTCTCTGTAATTTAACTATACATCCGATTTTCATAAAATTTGAAATGGCTCGACAAAATTTTACAACAATCATATATTTAAAATTTCAGACAATTCGGTTGGGTAGTTTTTGCTCTATTATATGCGGACGGACGGACGGACGGACAGACAGACGGACTGAACGACGACTATAGGTGCTACGTATTTATATAATTACGAACACACCTAAAAAGTAGCACCTATAGTCGTCGTTCAGTCCGTCTGTCTGTCCGTCCGTCTGCATATAACAGACAAAAGCTACCCAACCAAATGGTCTGAAATTTTAAATATAGGATTGTTGCAAAATTTTGTCGAGCCATTTCAACTTTTATGAAAATCTGATATATACTTTATTTACAGGGACAGTCCAAAGTTTTCCGTTACACGAGGACCAATGGGAATAATTTATTACAAATCAATTTTAATGATGTTACAGCCTTCCGAATGGTCTGAAATTTTAAGTATATAATTGTTGCGAAATTTTGTCAAGCCATTTCCAATTTTATGAAAATCGGATGTATACTTTAATGACAGGACAGTCAAATATTTTCCGTTACATTATGGCCAATGGGAATAAATTCTTGCAAGTGCATTTTAATGATGTTACAGCCTTCCGAATGGTCTGAAATTTTAAATATATAATTGTTGCGAAATTTTGTCAAGCCATTTCCAATTTTATGAAAATCGGATGCATACTTTAATGACAGGGACAGTCAAATGTTTTCCGTTACATTACGGGGAATGGGGAAAAAATTATTGCAAGTGCATTTTAATGATGTTATAGACTATGCACTTATGAAGTGCAAAAAAATATACATTCAGTACACTATGGGGTGCAAAAAATAATTATAAAACTAGTTATAGTATGAACGCACCTCATTTGCCACGTTTGACGAGCCATTTCCAACTTGTTTGAGTTATTTGCGAAATACCGAAAAAGAGTGCGAAAATTTTGAGGGTTTTGTGTTGGCACGTCTAAAATTCACTAGGCAAAATGGGATAAACTTCAAATACTTCATTTGGATGTAAAACAAAGTGATTAAAATTATTTCCGCGAATGATCACATAAAAAATGAAATATTATACATACTCCAATCACCATGGTGGGGTGGCGTCGCAGAAGGACTGGGGATTGGGGCTTGGCGAGGACTTGATGGATGGCGAGGATTGGAGCTTGATGATGTTGAGCCTGCAGAGGGTGACCTGAACCCATACAGATGCCCTGGTAAAAGATATTAATATGAGAAGTGTCATTAAGCCGTAACTGCACTCATATATACAGGGTGTCCCAGAAGTAATGGCACAAACTTTAAGGGGAGGTAGGGGACATCACAAGGATTCAGATTTACATGCAACCCAGGGTCGGAAACGCTTTCCTGTCGCGGTAGTGACAACACAAAACACAAGAAAGAAAGGACATGAACAGGGAGAGAAAACATGTACTGCAATTAATGCCGGGACAATGCTGGAAAGTGTTGAGGAACTTATTGCATGCATCGTGGCAGCTGCTGGGGAAGTCCGGGGCACTCCCAGTATTTTTGAGAATATTAGATCTTCCATACGCCGGAGATGCGCTTCCATGCATCACGGCCCGAGGTCGTCATTTCGAATACCTACTTTGATGACGATCGTTGTCCCTTTAATGTTTTTTCTTTTTAGTTTTTTGATGTACTAAGGATAATAAACATGTTTTCTCCTCTTATTCGTGTCCTTTCTTTCTTGTGTTTTGTGTCGTCACTACCGCGACGGGAAAGCGTTTCCGACCTTGGGTTGCTATGCAAATCTGAATCCTTGTGATGTCCCCTACCTCCCCTTAAAGTTCGTCCCATTACTGCTGGGACACCCTGTATATATGTATATACATAGTAAAATTCATCACATTTAATTGAAAATTACTTGTAAGTAAAACATGTATCAAAAATTATTTTCCTCTTACAAACAATAAAAATTCAACCCTTTCATTACCAACATTTTAAAAATGAAATAAAAATTAGCAAGTTTCGATAATTTTTTTTAATTGGAGAATGTCCCCGATAGCCCAGTGGTTAGGGGGTTGAATTCGGAATTAATTAGGGGAAAGCTGGAAATTGTTTTAATCCCTACTGTTTAGGTCTAGAATGAATATGCTATGTTTTCCCCCTCGTACTAGGTGAGCGTTTGGAAATATGTATATAATTATAGTAAAAAGAAAAAAAACACGTTTTTTTTGCATATCATTACAATATCTCAAAACAGCTAACTCTGTCAAAAACATTGACAGCACAAATGTTGTAGAGCTTCAAATTCTAAGTAAAATGAGTACCTACACTCAATACTCATGTTGAATATTAAGGTCTCAATTCTACTTCAAAGTTTTAGACCCATCATCAGGGGGATGACCTCAGAATTAATTAGGAGAAAACTGAAATTGTTTTAATCCCTTCAGTTTAGGTCTAAAATGAGCGTACTATGTTTTCTTCCTCGTACTTGGGTGAATGTTAGAAAATATGTACACATTTATTTTCGAAAAACACGTTTTTTTTAGTTTCCTTAACAATATCTCAAAACAGCTAACTTTATAAAAAACATTATCAATACAAATGTTGTAGAGCTTACAATTCTGAATAAAATGAGTACCATCATTATTATTTTTGTTCAGCATTAAGGTCGCAATTCTATTTCAAAATTTTTCAAATCAAGAACTTGAAGCCAGGAGAGACCAAGTTAACTTAACAATATCTCAAATTGCGGCCTTAATATTCAACAATAATATTAAGTGTAGGTACTCATTTTACTCAGAATGTTAGGCTCTATAACTTTTGTACCAACAATGTTTTTGATAGAGTTAGCTGTTTTGAGATATTGTTCAGTTAACTTGGTCTCTCCTGGCTTCAAGCTCTTGATTAGCGATTAAGGCAAAATTTTGAAATAGAATTGCGACCTTAATGTTGAACAAAAATAGTAATGATGGTACTCATTTTATTCAGAATTTTAAGCTCTACAACATTTGTACTGACAATGATTTTTATAGAGTTAGCTGTTTTGAGATATTGTTAAGGAAACTAAAAAAAACTTGTTTTTCGAAAATAAATATGTACATATTTTCTAACATTCACCCAAGTACGAGGAAGAAAACATAGTACGTTCATTATAGACCTAAACTGAAGGGATTAAAACAATTTGCAGTTTTCTCCTAATTAGTTCTGAGGTCATCCCCCTGATGATGGGTCTAAAATTTTGAAGTAGAATTGTGACTTTAATATTCAACATAAGTATTGAGTGTAGGTAACTCATTTTACTCAGAATGTTAAGCTCTACAACATTTGCATTGACAATGCTTTTGCCAGAGTTAGCTGTTTTGAGATATTGTTATGGTATGCAAAAAAACGTGTTTTTTTTTTTTTTTTTTTTTTTTTTTTTTGCTATAAATCAATGTATAATTCCTAACGCTCACCTAGTACGAGGGGAAAAACATAGCCTATTCACTCTAGACCTAAACAGAAGGGATTAAACCAGTTTCCAGCTTTCTCCTAATGAATTCCGAATTCGGCCTTTTTTTTGCTCCTTTACCACTGGGCTACGAGTGTTTTAGAGGGAAAAAAATCATTCAAAATAGAAGTACAAGAAAATGGTGAGAATGGAGTATGGAACTTACATGGAATTTCAGGCCTCGGTGATTGTGACTTTTCTGAATCCTCTGCAAATAAATACATGAAATTCAATTGCTAATTGTTATATCTCATATAACAACGAAAATTCACATGAATTAGGATACAACACAAAATGAAAAAAAAAAAAAAAAACATGCATAGATTCTGAAACACTTTCCAACACTTCTAGAATACTTTCACAAAACTTTCCAATAAGATGTCTAAATAAACTAGTAGGATTGTCCCACTGCACCCTGGGTAAGATTCGTGACATCAGAAGTGAAGGTGGTTTCCCTGACAACGATACCCTCCATTTCAAACTTTGTCGCCCGCGCGCAGTGATCGGGAAACAGAAGCATATAAAATTCAGATCAGTAATTCTTTTCCTACGGCCAGAGCGGGATATATTATTTTTAAAATCAAGTTTTTAAAATAATTTTCTGTTAATAATGGCATTGATTTTCCCATGGTGACATTCTTATTTCTGACTTTATTTATTTCATGCAAATAAACACAAAAGAAAGAAAAATACTGTGTGTCATACAAATATGGTGTGGTTTTGAAATAGGATTTATTTTCTGGACTATTTTGAAATATGTCAAAAGTATTCTCCCATTTCTAACCCTTGAAATATATGTTACAAAATCTAAAATATCCATCAATATAAAATTAAATTTTTACAACTATAAAATTAAATCATTTTCTGGAAAAGAGGTGGAGGGGGGAGGGCGTGAGATTCATAGAAAAGATGCAAGATTTCTTATGTGTATATATAGCTATACATATCTTCATTACAATTTACCGGCACTAAAAATATTTTGCAAGCAAAAGAAGGTTTTTCCCTTCTTAAAAAAAATAATTTGCATAGTTATTTGTTTATATATAACTAGGGGGCTCTGCCCCCTGCAAGCTACGCTCGCCAACCCCCGTTCAGACACCGCAGAATATAAAAATCAAAAAACATGCTAATCTGATGGGTTTTAAAAATATTAGAGACGATTAAATTATACTGAAAAAAGCTGTGCAGATCTCCCTGTAAACGGGTTTCCATTCAATTCCCTTTGATTGCAAAAATTTAAGGGTGAATCAGTTGCTGTTAAGACATCCAATCATTGTTTTCGTTTTTGATTAAAGAGGATCAGTTAAACATTTGAAAAGAAGCTAAAATAAAATGAATTAAGTATTCAGAGTCTTTGTCAACCGATATTTTAAAACAATCTCTATAACAATAGCCTAAATCATGTGACTATCATCAACAGTTCCCGGCGGAACACTTCGCTTTTTATACTCTAGGTGCCATTTTGATACTTTAATGTTATTCAGGCACAGGTGATAAGTCGCCAAATATTATTCTATCCCCATCATTTCATCTATATTATAATATTTCAAGTCATCAAATGCCATAAACAAATACAGTCTGATCCCTTCACCTTTCATATGAAGGTTTGACACAAATGTCATATTTCATCATATGTCATATGTCATCAAACCCCATATTGGCACGATTTTTTTTCCAACGCCAATTTGGGGAACGCATCAACAGCATAAACAACAACATCCCGCTTACCATATCAAGCAAAATAACGATACTTTGGCGCCAGTTAAGTACCCGTTGCGTATATGACATTGGCGTCAGAAAAAAATCGCGCCAATATGGGGCCGTATATGACATCTGTGCCGAAAGAAAAAAAAGCCGGGTGCAAATCTCGCCAATATCTTTTTTGCAACTCGCTAGTTAGAATTTTTTTATTCTTCGAGTAGTAAATTAAAACATTGATTTGAAGTTGAAATTAAATGTCATGGTTTGTTACTTAATTTAATATTTCGCCAGATGTCATATACGCACCGCATGTTTGGCATGATTTTTTTTAACGAAAATTTGGCGAAAACCTCGTTTTTGAGTACCAGTTACATATGTATTTTTGGTACTACTTAGACCAAAAATCTATCGTGAATTATAAGATTAAATGCCAATAACGGTTGATCGAAAATATCACATTCACTTGACTTTTAGCAAGTTACACATGTTTACGTCATCAAGTGATCTTTATTTCGACGTTTTATTTTTATATTTATTAATGTTATACTAATTTATTTGTTCTTTCGTTATTTAAAATAAAAATTTTGTCAATCTGTACAATTTTTCGAATGGTTTGGCGATTTATATAATTTACGAAATTGGTTGATGGAATAACTACGTTGTATCGTATTTTTGAATTATTTTCTATTATTTTCAAAAGGAAATAGCAAAAAAAATAATTAATAACTATAGAACAAAATAATTTATATAAATAAAAAAAAAAGTAAAAGTAAATAAACATTTATTATTAAATAAGCAACAATAGCCATATCAATCAAAATAATGCCATTTTTGCGCCAATTAGGTACCCCAGTGCGTATATGACATCTGTGTCTAATATTTTTCTTTTCGTTTTGTTTTTTTTTTAAAATAAAGAAGTGAAAGCCATCAATTTAAATGTTTCATTTTTAAATGAAAGTTTTGTATTAAATAAAATGATAACGAAATACAAAAAAAAAAACATTGTTCTTAGCATAGATTTAAAGGAGGCCAAACTGGTCGCCAAATTAATTTAAAATAGTAAACTTTTCTGAATTATGAAAAAAAATATATCTGTTAGGATTAAAATTTGAGTTGCCATCATTAGAAAAATGTATTTAAAATTAGAAAAAAAAGTAATATTTCGAAAACTAATTCGAATTTAAAAATTCTAATGCCAGTTTTGTCTGTGGATCAATACGGATTTTTGGTGTTAATTTCACCACAAAGTATTCCATATTTTAGGAGAAATCGCCGTGAAACATAATCGGATGTTTAATCAGTCGATTCAAAGAATCGATACACATTTCAGCCGTTTCATATATTCGTTTCATAAATTCGTTTCATTAGGATTTTATATATATAGGGTAGATATGTATATCTATCTATATTATAAAGGACAAACATATCTGTGTGTAACGCATACGTCATTTTGCGAATGGCAACACTGAAATTTGAAATGAAATTTGGGTTTTGCAATTTTTGCTACTGCAAATTTTTAAACTTCTAAACATCGCATATTTTCAATATTGACGAAAAAATGTGCTTTTAAATGCAATTTGTTCGAAATCTGTATCTCAATTTATTTTTGAGATATTAATTTTTTTTTAGTTTTTAATACAAATTTTGTAATTGTGGAAACTGAAGTTCTCCATTTATATTGAAAGTAAAGGGAAAATAGTCATGGTTTGTTATTTTTATTGATTTTATTGATGCCATTTTCACATTACAAATAAAAGTAACTTTTTTTTATAATTTTTGAACAGAAAACGACATCAGACATTAAGGAAAACACGCATTCTTCTTCAAAAATCAGTTAAATTTCAATATTTTTTCATTACGCTGATACCGAGTTTGAGACGTTAGGTAAAATTATTCAATGAGTAAAAGTGACGTCATATTTAAAACAAAACAATCATTTTTTTTTTTTTTGATAAAATTATGACAACTAAAGGCAAATTTTTGAATTTTTTTTTTTTTTTTTCGCAGGTACTGAGATTAGAACTTAAAGTTTGTGCGAATGTTCACATGAAAAGTTGTGTAGGACAAACGTGACTTTAAGTTTGGAAATACATTCATTAATAATGTATTGCGCGTTAAAATACTTTCAAATTGTGAATTTGAGTGGTGCATATGTAAATTATGAGAATTTGTAAATAACCTACAATTCGATTTTATGGGGTAAAATTTTATGATGTGACAAAGCGAAATCCTTTTTACTGATTTTTAATCCCGTAAAAACAAACATAAGAGCCTCAATCGATAACTTCATCATAATTACTTATCTTGATTACGTATTCTAATATAGTTTAATTTTTCAATAATTTCAGCAGTTGAAGTCTGAGGAAATAACATTTTGGTAATTTTAGGTTTAAAATATTATTTGTTTTAAGAGTTAGACAACCAATGTAAGATGAATTTTTTATTGTAATTTTTTTTTAAGTTTTATTATAAATTCGATCTGACAGTTCCTGTCTAACATTTTAGTTCGTCGAATTTCGACTGGTTCCAATTCGTATAAATAAAAATGTAAATGTTCGTTTGTTTCTAATCGCTAATCTCCGAAAGTTCTTTACCGATTGCTTTGAAATTCACGGATTGAGTTGCATTCGAATCCGGAAGTGTTGTTATACAGTTATTATGAACCTCGCTCCCCAACCACCTCATTTGCCACCACCACCACCAGGGGGCGCTTTTTAAATTTTTTCCAAAACCCATCATGTAATATATCATTAGAAAGCCCTTGGAATACTGTTTCATATTATGCAAATCGCATCTCGCTCCCCTCACTCTCCTCATGTGGGAGCACATTTCTATATAAATCTATATAAATAAAAATGTAAATGTTCGTTTGTTCCTAATCGCTAATCTCCGAAAGTTCTTTACCGATTGCTTTGAAATTCACGGGTTGAGTTGCATTCGAATCCGGAAGTGTTGTTATATAGTTATTATGAACCTCGCTCCCCCACCACACCATTTGCCACCACCACCACCAGGGGGAGCTTTTTAAATTTTTTCCAAAACCCACCATGTAATATATCATTAGAAAGCCCTTGGAATACTGTTTCATATTATGCACCTCGCATCTCGCTCCCCTCCCTTTCCCCACGTGGGGGCACATTTCTATATAAATAAAAATATAAATTTTCTTTTTTTCTTTTTAGCTATTAAAGCGTGAGAGCTAATGTGCTCGCAGGTTCTGTATGTACGTATGTATGTAACGTGATAACTCTTGATAAAAATATCCGATTTGCTTCAAATTTTGTAAATAGTTTCATTCTGATAAGGCGCTTCCCTGATTAGTTTTGGGAATTCATGGGTTAAAGATAAAAGGGGCAACGGGAGGCTAATCTACCCTTAATTTAGATAAATGGGTTTTTCATGCAGAATTATCTGATTTGCTTCAAATTTTGTAAATAGGTTTATTCTGATAAAGTGCTTCCCTGATTAGTTTTGGTGTTTTATTGGTTGTGCAAAGGGGAACGGGAGCTAATTCCCCCCCGCCCTTAATTTAGATAACTTGGTTTTTCATGTAGAATTACAGTCCTCCCCACTTAATCGGGTCACGGATAATTGAATACCCCGCTTATTCGAATAGAATCCTCGGGAACCGAATTTATTCCTATTGGTTCTATGTTATTTTTACCCGCTTATACCGAATACTTTTTATGAACGTCCCGCTTAATCGAATAACAACTGTGTGACTGATGTTTGAAAATAGGCACGGAAAGCACGTTTCAGCTGGAATTTCCTTCCACCTTTTGTCATTTTCGGTTCCTTTACGCTGAAAACAAATTTTCAGTTCTTTCTGCAATGATTTCGGCCAGCAAGTGGAAAATGGACCTGTCAAATGATTTCCCACCATCAATTCTTGCTGTTAACTAGGCTTGAATGGCAATGTGCCGTCACTTCGAGAATCGAGATGGTAGTTGTGATATTTTGCACTCATTCGAAAAGTAACTCGATATTTACTCCTTTAAATATCCCCTTAAATAAACCACTTTATACGATTTTTCTAAGGCAGTATAAGTAACGTAAATTTGAAATAGCAAAGTTTTGACCAAATTCAAACGAGCTGCATTAAGTATGATGTAAATCATACTATAGGCTTTAATGGCTATAGGCTTTAATGGCAATGCGCCGTCACTTCGAGAATCGAGATGGTAGTTGTGATATTTTGCACTCATTCAAAAAATAACTCGATATTGACTCCTTTAAAATTCCACTTAAACAAACCACTTTAAACGATTTTTTTAAGGCAATTTAAGTAATGTAAATTAGAAGTGGAAAATTTTTGACCCAATTCAAACGAGCTGTATTAAGTGTGATGTAAACCATGTAAATGTATGTAATACTGACATTAAATTAATACGTATTTGCTTTATATTAGCATTTGTATTTATTTTAGTTTATGTTATTCTATTAACGATTTATTATGCTGTTAATGAAATATACCGTAGATGGTTATTTTGGCCTTTTTATTACGCACTACATATTACAGTTATGAATCCCCGTTTAATCAAATACCTTGCTTAATCGAATATTTTTTCTGGAACCGTCAATATTCGTTTAAACGGGGAGGACTTATTCGATTTGCTTCAAATTTTGTGAATAGGTTCTATCTGATAAGGCGCTTCCCTGATTTGTTTTAGGGGTTCATTGATTAAGTATAAAGAGGCGAACGGGGGCTAATCTGCCCTTAATGTAGATAAATGGGTTTTTCATGCAGAGTTATCCGATTTGCTTCAAATTTGGTATACCGGTTTATTCTGATAAGGCGTTTCCCTGATTAGATTTGGAGGTTCATTGGTTAAGTATAAAAGGAGGAAACGGAGGGGTGGTAATCCCCCTTAATTTATTTTTCAATGGGTATTATTCTTTGAAATAAGAGTATAATATACAATTAGTGTGAATAGCCTGTGAGCTCAGTGCCATAAGTTTAACTCGGCACATATCTTTTTAATTCACTCGATGTGCCAGGCATGCCACCGCACGTGCTGCATTGACAATCGGCCTGCCAATTCAAATGTTGCGAAATATTCACAAGCCAAATCTTTGCAACGGCACGCGGCTTGAAGTAAAAAAATAATGAGCAACTTTGTAGAAGCAACAATCTTGATAGGATCTTTAAAAGGTGAAGATGTCCTCATTCCTCGCATTCCTTTTATTCCAATGGATAGGCGATTTCAATTTAAGAGATTTCAATTACCTATTTGATTGGCGTTTCTAATCTCCATCAACAAAGCTCAGGGCCAAGCTTTAAAATTCTGTGGTTTAGATCTAGACATGAATTGCTTCTCACACGGGCAATTATATTTTTCGTGTTCTAGAATCGGCAAATCAGACAATCTCTATATCTGCACAGACAATGTAACAACAAAAATATTGTATACCCACAAGTATTGTGAAATTAAACATATTAGAAACGCGCACTTTCCCTTTTCTTTCTTTTCCATTTAGCCAGACTGGGCCACAGCAAAGCGTGGCCGGGTACAGCTAGTGTTCAATAAATATTCACAAAAGAGTGTCTTTTTTTTTTTTTTAAGAGGTGCTTGAAATGTTAAAAATATTTTTTTAGTACCCCCCCCCCCCCCCACGTCAACCCTTGATCCAAAGAGACAATTTTTTAAAATGTGAGAATTTCTGCTGTTTTAAATACTCTAATCATGTTTTTTTTAATATAATGATTCTGCTTTCTATGCAATATTATTCTATATATTGCATGATATTTTTCAGTTTACATAAATATTTTCACGAAACATATTTTAACCCTTTAGGAATACTCAATATGTTGAATATGAGATATTTACCTTGTTTCTAACAACATATCATGAAAAAAATATGGGATTTATAAAATTGCCCGAGTCAAATATTTTAAAATACTACAAAAACAGCATATACTATTTTATTAATATGAAACATATATATATTAATATATTTTACATACATTTCAAATAATTTAACTTCAACAACATAAAATAATCAAAACTTACGTATGCGCATTGTGCTTTGTAAAAGCAATGCACATGTATAAAAACACCCAGGAAATTTATTTTCAGTATGAAAAAAAAAAAAAAAACTACTTCAAAACAATATTTTTAAAGTCGGACAAGTCAATTTTCAATTTATAGTATTTTAAAAGTTCTGAAACATCATTAAATATATTATATAAACACACAGTACCACCGGAAGATAATCTTGAGATTAAATTAATACTAAATGCTATCTATAAATAATATTTATTGAAAGATTTAAAAAAAACTTTAAGTGAGAGACAAGGGATTTGTACAGTTATATTTGGAGTATATTTTAATAATTACCCTTCCAATTTAAAACACCTAAATACAGGGGCGTAGCTATCGTGGAGCAGTTGGAGCAACCTGCGCACGAATTCTAAGGGCGCAAAATTAGGAAGAGCAAAATGAAAAATTTTAAAAATATTTACATATTTTTATCATTATTAATCATATGTAATGGAGGAATCTTGTTACAAATAGCATATTCCTATATGATATTTTACTTAGTGTTTAACCTATGCTATTTCTGTTTAAAATATGTTTTTATACATAGTAAAAAGAAATTATTTTTATTCGCGAAGTTTTAATTCATTCCATATTTCAACCTCAAGTAACTTCCCCAACACCGTTTCAGCATGTCTGATTTTTTTTCTGTAACTTTTAAGTAGGCGACAAATCTTACAGTAATTGAAGCTTATTTATAGGCATATCCCCGGTTATCTTATTGGCTACCACTATTTCTGAACCATAATATTCCTGGTACATTTATATTGAAAATGATTTAGAAATTTATCATGATGATTACTGTACGGGAAAAAATGGTAGCCAAAGAAGTCATCGCTGCTAAACCTATATTTACGATTGCAACAGCAATGCCTTAGCTATTTTAAGAATTAATTAGATATTATTATTTTAAGATTTCACAAAAAAGACAAACAATAGTTTGACAAGTTAAAGAAAATTATTAACCATTTTGCAAACAAAAAACAAAATTAACTTTTGAAGGTGTTTTTGTGTGTGTGTGTGTGAAAATTAAACATGCATCAATACAGATTACAAAACAATAAGAGCACAATTTAGGCATATTTCGCATCAGTCCACAGCGACAAAATTTAAAGGGGGGGGGGGGGGGGTGGCAGCGGCCAAATTATTTTTGAGATTTTGAAAAAAAAGTAAATCTCAAATGCGTAATTGATAAGCATCTTCTTTTAAAGAGAGAGAGAAAGTTAAGTATCAAATTCAGTGTTACTTTGAACCTGATTATTGCCCATGCAAATTTACACCACTTTTTTTTAAATGTATTTTTCCGCATTAAATCTTATTTAATCGTAGAGTTTTAGGATTAAATAAGCCAAAAGGTATTTTTCAAAGATAGTAATGTGAGTTTTGCTTAGGCCGTAATCACAGGTTCTGATCCATCCGATATCGCATATTAGTGGACAATGAATCTTTGAATTATAAAATGAAAAAAAAAAAATCTTGAGTAACTCCACTCAACTTTCCGAACAGTTGACAAAATACTGTGTGTTCAAATCAGTATGACAATGAATAAAAACTTAGATCTTAGTTTTATAGATAGGTGAAATATTTCCACTGGTGATAAAGACCTCTTGTTTTAAAGAAAACGTGCACTTCCAAGAGATAATATTCAACAAATTTTTATTTCGCCCGTACTGAAACAAAGGCCATAAATAAATAAAAAGAAGGGTTTATTTTACATTTCCCAGTCTGGTAGGCTCAGGCTGGCCCGCTAGACAATTGATCTGCGGGTCGGTGTGCCCTAAATCAGGTAAAGTTGTGCACTCCCTTAGGTGAAGTTAATAATTACAAAATATGCTACAAGCATTAGATTTAAGCAGCCTTAAGTTATTTAATAATTTTAAAAAATTCACTTTTTAGAAGCATTTTATTATTGATGACTTTTTTTTTCCTTGCAAAGCAGAAGAATTTAATTTTTTTTCTTGAAAGTTTCTTTGTTTCAGAGGACCATTTAAATCTTTTAAAACCTAATGTATATTCTATAATTCTGTCAGTTACCAATGGCGACATGATCTATCCCAACAATTTTCAGCCTGTCTAGCACGAAGAGCTCTATTTCAAAAAAACGTTTTATTAGTTTTTTGTAAAATTATTTATTAAATATTTGTTTGAAATGTTTAGGCTTCGTGTATTCGTACTCTGTGATTGTAATTTCCCCTA
This sequence comes from Maratus speciosus, assembly GCA_963932465.1. NCBI lineage: Eukaryota > Metazoa > Arthropoda > Arachnida > Araneae > Salticidae > Maratus > Maratus speciosus. The sequence goes on along the minus strand of CAWVRF010000836.1, from coordinate 19,006 downwards.
TATGTTTATTATGCTGATTTTTGTGCTTGTTGAACAAAAAAATATTTATAAAGAATATTTTCTGCAAAGAAAAGATAAGTCAAACGTATTTTTTGTTATGAATTACATTTTAATATGAAAATGAGACTGTTTGAATATTATATATAAATGTGATAATGAGAACGGCGGTCAGCTATTTTCTTACGTTAAAACAGGACTGCTCAACGTGGCGCCTTTTCAAGGTTCTGTTTGTGCCCCTGTTGTTAAGGGTATTTTTATACATTCTGCCTAAAACGGATTCTGCATAAGACGGAAATATGTCTAACACAGAGTTTTATACAGAGTTTACTGTATAAAAATCTATTTTAAAGATACTTTGCTTTAAAATCAAATTAATAATATTTACACGTTTTATTAGCATCATTAAATTTTTTATCCTGACCGCTCCAGAAAAGGTTTAAAATAGGTTTTATTAATAATAACATTCCTAATTAGTACTAAAATTCTGTACACTTAGAATCCTAAACCAGCCACTCGCAAGCTAATGTTAAACAATGACAGCGCTCATTACGAATTACTCATTTACATTACAATATTTTTTAAAGATATTTTTCAATAGAAAGTTGAGGTTGACGTTTAAATGTTTATGTATATACTGTTTCGATTTTCTTTTTCTAAGGGCACTTTCAATTTCGGATTCAATTCAGAAGTTGAAAAAGCATTCCCTCCCCGCAAAAAAACTGGAATGATAATGGGTATTATTGGTTTCTTCTAGCAAGGTGATAAAACAATGAGTTTCTAAAATGTTGTGCCTCCAAAAATCCAACGTCTGCATATTTGACAATGACCTCGTCCGACCCTTCATGCACTAGCGGCTCTTCAAGGGTTCACAATCACTTTTATACCAGTATTTGTAAATAAAATTTGTTCTGTTTTTAATCGGGTAAGGTGATTGTGAACCCGTTGTCGAGCTACCACTGTCTGCGTGGTGAAACGTTGCCTGTATAGATATAAGATGAACGGGAGCAATAAAAATAATTTAATTGAGGTATAAGAAAAAGTGTCCATCAGTTATCGTCACTCAATGGTTCAAAAATAGTTTAGATACCAAAACCATCCGCCGATTTTTTCGAAAATATTACAGTTCATACAGATTTATAACATAACCGCTCACATCTTTAAAAACACACCAAATCAAGCTCTGGGAATCTAAAAACGTGAGGAAATTTTAACATACACGCATACATACACACATACATCTTGAATGGTTATAAAAATTGTGAGAACAGATTCAAGTATTTGAAAATGCAAAGATATACCATTATTTTCATTTATTTTTATTATGATTACAATACTTTCCTATTTCCTTCTTTGCATTGTATACACTTTCTTATTTCCTTCTTTGCATTGTATACACTTTCCCCTTCTTTGCATTGTATGTGTATAGATAGTAAAAACTGAAGTCGTGAATAATTGGTGTCAATCAGGGTTCTCGCTGCCGATTGCCATTGCACCAAAATGATTCATTTGGCGAAAAAACTAAAGACTGAAATTGCCAAATTGCAAGAGATTTTTTTTTTCTTTCGGTGACAATCTCAATGATGTTATTGTACGATTAAACTTTTTCTGTGTTATTTGAATTTAGCTGGTTCAAAAGCCAGTGAGAAGACCGGTGTCAACTTTTACCGTTGCCCATTGGCTAATTTTCTAAACCATTAGTTGTAGAAATATAGTTCTAATAATAAAAGAGTTTCAACGTTGTTCTCAGTGCTGAATTCAGGGGCGACTCGGGAGAGGAGACACTCCACTCGGAGCAATGAGATGGTCCTCGGAAAATTTGAGATTTTGTGTTTTCAATGGTCAAAAAGTACAATCCCCCCCCCCCCCCCCCACAGAAATCCTTCCTAGAGAAAAGTGTCTTCATCCTTTTAAAAGTAATTTATGTCAAAATAGTTATTTTTAAAAAGTTACGAGATTTACATTTTATTCGGTCCCTTGGTTCCATACCTTATATCTAAAAAATCTTCTCCTTACTTTAGCAGATAAAATAATAAAGAATTCTCTTTTGTATGACCAAAAGTTACTGAGCTATTATATTTTGAATTTTATGAAATTTTAGTATTTTCTGGCACTAAAAATAGAAAACGTACTTCATCTATATGTAAAAAGTAAATTATATATATATATATATATCGTGACAATAGTGTGTTTACATATTATTCAACAATGGTTCGAAACTTTTGAAAAGAAAAACAGATATTAAGGGCAGTAGATTGTACAGGTCCATTGGCGCATTTAAAATAAAAATCCCCTCCTCCCCTGCTTCGCAGAAAATATTGGTAGGTGCTCCGGACTTAATCATTTATTTTTTTTTACTTTTAATTATTTGTATTTAATACGTTGTTAAAATACTTTGACTTTCAAATAAAAGTATAGTATATGAATTTTAAATTTCAAAACAAAATTACGCAGAACTTTTTTAAGTGACAAAAGGGCGCACAAACTTAACTTGCTCCAGGGCGCTGAATCTGTAGCTACGCCGCTGCCTAAATACTCCCTCGTGTGCGTAATCCTTAATGTTAGAGTTTAGACATATTTGTTAAAAATATTCATATAAACTGAAAAATATCACGCCATATGTAAAATGATAATGAATATAAAACAGAATCATTATAAAAAAACATGATTAGAATATTTAAAATAGCACAAATACTTAATTTTTCATGCATTCCTTCTTTGAAATTGTCTGTTTGGATAGTTTGAATAATATTTCCACCGGCATAAGGAAATTCTCTTTTCTTATTTTTATTCGCAGGATTACAAATGAAAAATTTCGTGCCTAATTATACTTCAGCTAGTAACGAATACCTTGAACCTTAATAAATTTGTACTTAAATAATTTTTATAGTTAAAAAAAGTTGTATTTATCCAATACAAAATTTTGAAAATTTCGACAGTATAATCTTCCTCAAAAAAATAATTTTTTTGATTAATAAAAAGAAAATTTTAGGTTCCGTTTATACAGATTAACATATATTTTGAAGATTTCATGAACAAATCTTGAGAAGTTTGAGACATCCTGCGACCTCCACTGGACAAATGAGCAAAGGAGCGTGCAACAACCAGTTTCATCTAGATAAGGAGCTGGCTTCTGATTCGTTGAGAGTCGAACCTAGGTGGCAGCACAATCGTTTTACTTTAAGGCATGAACTTGAGCAGTGGCGTTGCCAGGGGGGGTCCGGACCCCCATCCCCGAAAGTAGACCTGGTTTATTGAATCATGGATACAAATACAACAGTAAAAACTGCTAAGACAGAATCACAAAAGATCTATGGAAAATTCCGCTTTAGAGAGGTGTTCGTCTTAGAAGGCATAATTCAAAGGTGCAACTTCTTTCGGGGCTATGAACATTTCCGTTTTAGGCAGGTTTCCGTTATAAACACTTTCCGTTTTCACAGTATCTCTTAAAATTGCTAAAACGTACTCACTTCCCAAACTTTTTACTTTCACGTACCCCTTTCTTAGCTTTTTCTTCGGAATACCACCATTTCTCATAAACACGCTCCCTTTCCCCCTTCACTCAAGGAGATAACGTAAACATGCTTCTTTTCATTAGTAATCTTCTTATCACAACCATATAATAAATCGATGCAAATTACATTGATATTCCTAACATTTTTGTGACTTCCGCCATTACCGATATTATTTTCACATAGCGCCAGCAGACCCGCCACGTACCCCCGGGGGTAAAATTCCGAATCTCCCGATTGCACCCTTAAACAACTTGACAGGAGGATCAAAAACCTCATCTCTGTATATTTCAGCATTCACAGTTGCACTGGTAAAAATGTGTCGGTCACTGCGGCTATTGAAAATGATGTCCGTCCATACCATGATTCTACGACCTTTGTATCAATGCCTTTCACGGATGTTTGCAGCCTTATTGCGTGTGATTTTCTCCCTCCATATGGTAACACGTCTGTAGTAACTCTCTCAACAAAATCGGGATTCATCGGTAAAGAGAACCCGGATCCAGTCCGTGGTACTCTAATGATGATGATCTCTGCACCACTTTAACCGGGCGTATTTCGCTACCGGAGTTAGTGGAACACAAATCATGGGTTTCCTTGCATGCAGACTGTCACTCACAGTAAAAAGGATAGTCGAGTTCTTGTTGCTGCAGCAAACTCCCTGCAATCTGAACTGACGTCAATTGCCTATTTCTTTTAGCAATCGTTGGCAAATTACAGTCTTAGAGCCTATTGTGGTGCATTTTCTACCTTGACCTGGTTGTCTGTGGACATTATACCAGTGTCTTTAAACCGTTTCCAGATTCTTGACATGACGCTTTTGGCTATTTTTAAGTCTTTACAGACCTCTAAGAGTGTCTGCCCTGCTTCCATTCTCCCTATCGCACGCAATTTCTCAAAATCGGTCAAATGTCTTCTGGACGACATATTCCATCTACTAGATGGAATACAGACAGACGGACCGAACGACGACTCTAGGTTCTACGTATTTATATAATTACGAACGCACCTAAAAAAGGACAAAAGTGGGGAAGGACACTCGCCCGATGGCCGGCGTTGAGTTGTCCCAGCTTCCTCTCGCTCTTCTACAAGGAAATACATAAAATTTAATTCCTAATAGTTCTAACTCATAACTTATATTAGGTTGAGCAAAATGTTGTGGGAAAATTTTAATTTAATAGTTACCAGAATTTGTATCGTATATAGGAGTACTAGTAGTATATCTATAGGAGTTCAAGAATTTCGGCTCCAAAATGCCTATTGAACAGTATAATTTGCGTGTGTTGATCTGTTGTTATTGGAGAAAAGGTCTAACGATTCTGAAAGCCGTTGATGAGATGAATGAGGTTGAAGGTGTAAGGCTGGTAAGGCGATTCCAAGGAGCCACCATGGTACTTTCAGCAAAATCTGGAATCTGGCAGAACGACGGCAGAAAGTCATGAACTAGGATGATCTCTACTTTGAAGAATAGTCCTTGTTGCTTTTGTTGTTAATTTGCGCGTAACAACGCAACTTTCACAAATTTCCCAGAACTTTTTGCTCAACCTAGTATAACAGCGAAAATTCCCATTTGTAAAGATAGAAGGAAGTAAAACTCCTCGGAATATGAGAAGGACACTTACCATCACTTGGCATAACACGGCTGGGTCCAGCCTGGCCGGGCTGTTGGTCTGCAAAAGCAAATAAATGAAAATGAATTGCTGCTTATTATATCTCATAGCATACATAACACCACATCCATTAAGAAAAAGAACAAAATAATCTTATGAAGGACTTTTCAGAATACGTTTAATAATGAGGCGATGTCTAAACTCATTTGAAAAGCCTATTTCAGTATTAGATGTAAATTTCCAACTGGGCGAAAAATATCCGGACCAGGACTCGAACCAAGGATCTCCTGGCTGAAGCCGCCAGTGCTCTACCATCTGAGCTATCTCGGGCGAATCTGGAGGAACTTCTTCTCCCAGCTAACCTTAATGATTATAGCATCTGTTCTGAAACCTGGTTCAACTCAACAGAATAAATCATAGGTAATGGAACTCCAGAAATCGCTGGATGCGAAATTACACTAGATTAATTTTTTAACACAGTTATTCTAATTGTTAAATAAATCACATTAGATGTAAGTTTCCAACTGGGCGAAAAATATCCGGACCAGGATTCGAACCAAGGAAGATTTCAGCCAGGAGATCCTTGGTTTGAATCCTGATCCTGATATTTTTCGCCCAGTTGGAAATTTACATCTAATGTGATTTATTTAACAATTAGAATAATTGTGTTAAAAATTAATCCAGCCTATTTCAGTAATGACAGTGCATAGTATGAAAAATATTGGACTCCTTTCCTATACCACATAATAGGCTAAGATTGAGTTATTCAGTTGAAAATTCCCGTTTCCCTCCGACTACAGCCCTGTATAGGACACATATCGAGAAATAGGTAAAAACTAGTTCAATTTAAAAGCGACTGCAATTCTATTCACAGCATTTTCAATACATATCCTCCTGAGACCTGGCATCAATTTAAATGGATGTTTTGCTGTCTCCTTCTATTGCGTTAAATTTCATTGTAGCAATCTAAAACCAGTTTGGCATGGTAATGTATGAATCAAAAATCAACATTCAGCTTTTGGATTTTGGCAACGGTCACTACTTTGTTTACAAAAGGGCGTAATAAATGAGTCAAGTTGGAATTCTACGTTCTGCTGGTAAGTTTCGTTTTTATGTTATTTTAATTTGTTTAAACTATTTTTTTTTTTTTTTTTTTTTTGCAATTTTAATAGCAGATGTTAATACTTGCCTTAAGTTCTTTATAATAAATTCTATTCTTTCCCATACTTTTAGTATTTTTTATTATTTTAAAGCGAGTTATGGCCTGAACATCCATTTGGATGGATGTGCTGTAAAACAAAATTAAAAAATAGAAATTTATTAATTTCTCTAAAAACACCACTTTTGATGCCTATTTGTTGAAAAAAAACTCAAAAAATATATATGCATTATATTTTGCTTGGGTATCAGGAGGTTATAGCAAATCGGCATAAAATTTTTATGGCCACCCGATACTATTTTTTCAAGTTAGACAGTGAGGAATATTTCGCAAACCCTCTGAGCGAGCCTCAGCAGACGGGAGACGCCAGATCACGTGACCTTCCAGAGAATTAATATTAAAAACATTTTTCTTGTTCTTTTAGTTTTATAGTAGTAATGTAAAATTTAGAAAAATCCGGCTTAGTCTCTGTCCCGACGATGCCGGATTTTCGAGATTATACTGTAAACAATCTGATAGCAAAAAGAAAGCGAAAGAATAGAAGGGGGTACTTACAGAGCTGCTCCAGTGCCAACAGCCTATTTATTTTACCTGAAAATAAATAGAAAATTTAATTGCCAATTGTTCTATCTCACAGGAAAAATTCACATCAGTTTAAAACAAAAATGAAATTCAAAACAAGTTTTCTGTCCGAAACTTTACAATCACTTGTGATAAGTTAAAATCGTGTAATGGAAAGTTAAAAATAAATGACAATACATTTGTAGAAAAGTCACTATACAATTACGTAAATTTGTGTATATCCGTGTATTATCAGGAGTCGATCAAGGCAAAATTTGGGGCCTGTTTAGGGCCTTTTCACAAAAATCTATTTAATAAAATCTCCACAAACAAAAATTCAATAAAATGGGCCCCTTCACAAAAATAAATTCAATAAAATGGGCCCCTTCACGAAAATAAATTCAATAAAATGGGCCCTTTCACAAAATTCCTTTTAATAAAATAGGTCCCTTCGTAAAATTATTTTTCATAAAAACTGGTTTAAAATGTTTAATTTGTAAATAAAACCAGGTCAGGAAAAACAAAAACTTTAGCAAGGGGATTTAAAGAAGTTTTTGTTAATAAATTCTTGGTTCGAATTTCAGTAACTGGATTTCAACTTATGTTACAAAATGTTATTTTTCACAAAAATAACTTTTACCTTTCACAAAATGGGCCCCAAGAATAAAAACCTGCATCGACCCCTGATTATAAAACTAAAATCGGGTAAACTACTGTTTTTCAAGGTGATTTAACAGTGATTCAGTTTGTTCTATTTTCTTTCAAAATACTCCGATTAACTCATCGTTTTTCCCCCACTAAGAGGTGCTCGATGAGGTTTTTCTACAAATGTTTTTGTCTCCCCGAAATATATTTTTGAAATGTGGTATTGCCAGTTATTGATTAGGTTATAAATTAGTTTCTTTTCGTTTAAAACAATTGACTTTCTTGATTATCAATATTTCTTTGTGTTGGTCATCTAAAAAATCCTATAAAACTTGTGTTTTACAGTATGATCAAAACTAAAACTAGCGTAAAAATTAAAATTCGTTTAAAATAGTCTTTTTTCATTAAAAAATTTATATTTTCCTTTGTCATTTATTCAATTATTAAATTTCATTAAGGTGATGGTTGTTCAAAAACTATTAAGTAACTTTCCTCTTTATCCTCATCTTATAGTAGAAAAATTTTAAAGAAATCAACAAATAAGTATGCTAATCACTTGTAATGAAACAAAACTAAAAAATGATAAGATATCCTTATTTAGATCAACGCTCATTTCATCGCACAAACGGCGATATTTTCAAAATCTTTCATGACAGAAATATTTCCGCAAACAAATTTTAAAAACCATAACTTGGGAAATAATATCACGGGACTTCATACATAATGAAATTCCGTGCAAACATGAAATGAAATTGGATTTGAAACTTAACATCTATGCATTATAACAATTCGATTGATCACCATTTATGGAAGGTAAACTAGAGCATCATGACTCTAGAAGGCACTTCAACAACACTGCATTGGTCAAGTTCTTGAATTTAAAACCCATTTTTATCTTTCTGTATATACAATATAATCACTGTTACCTGATAAGCAGATTTCTTTTTATGTTCATTTTGCTCACATTCTGAAGAAAAATCTCCTTTTTTAATAATGGTTTAAAAATATCACAAATATTGCACTAAAAAAAGCTCAAGATCTGGAATTTTAACTCTAAAGTAAATAAATGGTGGAGGAATATTCCTTATTACTGAGTAAAACTATTTTAGTACTTCAGTGTCAGGGTACACATTTTTCTCGAATATTTCAGTATCATTTAATAACATTTAATCTAGCATTATTTTTTAAACATTTTTACTGTTAAAGATTTTTTTATTCAAGTTGATCAAGTTTGGTTCAACAGATGGCAGCAGCAGCAATCTAGACAGTTGATATTTTTATTCTTTCAGATTTATTTATTTATTGTACAACAAACATACGACTTGTGTGCTTGACATGAGAGCCCGCTTATAAGTCGGAGACAAAATAACACAAGGAAATATTACAACACAAGAGAAATACACCCTAGGAGTTCCACACAAAGAGTGTGCGCAATGGAATCAGCGGGAATCGAACCCACAAACTCTTACACACAAGCGATTAGCAGACTGATGCCTTGACCATTACAGCCACAGGGTGCCCTTATTTCAGATTTTCGAGTAAGGATTTCCTCAATAAATATTAAATAACAGTTGAGAAATCACTTGAAATGAACAGTATTATAAATGAAAACAGGAATAATCGAGAACCCTTTGGATTACATACATGTTAATTTATTTTTAATATTTGCTAATTTGAGTAACTGGCCGCCATATTGGAAGGATCAGAAAACGTCCCTAGATCGCGCTCTCAGTTACTTCATTTGTTAACATAGGCTGAATTGGTGTTGCCGAGTCTAGTCTTCTTTCCTGTGTCTGAGTTTCGTATACAGACAGACAAGATGACAACTCCAAGTGCTACGTATTTACAAAATACGAACGCACCTAAAAAGTTTTTGATGTGCTTATTAAAGACTACATACTAAAACGTAAGCACTGATAAAAAGAATATCAGTTTGAATACCGCAGAAGAGTAATGAATAAGCTCTAAAGACGGTAGAGCTGATGATCATTTACGAAGAAGACCATTATAAAAGGTAAAACATTTACTAATTAGATGAAATTCGATTTCTTCATGATAATTAGATGATGATTAGAAGTGTTGGTCAGAGGGACAGAAAGATTCAAAACAGGGGCTCATTTATCTGTATGCATGTTTGCTAGAAGTACCCTTTTTTTTACATATAATTAATAAATATATACTACGCATTCATTATTTTAAATTTATTTTCAAGACAGTTTAGTTTACGGCTGAAACTAGGACGATATCCGAAATCCAGCTTCGGTTCGGGTCTTAAAAATTTGTTTCCTTGTAATACTAGTGTGCGGAATCCTAATGTCAGCTTGTGAAAACATGGCTGAACAGAGCTACGATGGTTAATGTGGAAGACTTCATTTAAAACACCAGTTGCATAAAACAGCTATTTATTAGAAGCGAGATGAGATGATAATTTACATTAAAACAGCATTCCTTTGTAGTTAACTTAAAAGAAAACTAAAAATAATATTTCAATGCAAAAACCTATTTATACAAAATGTCTGTGTGTCGCCATTGTACCATCGAAAAGTGCATAGAAATCGGTCAAATTTTTGTGTATGTTCCAGCAAGCCTCCTTCAATTTAGAAATATTTCGCCAGAAGGGGGTGCTGTTATAGCGAGGTCTGTGTCATTTTCATCATCAAAAAGTGTATGAAGTTGTGCATAGAACTGAACCAAACTTTTTGTGTGTGATTTTGGCTACAGAAAGCAGGTTTCCCTTGAATGTGGAAAAATTCCGCGGGAAGGGCTTCTATGATAGCTATTTTTGTATAATTTTCTCCTTTTTAGCTCACAGGCTATCAAAGCCTGGAGAGCTAATGTGCCCGCCCGTTCTGTATGGATGTATGTACATACGTACGTATGTATGTATGTATGTACGTAACGCGATAACTCTTGATAGAAACATCCGATTTGCTTCAAAAATTTTTTTCTAGGTTCATTGTGATAAGGCGCTTCCCTGATTAGTTTTGGGAGTTCATTGGTTAAGGATAAAGGGGGAAAAACGGGGTTAGTCCAACCCCTTAATTCAGATAAATGGGTTTTTCATGCAGAAACATCCGATTTGCTCCGAATTTGATATACCGGTTTATTACGTTAAGGAACTTCCCTGATTAGTTTTGGGGGTTCATTGGTTAAAGATAAAGGGGGAAAAGAGGGGTTAGTCCACCCCCTTAATTCAGATAAATGGGTTTTTCATGCAGAATCATTCGATTTACTCCGAATTTGGTATACCGGTTTATTATGTTAAGGAACTTCCCTGATTAGTTTTGAGGGTTCATTGGTTAAAGATAAAGGGGGAAAAGGGAGTTAGTCTACCCCTTTTAATTCAGATAAATGGGTTTTTCATGCAGAATGATTCGATTTACTCCGAATTTGGTATACCGGTTTATTATGTTAAGGAACTTCCCTGATTAGTTTTGGGGGTTCATTGGTTAAGAATAAAGGAGGAAAAGGGGGGCTAGTTCACCCCCTTAATTCAGATAAATGGGTTTTTCATGCAGAATTATTCGCTTTGCTCCAAATTTGGTATATCGGTTTATTATGTTAAGGAACTTCCCTGATTAGTTTTGAGGGTTCATTGGTTAAAGATAAAGGGGGAAAAGGGAGTTAGTCTACCCCTTTTAATTCAGATAAATGGGTTTTTCATGCAGAATGATTCGATTTACTCCGAATTTGGTATACCGGTTTATTATGTTAAGGAACTTCCCTGATTAGTTTTGGGGGTTCATTGGTTAAGAATAAAGGAGGAAAAGGGGGGCTAGTTCATCCCCTTAATTCAGATAAATGGGTTTTTCATGCAGAATTATTCGCTTTGCTCCAAATTTGGTATACCGGTTTATTATGTTAAGGAACTTCCCTGATTAGTTTTGAGGGTTCATTGGTTAAGGATAAAGGGGGGAAAAGGGGAGTTAGTCCACCCCTTTAATTCAGATAAATGGGTTTTTCATGCAGAATGATTCGATTTGCTCTGAATTTGGTATACCGGTTTATTATGTTAAGGAACTTCCCTCATTAGTTTTGGGGGTTCATTGGTTAAGGATAAAGGGGAAAAGGGAGGTTAGCCTGCCCCTCTTAAATTAGATAAATGGGTTTTTCATGCAGAATGATTCGATTTGCTCCGAAGTTGGTATACCGGTTTATTATGTTAAGGAACTTCCCTGATTAGTTTTTGGTGTTCATTGGTTAAGGATAAAGGGGAAAAGGGGGGTTAGTCCACACCCTTAATTCAGATAAATGGGTTTTTCTTGCAGAATCATTCGATTTGCTCCAAATTTGGTATACCGGTTTATTATGTTAAGGAACTTCCCTGATTTGTTTTGGGGTTCACTGGTTACATACAACGAAAAACTATTGATTTTATTGAATATCATGATTGATGTTAAGTCGTTTTGAATCCGATTTATAGACTGAAGCAGAAATTTAAGATGAAAATCAATGTTGGTATTGGTATTGTACTAATAATATTCAAGCATTAACATTTTTAACTACTTTTTGAGATGTATGAGAAAAAAGACTGTTTAGAGATTGGAACATCCAACTAATTAAAATTTAGAATGCTACCACCCTATTTGAACAATAATATTTGTAACATTTTTAAACCATTATTAAACAAGTAAGAAAAATAATGCGTTAAGCATAGATTATGAAACACTTTCCAACACTTGCTGAATGCTTTAAGGTTGTTCTCAAATCCAAAAGGTCAACTTTCTGACATAAGTTTTAATTTATTTTCGTTCAAAAATACATGAAACTAGCTGGAGTTGTTGTTCAGAAACTATGTAACTGAGCTGTTTTTTCCATTTTTTTTTTTTTTTTTTTTTTTCAGAAAAGATCTTTCAGAAAAGAGTGTTAAAGGGTTTGTTGAACGGAGTGTTGAGTGTTGAACGGAATTTACGCGCGAAGGAAGAAAGAGCGGGAGAAAATCGTGTTTGTTACGTGATCGAAATCCCTTCTAACTCAATAGGTAATGGATGGATCCAAAAACGGAAAAAACAGTTCAATTCCAAATCGCTTCCATGGCCAAGCTTTCCAATTTTATACCTTTCCGTTAAAAAATAAATTTGTAAATGTGTCAAAGCATTTTGCACTTGCACCGCAAGCAGAGCAGTTAAGAACAGCCTTAACAAAACTTCGTTATTTAGGGAAATAAGGTAAATAAGGTAACTAAGTAAACATGGTAAATAAGGTAACTAAGTAAACATTTTAGAAAACGCATAAAACATTTGAACATTTGAACTGATTTCAGCAGTTACCGTCCATAGCCAAATATGCATTCCAATTCTTTTGAACAGCCCTGTATTGGATCTGTAGGTTGATATATATACTATGTAATGGGAAAATTTAGTTTAGCAAGAAAACACATAACAGGTTGAAATTTCTCTTTCAGCAATTTATACTAATAGATGAAAACATACTTGTATACATTTGTACAGCCCTGTAGTTAACCTAGCACATTTATTACACGCCACTATTTAGCTAAAGAAGAAAGAAGAAAGTAAAGAAGAAAGTAAAGAAGAAAGTAAAGAAGAAGTAAAGAAGAAAGTAAAATACTCTTAAAACTACTGAAATCACATTTCCAGAAATTATCATTTATAGATGGCCATGTATCCAATTCTTTGCATGACCCTGTATATCCTTTTATCTATGTTCTACAAACATTTCTTAGTAAACCAAATGCAGTTCCGCGTAAAAATGCATAACTCATTTAAAATTTACTTTTAAGCAATTTGCAATCATACAAAGTAACTATTATGAATTCTTTTGTGTAGCCCTGTATTTGAATTACAGCATTTATATACACCATATAGTATGTATAAATAGAGTGAAACATAAGAGCGCATATCATAATTAGAAATGCATTTCCAGAAATCCTCGTTAATGTACATTACTTCGGATAGAATATAGTATCTGAAATCTTTTGTGTGTCTCTGTAAATGTTATACACTTTGTATATTATACATGAAACAACTTATAGAAAACCTCAGCGACATACATAAATTTCATTATACTTGAAATAATTTAATATAATTAAAATACGCCGCAAACACTTCCCTCCACCCCTATATCATTATGTAACTGAATTATTTTGTGTGGCCCTGTAAATGAATAATAATTATTCTTTGCACCGCATATACTACAGAATACATATTTTAGCGCACTTGATAAATGCATATCAATTTTATAACGTTTGAAAGCATGTAACATCATTAAAAGTCATTTGAAACGATTTTTTCCCATAGGCCATCATGTAACAGAAAACTTTTGACTGTCCCTGTAAATGAACTAAACATGCTACAAAATTCATTTGAAATAGGGTTCGTACTAGGGTAGAGGTCACTAACATCCAAAAAATTCAGAACAATCCGAGATTATTTATGGGTGTTAGAGCGCGTACAGATGGCCAGACAAAACGAAGTCATAAACACTTTTCAACTTTGTTGGAAAGTGTTAAAAGGGAGAATATTCCTTCAGAATGTGAGCAACGTGAACATAAAAAAAAATCCGCTCATCTAATAAGTGATATATTGCATATAGAGAGAGATAGAAATGAGTTTTAAATTTTAGTTCCAAGAACTTGCGGATACAAATAGAACCAATCGGAATGTAGCAAAGCGAGGAATTTTGAGCCTGAAAATTGAAGGATATGTAAAATGTTTTCTGTATTTTATTTATGATTTCGGTGTATTTTATGTCGAAACCAGTATTTTATTTTACTTCTCTCTTCGATTTTACGTCCCATTATAAAATGGTAGGCTGTCTTTATTAAATGTTCATTTTAGTTAAGATGAGGGGGAAGGGACAACACAAGAAAAATTAAAGAAGGGAGACGACACTCACCCTCCTTCTCAGGGTCCCGTTTTTTTAGTTCTGCCATAACTGCAAGTAAATGTAAAAATTATTACATATCATAGTTGATATCAAAGCGAAGAATGAATAACTTTTTTTATTTTTTTTTGGTATACAGTCAAACCTCGTTATCCCGACACACCAGAAAAAAGTGTCGTCATAAGCGGAGCGTCGTGGTAACCGGAGTTGGAGAAAAATATGTTTATAAAAAGCTGTATTTTTAATATATTTAAGACAATTTAAATTCATAATTGTTTTTGCAGTTTTAAGCGATAAAGAATTGTTATTAAACAAAATAAACGTAAAAACAAAATTGAAAAGAATAAAAATCAGATTTACAATGACATGTCTTTTTTATTGTTACATGAAATATTGCTGAATTAAGGGTTGCTTATCCCTAGATGTGCTTCCTACAATTCTTTTTTCAATATTATACAATGAATTGTAATCCATATTCGTTGTTTCAAGAATGGATGTTAGATAATTTCAGATCGTTTCAATTCAATACAATGCTTCGGTTTTAGTCGGATAAAAAATGCCTGGTCACCACAAGAAAGCGCTGCCTGACCAGAACAAAAAGACCGCGAGTAGACTGATATGTCTATCAGGAGCTTCAGTGGGTCATTCATAGTATTTGAGTTTATTTATTCAGATAAAGGATTGAAGTAAAATTTCTCATTTATCTCAATGGGCATTTTAAACACTTTTGTGAAAAGTTTGTCTAAGACATTTCTTACCACTTCATTTCCGTGCATAGATTATGAAAAATGGACAATTTTCCTAAACCGTCGGGATATCCGGAGTTGAAAAGTATTCAACGACGTAAAATCCGGAGTTTATTTACAGAAAATCGGGACTTTGAAAAACTGACGTGATAAGCAGAGTGACGTGAAAACTGGGTGTCGGGATAACGAGGTCTGACTGTATTTATATTTTATTTTAATGAAATAGAGAGAGAAAAAGAGAATAGAAGAAAAATGAAAGGAGATGAAATAAAGAGGACACTTACCTTCGGCGGCAGATTTTTTCTTTCGACGTGGTGGTGATGGTGTTTTCGGCTTTGAACCTGCAAATAAATGCGTAAAATGTGTTACACATCATAGTTGATTTCAGATAACTTAGAATAAAAGGTAATTATAAAAAGCTAAAATTAAAAATAAATTACTCTTAACCCTTTCAGTTAACATTTTTATAAATACGACTTTATTGAACTTGTTATAAGGATTTGCTTCAAAGATTTTTATAATTGTTAATACATAATATTCAATTTGCATAAATCCATTTATAAGTTGCACATTCAGATTTGTTGATAATTTTATACAGTGAAACTTCTCTTAAAGACCACCCCTATTCAAGGGCCACCTTTATTAAGGGCCAATATTTTTAGGAACGAAAAATTTTCCCATAGACATTATGTTAAATTTACTCCTATTAGGGACCTACTAAGGCCACTAGAGGCCATTTTTTTCACATGCGCCTTAAATCCTAAACAGGTGTATTGAATTCCTGAAACAAAGAGTTCAGCAAGCAACTGCACTTGCAACAAAGAAGACAGCAGGATATGGGGAGCATTTAGTAACACAATGAAGGATAACAAACGTTTCCACAAGTGAGACAAACACATGTTCCTCACACTTTGAAATAAATAAAGTTATACCTCATTCTAAGGCATTAATAAATTATGATGTAAATTTAAGCAATTTGTTCCATAAAGTATAAAAGAATCATTAGAAACCAAAATTGTCTGCGAAAAAATTATGAAAAGTAAACAAACTTAAATAGAATTTTTTTTCAATTATGTATAAAGTTCGAAAATATTAATAAAGTTTTTTCACCCATATAGTTTTGATTTCCTTATTTTAGTTGTGTCACCCCTATTCAAGGGCCACCCCTCATAAGGGCCAATTTTCAATGGAACGGCAGGTGGCCCTAACAGAGAGGTTTCACTGTATATGAAATATGAACTGTGGAGAATTGCTCCTCGATCAATTTAATTGAACGGTAGCGTTGAGAAACAAATATCTCTACCGTAGAAAATAAATTAAAAGTTTTATTTGAAATTCTTGACTATGTAGCATATAACAAAAAATAATAAATTAATAATTTAATAACGTGGGTCGTCGACTATTATGAATCGCAGAACACCAGAGTCCTTGTAGATTCAAATTTGTGATATAGTTCAGTGTAGAAAAGCACATCGAATTTCATATAAAAATATTACTGTTAAAATTATACTTGATTTCTGAGAATATTCTTATTACTCAGCAAATATTCACGCATGTGATTGTCCTTGCGATATAAGAAAACAAAAGGAACACTTTTATGAATGGTGCCAAATGCGGTAACCCAACTTCTGCTGATAAACTTGCAATCCATACAAGTTTTGAAAAACCCTAACCATACTTTTTCTATAGAAGTCACGCAGTATTAAAATAACTGAAGGTTTTTGTGTAAACTAACGTTTACAAGCTTGTCTATATATATATATATATATATATATATATATATATACCTATATATATAATATATATATATATATAACTTTTTAATTTTTTGAAGTGCCGGTAGATGGCAGCATTAAATAATCATTTATACTAGCGTAATAATCATTTATACTGCGCCTACTAGTCCCGGTCTCCCCTAATGATAATTCTTGAATATCACAACCAGTGTTACCAGATTGGGGACTTTTTTGTCCCAAGATTGTTGATTGTCACCACTTTTTTAAATAGAAATATTAGGCCTATTTAAAAATAGATTAAAAATTCTGAAAAATAAGGCCAATCATACTATTTTTAAAAAGTGGTGACAGTCAAATAATCCTGTTTGTTGTTCTAGCACAGTGTTCGTTGGTCGGGTGGCTTTTATGGGGAAGTTTCTCGCCGTCTTAAGTGCCGAGCGCCTGGCTCAATTATCACGGCACCTCTCATGCCTTCAGCCCGGGAAAAATCTCTTTTTCACTCGTCCGTGCGAGCAAACACACACTCCAATTCCTGACTCCAAAACTGATCCCCTAATTTTTCTTTCTCCGAAAAAATGTTCTTTCTTTCGGACCCCGTGAAAAAACTTTAAACATCCATCTCTGTCACCTTAAAGGCATTAGCAAATTCCTTTGCTAGTTCTCTATCAGGGTGTTCTGCAACTCAAAACACTTAGCTTTGTCTCACATCCTCTGTGAAGGCATGCCACATTTTAAGTGCATAATCCATCATCACTTACAATGTCCTAGAGCTCCACTAGTCTTTCTATGCACCTGGGTGATATGTATTCAGGTTTTCTTTAGGAAGACTTCTTCCCACATAATTTGAAAACAGAGAAGTTCACTTCTTTATAAAACTAATAAGAGAAAGTTTCGTTCTGTGTGTGCGATGGCTAGCAAAATCTACGGCCCGTACGAAGCTGAAAATTTTTGTGAGGATAGTCGAACCCCTCTCCTGGTGCACAAGATTTCCACAAATTTAAACTTCCAATAATTAATTGAGAAATTAATTAAAAACTTGTGATTAAAATAATGGAAAAGTTTTCATAATTCAATAAAAGCAGATATTTTGATCAAACCGCAGACAATTTCTTCAAAAAGCCGAAGAGAGGGGGAGGTGTTAATAGAATGACAGCGCTGCCAGGGCTATAAAATAACTAGCCATTTTTTAACAGGGCTGTCTATTAAATTCTATTGGGCCTAAAAACTCGAAGTTATGAAATTTTTTTTCTCTATTTATTAGCCCCCGGTAGGGTATGCTATTTCTTTTTGCCAGCTTACTTTGTGTCATCTTCAAAAAATAACGTTACTTTACAGAAGCCAGCCGTAAAACAAAGCAGTTTGATTCAATACTCTATAGCAATTTTTTAAACTTTTAATCATCGCACATTTTCAATTTTTATAGCATCGTATTGGGAAAAATAAAAGTACTTTTAAATGCAATTTGTTTGAAAACTGCATCTCCATTTATTTTTGAAATATTCATTTTTTTTTTTAGTTTTTGGAGCCATTTGCTTAATATTGGCAACGAAAGTACTCCATTTCTGTAAAAAGTAAAGGAAAAATAGTTGTAAAATAGTAATTATATATATTTTTTTTTGCCTTTTTTTTCTAACAACTGAAAGAAAATCTAATTGAAATATGTGCTATTTTGAAAAAATATAAAGGAATGATTTCTGTCAAAACATAGAGCTATTATAAACTCTATTTAATTTTAAGTGTGTATATTAATGTTTACAAACAAATGAAGTTACACTAGATTAATTTTAACACAATTATTCTAATTGGTAAATCATATTAAATGTAAATTTCCAACTGGGCGAAAAATGCCCGGACCAGGATTCGAACCAGGGATCTCCTGGCTGAAACCGCCTGTGCTCTGCCATCTGAGCTATCCCGGACGAATCTGGTCGAACTTTTTCACCCAGCTAACCTTAATGATTATAGCATCTAATCTGAAGCTTGGTTCAGCTCAATAGAATAAATCTCGGAGAATAAATCTCTGAGATTTATTCAATATTACTTTTTATATCGTCTTAAGGAAAAAAAATGCATTTTTAATTGCAATTTGTTTGAAAGCTGTATCTCAATTTGTTTCGGAGTGATTATTATTATTTTTTTTTTTGTATTTTTTATTACTTTTTTGTCCGTGTGGCAACAGGAGTATCCATCTCTGTTG